>CAJQZJ010032684.1:3887307-3926172 GCA_907164525.1 Lophiomys imhausi
GAAGAAGAAGAAGAAGAAGAAGAAGAAGAAGAAGAAGAAGAAGAAGAAGAAGAAGAAGAAGAAGGCCAAGAAGGGGGAGCTGATGAAGCCTGCCACCCAGACAAGGACCGGAAACTATTTAAACTGGATAATGCAGTGTGTGTTTTGGCTCCTAGAGAACAGAAGGTGAACTTCAAAGTGGTGATCAAGGACTTGCTCTTGAAGCATTTGCAAACAGTGTGAGTAGAGAGACCAGATGCTGACGTTAGTGCCAATGGGAGTCGCAACGTGAGAGTCGGGGTGCCAGATGAAGAGAAACCACAGGGAATTTTTGTGGACATCTCAGCACTGAAAACGATTTAGGCTGATTTAAGAAGGAGACAAGGAAAATAAGGCTACCGTAGGGTATAGCATCTGAAGGCTGCAGGCAGAGGATGCAAACAGCTAGCCGCACATCTTCAGCCTTTTGGAAATCTGGAGTTCTCCACATAGAGAAGAGCCCCAGAATGCTTGTCTGAATTAAGTCTGTGCTTCTTCTCTGGCTTCTAAGAATGGTTGCCTACCTTCCTCTCTCCTCACTGCCTGTGTAGCCTTAAACCCCCCCACCAGTAGTCTGGCTGTGGTGGTGCACGCCTTTATTCCCAGCACTTGGGAGGCAGAAGCAGGTGGATCTTTAAATTTGAGGCCAGCCTGGTCTACAGAGTGAGTTCCAGGAAAGCCAGGGCAAAAAAGAAAACCCCCCCCCCCCCCCCCAAAAAAAGAAAAGAAACAAAGAAATAAAAACCTCAAAACCATCAGCTATTAAGTGGCAGGGACTTATCCAAAGCAATTTGCAGGGACCTTGACTACTTCCTAAAGGATTTAGGGGAACCTGCAGGCAGCCCTCAGATTGAAGGCTGGAAAGCCCCATGTTACTATTTTATGTTAGAAAGGTAAACTCTGGAGATTCAGAAGACACATGTGGCTCTTCCCAAACTATGGAAGTAGCCAGAGAAGTTGAGTCAGGAAGGATGTGCCCATTCTTCGTTTGTGGTCACTTAAGTTATAGTCTCCCTTCAAGCACAGAAGCAACAGCCCTCCTCAGACAGAAATAAGAATGTCTTGAGCTGTCCTGTAGGGGCTTCAAGTTGTTTTAGGGTTTGTTTGTTTTGTTTTGATGGTCGGTTGGTTTGATTCTTGGAGGCAGGATCTCATGTAACCTAAGCTGGCCTCAGATTCACTGGGTAGCTGAGGATGATCTGGTACTTATAATCCTCAGCCACCACCTCCAAATAACTCTGAGTTTTGAAGTGAGAAATAGGCACAAACAACTAAAAATAGTAGGATTTTCATAGGATAGAGACAAACTATAGGGGCATTGATGCTGGTTCTCACATCCTCTAAATCACTAGGAAAAAAAAAAATGGGACTCATCTGAGAGAAAGTGACAAAAAGTAACAGGAGTGCCACCAAAGAAAACAACAGGCTTTAGTATCTAGCCAGAAACAGTGCTTATCAACTACAAGAGAAAACAGGTGCGATGGGGAGAACAAGGCTGGGCTTTTGTGCCTGGGAATCTGAGCCAACTAAGGCAAACCTAGTGGTCACTTCCATTAGGAGAATGGGCTTTCAACTCCACCAACAGAAGGTGTTCTTTTTCCGTGGCATCTTGTGCATAGCACAGTATCCGTTACCTTTCTTGTTGCAACGAGCAAAGATCTTACAAGAAGCAGTTGAAGGGAGCAAGGTTTCTTTTGGTTTAGTTCGAGGAGATTCAGTCATCATGACGGGAAGGCATGGCAAGAGGTTGGGGGGTGGTCACATGGTATCATCTATCAGCAAGCAGGGGGTGAATAGGAAGTAGTGCCAGACTATAAAACCCCAAGGCCTACCCCTAATGATTCACTTCGTCTAGCAAGCCTCCACCTCCTAAACTCCCCCGAGCAGCACCACCTGCTGGGTGCCAAGTGTCCAAACGCATGGCTATGGAGGACACTTCGAATTCAAACCACAACAGACACTAATCGTGCATTTTCTGTGATTTTGTGATGGGTTGCTTGTCTGTCATTCTTGCTGGATCTCACCTCCATGATGGTATGGATGGTGCCTCTCATCACCATATCTCTAGCCTTAATACGCATCTAGAACTACACTGGCCACTGCAGGAGGCCCCCGACCAGCTCAGTAAATGTTTATGGCTGTTTTAGTTTGATTCCTGTTGCTGTGCCAAAACACTATGACCAAAAGCAACTTGGGGGGGCGGGGGTTATTTGGCTTAAACTTCCAGGTCACAGTCCGTCATTAACGGAAATCAGGGCAGGAACTCAAGGCAGGAGCTTGCAGCAGAAGCTGGAAGAATGCTGCTTGCTGGCTCAATCTTTGGCTCATGTTCAGCTAGCTTTTTTATATAGCCCAGGACCACCTGCATGAGGAATGATGCTGCCCACAGTGGGCTGGGCTCACCTACCTCAACTCGTAATCAAGACAGTCTCCCATGGACATTCTCACACACCAACCGGATCTAGGCGGTTCCTCAGTTGAGGCATCTCCATTCAGATGACTCCAAGCTGTGTCCTGTTGATAGTGACAATGTAACCAGGATGATGATCACGTGTGAAAATGGTAATGTTTTAGAAGTATTAGTTACTTTTCTTGTAGCTATGACAAAATGCCTGATGAAAGCAAGTGAAGAAATGAGTACAGGGTCAGCTTGTCACATTGTGCCTGCAATCAGGAAGAGAGACCTACACTGATGGTCATCTGGGTTTCTCTTTTGCTCATTTTAATTCCTCCTGGGGTATTAGTTCATGGGATAGGGTCATGCATGTTAGCTTTTCCTCCTTGGTTAAATCTCCCTGAAAACACTTTCACAGTGTGAGAAACACCCAGAGTGTGTCTCCTAAGTGACAGCGACGATTAAACATCACAAGTCCACTCCTTGTCAACTTGACACCTAAACATGTTCCTTTCAAACATAACAGTCTACCCCTGGTCCCCAAATGCCCACATCCATCTCATAATGCAAAGTGCTTTTAGAGTTTCCAGAATCTTAACAGTTCTAGCATTATTCAAAAGTCCAAAGTCTCTTTTGAGACTCAAGACAATCTTTTATCTGTGAATCTTTACAAGGAAAAAAAAAAGTCCTAGTCCAATTACATGCCAGTGTTATAGTTTGGAGATGACTGGCCCCCAAAAAAGAGTTGGTCCCCAGCTGGTAGACCCAATCCTTACTAAGTAGCTGTGTCCTGGGGGTTTTGGGTTCTGCGCTGTAGTTGTTTATTACCAGCAATCCACATAAGTGGACACTTATAGACTTGAATCTTTAAAAAATATTTATCAGACCTAAGGCTTCCTAATAAATGGCATGCTAAGGATATTAAAAGTCCAGGAGAGGCAGCAAGCATTCACTTCTATTGTTGACACTTTCACAAAGCCGAATTTACCTGCTGCACAAGTTGATGTATAGGTTTTTTCCATGTGTTAAACATTTTGATCTGTAACACATGAATGAGTGCACATAATATATTTTAAATAATTGGAAATGTGCATATTATATATAACATATATATGTATATATGTGTGTGTATGTATGGTATAATCACCTGACCAATTAATGGATAGATTCACAATAAGATGGCATTGTAGGAGGTTACAGAAAGCAAGAGGTGGGGCCTAGATCTCGTATATGCATTTATCACACGTACTGTGTCTCGTTGTCTTCTATCAGCTTTATTATGCCTGTGAAAGCGTGATACCTCCATGGTCAGCAGCTTTGCTGTTGTGGATAGTATTAGGAATTCTATCCAAAATTGCCTCTAGCCATTTGTATCTGCAGTTCCCACTGCCAGGAAGGCTTTTCCTTTAGTCTGTGGCCAAGGTGGAAAGCAAAGTGTATCTCAGTTCTTTGTTGCCTTTTGGCTCTCAGCTCAGATGTCTCTTTCTCAGGAAAGACTCTACCTGATCATCCCTGAATAAGCCACCCTTGCCCATTCTCTCCTTCGCTTTATTTTATTGTCTTCCTAGCACTGACCACAACTTACAGCTGGTTTTGCTAAATTGTCCTTTATTGGTTTTCATCTCTCTCCAAAGCCAGCAAGAATTTAACTTTTGTGAGTATAGCAGAAACATGTGACTATTGGAAGAGCTTCACATGAGTTCATCCACTTGCAGAAACACTCGCTCCCCTTGGAGATAAAAGATGCAGGTGCAGAGATTCGGGAGGGATTAATAGAGACCCAGTCAAAGCCACCAGGTTACTCTATGGGAGAGTCAGCTGCGGTCAAACCCAGGAAGTAGTAGGGGTTTGCAGCAGATTTGATATTAAAAGCTCCTGCTCCTCAGTCTCAGGGTATTAATAAAAATCCTGACTGACATTTATTAAAATCTTCCCACACTAAACCAGCACTCAGGGGCTGAAGCAGGACAATCACAAGTTCAAGGCCGGCCTGGGCTACCTAGTGAGAGTTGGTAACGGTGGTTTTTTTTTTTTTTTTTTTTTGGTTTTTCGAGACAGGGTTTCTCTGTGTATCCTTGGCTGTCCTGGACTCACTTTGTAGACCGGGCTGGCCTCGAACTCACAAAGATCCGCCTGCCTCTGCCTCCCAAGTGCTGGGATTAAAGGCGTGCGCCACCAACGCCCGGCCAACGGTGTTTTTTAATAGTCAACAATATTTAGAATTGCCTAGGAGACAAACTTCTCGGCACGTCTATGAGGGTGTTTCTAGGTTTAATTGAGAGGACAAGAGTCACCCCAAATGTGGACAATACCACATTTGTGGTATTAGGCTGGGGTCCCAGATGGAATGACGACAAGATGAGCCAACTGCCAACATTCACATCTCTCAGCTTCTGTAGATGCAAAGGAACCAGCTGTCTCCTGCTCCTGCTGCTACAGCTCAGACAGCCACCAAGTGTACTGAATCCTCAAACTGAGTCACATCAAACTCTTGTCTTCGTCGGTTTAGTCAAGTGCTTTGTCAGAATATGAAGAAAGTCATGAATACAGACCCTGTCTCAGAATAAAAGATTCGTTCAGCGGCGCTGCGTCTGCTGAGAATTATCACTGTTCTTACAATAACCTTATGGAATAGGTACAACTATCCTCCCCATTTTATAAGGGAGGATAGTGAGACCTAGGAGAGTTGAGAAATTTTCCAAAGAGCTCCCAGCCCCTCCCCACCAAAAAGTGGCAGAATGATGCTACGAATCTAACTTTTTATCTAGGAGAATCCTGACTCTGCTCTATGTGACACTTTCCCACATCTGAGTTCATGTGCAGACTACCCACAGATGGCAACAATCTGCTGAAGGGCTCGGGATGACTCCGTTCTGAGCACTCACTGGGAAACTGCTTACACCCACCCTGTGTGCAACCGGGGTTCATCTTGGGCTTCCCAAACTGAGACATTTTTAATATTATCCTTTGTGGAAAATCTGAGAAGCATAAATATTAGGGAAATTAAGCCGCATACTCCCAGCTGAACAATGGGTCAAAGGAGAAATCGGAAGAGAAATATGGAAATGTTTTCAGACAAGTGAAAATGAAAACTCAGAGGATGGAGGTAAAAAAGCCTCCCAGGTTTGGAGCATGCTGCTGTTTGTCTTACTCCTACTCCTTCCTCCCCTCAACTCACTTAAACTATTTAATCCGCACTTACAGAAGTCCAATGTGGGTGGGGCAGAGGTTTGAAGACAGCCACAGCCTGGTAGGAATAACTTGGCAATGGCGTAGGTAGACTACCGGTTACAGAGATTGGCTGAGGACATAATGGAGATTCTCGCCAGCAAGACCAAAATGTTGCCCCTCTGGCCTGCCACTGACTGATGCTGGCTCCCCCCTGCGGTCCCCCAGCTCTCCTTTGCTCTTGGAGACTTACTCTCTGACTCACTTACGCTCCTTTTCTTATTTTTATAGCCAACTCCACATGATCTGTTTTGCAGATTTTGTTCAGTTGAATGTTTGAATCCTGTTGACTGGAATCTGGAATTAATCCCCCCGCCCCTGCTCCCCAGATGATGAGCACTGGGAATTTAGGAGGAAGTCGTAACATTAGTCTGAAGCAGATCATCATTGGCTCACACCTCAACCCTAGTTCCTCTGCTCCCCACAAAATTTAGCATGTCTCCCGGGCCACATAGGAATACTTTATTTTTTCTATTTTCTCAGTTCTTTGCTACGTCTCCACTGGCCCTACCTAGTACTACAAATAGATGTCTTCTGGCTTCTTTCCTGTTGTCCCTAGAGTTGTGGAATGTTGTTTTGAAATTCTTCTTTGGATCTTTTTAATCCAAAATTGTACTAACAAATTCTTAGACTAATGCCTGGCACATGACAGGTGTGAGTACACATGACAACAAATCCAAGGTGAAAAGAGAGGGGCACGGATGGGGGGTGGTGCCCGTTAGCAGGGTCCTTGCCTAGAAGCACCACATTGTCCGTTCAATGCCCAGCATGGCACAATAGTGCATAGCTGTAATTCCAGTGCTAGGGAGACAGAGCAAAAGTTCAGGACCTCAAAGAGAGCTTGAAGCCAATCTGGGATAATGAAGATTCCATCTCAAAAGAAAATATTAATATATAAAAAATAACTTAAAAAACCTAATAATTTAGTTTCTCCCCACACCACAGGGTCATCATGTCTTAGTCCATGCCTAAAACAGTACCACCACAGAACAAAACCTTAATCTACACTTGTCAAATAACAAATGAATAATTAGAAGATACCCAGTCAGTCTCGGTGCCTGGTATTGTTTGTGTGATGGGGCTGGGGCCATGTGCGTGTGCACCACCATGTGCGTGAGCATGTCAGAGGACCGCTTTGTGGAGTTGGCTCTCTCCTGTACGTGGGTTCCAGGGATGGAACCCGGCCATCAGGCAGGCTCCCATAGCGGGCCCTTCGCATGCTGAACCATCTCGCCAGCTCTGGAAGAGGATTTCTGTCAATACTGTTTTCTGAAATATTTTCTGAGAGGACTGGAGAGATGGCTCAGTAGGTAAGAGCACTGGCGGCTCTTACAGAAGACCTGGCTTCACCCACATGGCGATTCACAACCATCTGTAACTCCAGTTCCAGGGAAAGTCACTCCCTTTCCTGACCACTGCATGCACACACATGCAGGAAAACAGTCCTAACACACACAATAAGATAAAAACACCATTTAATTTTTTTTCCTGAGGTAAGATATGAATGAACTTAGGTGAATAAGCTATAAATATTATCAGGAGAATTCCATAGAGAGGAAACCACATTAATGTCACTCCTGCCTATGGTACAAACCTCTTAAGATGAGTGAATCTGCCTGGTCCATTCTCAGTGGTGGGGGTGGGGAGCTGCAGCTCATGAGTGGGGAGGGGAGGGCTTGCACACGGAACAGGAGTGCAATGTGGTTGTGGGGCTTTCGGTGCTGTACCCCATTTCCTTCCAAATGGTAGGAAAAATACATTTACAATTCCATCCTGCTGCTGTTGTCGTATTTTCTTCTCATTGTACATTTAAATTCTAGAAACCGTCCAGTTCTTGTGGACATGCATAATAATTGGCCCCAGATCTGATTCTAAATGGAAGCCAGAGTCAGTGACCAGACTCTAGAAAAGTGTAATTATCCCATGAGCAGAACCGCATTTTCTGGGAGGGCTTTTATCAGTGTGTGGAGCCCCAGATGTCCATCTCAGGCACTAGAAGGAAAAAGATTTATGAAACACATTTCTCCTCTTTCCTGGTGGGAGGGAAGCCTCCTTTTTGCAAAAAGACTTAGTGTGCGAGTGCATCCCAACCCTTAAGGGAAAGGAAGAAAACTATATCAGAAACCTATGCATGCTAAAATAATATTCGCTCAAAATGGGGAATGATTGATTCTTTCCATATGTTCTTATCCTATTTCAATTTAAATTAATTTCACAGGAGCCATTAACCATCCCTGTAAAATTTTTCTAGAATTTCTCTTAATGCTGACTTTGGCACACCTGCAGTCAGTAAGCATCTCTATGGTTAATCTGTCGTACCAAAATTAATTTCAGTGCAAAAGCTAATGGTCCTCAAGAGCCCTTCCTCATATGCATGACTGGCTTTCACCAGGGACAGACAACACAGCCCGACACGGGTGATGGAAATGTTTCAAGGGATCCCTTCCAAATTCTTGCATTATTATTTTTTTTCCTTTCTTCCCAATTTGCAGGTGCAAAAATTCCATTTGTAATTCTTTAATTCCAAGGGTGATGAGTGTCTTGGGGGTCTCAGAATTCAGCACAAGTGGCCAGCTGAGACATGATATTCTGCTCGCCAGTCATGGCAGGTGCAGAAGGACAAACAGGAAAAAGTTAGGTCCCCTCTCTTGTCTTTTCCTCTTCAGGGAGGGTGTGTGAGCTCGTCCTCCCCAAAGCTGCAGTGCTGTACGCCAGGCAAAGGGCCTGGTGCTCACCCCATGCTTCCAGGAGCCTTATTTGAAAGCTTTTTCCGCAGTAATTAAGAAGAGCTGGGTGCACTCTGTTTTGTGCTGGGCCTGCTGGGCACATTATTTGCTATCGCTCTGCTCCTAATAGATGGTCTTTTCACGGAGGTTGAGAACGTCTATATTTAGAAAACAATACGAGATGTACAAGATGGGAAAGTTAGAAAAAAGCGGGAGTGGGCTGAGAAGAGGGGTGGGACAAGAAAGAACCACAGACCTTGTCCTGACAGGCGCCATCCTTGGCATCCAGCTTCGATTGCTCTTCTTCCTTGGAAGGAGGAATTGTTATGGATCTGAGAAAATGCACCATGGCTAAGGAAAACATGAACACAGTACAGGAATCCAGGCAACGACACACCGCTTTGTCTATCATCCAGGAAAAGCTCGTGCACGTGGCTCCAGTGGCCCCCCCACACACTCTCCTTTGTTGGGGCTTTCTCAGTATTCGAGGTTCCGATGACATCAGCAGCTTTCTCTCCTGACAGGAGTGGTTTATATGATTTTTCTGCTGTTTTGGAAGTATAGGATTGGGGATTCCTATGCTGAGTGTCTCCTTAAGGATCTGGTCTACTGTCTCTCAAAAAAGGAGGCTCTGAAAAAAACCAGTGGGCAAAACACTAAGATTTTTGTTTTGTTCTGTGGTTTGGTTTTGGTTTTGGAGAAAGGGTTTCTATGTGTGGCCCTGGCAGTTCTAGAACTTGATCTGTAGACCAGGCTATCCTCAAACTCAGAAATTCTGCCCCCATTTTCTGATTGCTGAAATTAAAGGTGTGTGCTACCACGTCCTGCTTTTTTGTTTTTGTTTTGGTTTGGTGTTTTTGGTTTTTTTGTTTGTTTGTTTGTTTGTTTGCTTGTTTTGTTTTTTTGAGACAAGGTTTCTCTGTGTATCCTTGACTGTCCTGGACTCACTTTGTAGACCAGACTAGCCTTGAACTCACAGAGATCCACCTGCCTCTGCCTCCCTAGTGCTGGGATTAAAGGTGTGCGCCACCACACCTGACAATTGCAGACAGCTGTGAACTGCCATGTGGGTGCTGGGATTTCAACCCAGGTCCCTCAGAAGAACAACCACTGCTCTTAACTGCTGAGCCATCTCTCCAGCCCCTTTTGTTTTGTTTTTAACAGGGGAGGAAAAAAAGGAAGATGGGGGGGGGGATTTGGAAGCAAGAGAGGAATGACATGGAAAGATCTACAGCCTTGGCCCAAGGTACAATTAGCATGCCCTTGTTCATTATTTTAGGCAGTAAGGCTGTTTAGTTGTCTATGGGCTTGGGATATGCTTGGTCATTTCTGCATGGGTTTTGTTGTTGTTCTTTATTTATTACTTCAAGTTACATCTCCATCACAGTCCCCTCTCTCCACCCCTCCTGGTCCCATCCTCCCACCTTCTCTCCCCTCTCCCACCTATCCTACTCCTCCAGAGTGGGTGACCCTACATACCAGCCCCCCTCAATTCAACAGTCATATGAGTGTTAAGAGCTTCCTCTTGCACTGGGGGCCTATATGGCAACTTTATTAGGGCAAAGTGTCCCACTAACAGGTAACAAGGTCTATGTTCCTGTTCCTTTTTGTGTGTTAGTTGTAGGATAGTTATCCTGTACTACATGGCTAACATCCAGTTATAAGTGAATAGATGCCATGTGCATCTTTCTGAGTCTGGTTTAGTTCACTCAGGATGAGCTTCTCTAGTTCCATCCATTTGGCTGCAAGTTGCATGATTTTGTTGTTTCTGATAGCTGAATAGTATTCCATTGTATAGATGTACCACAGTTTTTTAATCCATTCTTCAGTTGAGGGACATCTGGGTTGTTTCCAGTTTCTAGCTATTACAAATAAGGCTGCTATGAACATAGATAAGGAAACTTCCTTATGATTCCGTAAGGAGTCATTTGGGTGTATGCCCAGAAGTGGTATGGCTGGGTCTTGAGATAGGGCTAGTTTTCTAAGATATCACCAGACTGATTTCCATAGTGGTTGTACAAGTTTGCACTCCCACCAGCAATGGAGGAGTGTTCCCCTTTCTCCACAACCTTGCCAGCATGTGCTGTCATTTGAATTTTTGATCTTAGCCATTCTGACAGGTGTGAGACAGAATCTCAGGGTCATCTTGAGCTGCATTTCTCTGATGATTAAGGATGTTGAGCTTTTCTTCAAGTGTCTGTCAACCATTAGAGAGTCCTCTTTTGTGAATTCTTGGTTTAGCTCTGTTCCCCATTTTTTGATTGGATTACTTGGTTTCTTGGTATTTAATTTCTTGAGTTCTTTATAAATTATGGATATTAACCCTCTGTTGGATGTGGAGTTGGTAAAGATCTTTTCCCAATCTGTTGGTTGCCGTTTTGTTCTAATGACAGTGTCCTTTGCCTTGCAGAAGCTTTTTTCAGTTTCATGAGGTCCCATTTATTGATTGTTGGTCTTAGACCCTGAGCTATTGGTGTTCTGTTCAGGAAGTTGAAACCTGTGCCAATGAGTTCGAGGCTTTTCCCCACTTTCTCTTCTGTTAGATTTAGTGTGTCGGGCTTTATGTTCAAGTCTTTGATCCACTTGGGCTTAAGTTTTGTGAAAGGTGGTAAGTATGGGTCTATTTGCATTCTTTTACATGTTGACATCCAGTTAGACCAGCACCATTTGTTGAAGATGCTGTCCTCTGCACAGTCTTTTTAATGCTGTATAAAATACTGTCCTCTTCTATTTATATATGTATATACTTACTTATTTTACAGTATTGCTGGCATAAAAACACACCTGTTTGGATACTTAACAAATATATGAGTTGTCATAGCTACTCATTTTCTATTAATAGTAGGCTGTGCGTAGGTATTATTTTTGATATTAAAAAATAAAATGAAACTAGGAGTGGTGGTGCATGCCTACACTCTGAGGGGTGTAAAGGGAGTTAGGTTAATATAAATTAGATTTAGCAAATATCTAGGGGCTTCTGATACAGTCTCTTAAAGGGGGCATGAAGATCAGCCTGGCACCTGTGGGCACTTGGCATGGCAACGTAGGGACTAAAAACAAGGTTAATGGGTTGGCATTGTTTCCAGCTACTAATAGCCTTACAAAGTGGGCAGAGTCCATATTAGGCTGAAGCCAGGTGAAACAAGGAGAGACCTTGTTTAAGGACGAAGTGGATGGAGCCCTGAGAGTTCCCGAGCTAGAGACTACAAGATGCAAGACAGCTTGCTTCATCTGATGGAGAAAATGCTGGTGGACTGAAAAGCTGATCTGAAATAGAGCTGAAAAAAAATATGGTCAGCTCTCCCTGATGCAGAGAGAAGCTGGTGAACAGAGAAGGCCTCAGCAAGGCAGCAAAAGGCCAAGGACTAAAAACCCTGTGGTATAGCTTTTGCCCTGAGGTGTTCGGCCAATTCAAACAGCAGCCTGAATAGAACTGTGGCCAGCCCCAAAGACTGCGGCAGATAAACTGAGTGGATAATACAAACTTACCAAGTTGGTCTACAGACAGCTGAGGGTCCAGAGAGAAGAAAGTCTCAAGCCTCATTTAAAGTGAAGCTGCCATGGCAATGCAACAGCCACTTTACCATAAAGGACCTGTCTGAGGTGTTCCTGTGGAAAGACTGTGGACCAAGTGCCTTAAAGGATCTACTCCTGAGGTGTTCCTGACAACCGAGGACCTGCCCCAGAGACTGTGTCCTTCTAAAAGGTTAGAATTAATTGTTCGATAAAGTTGTTACAGTTATTAATAGGATTAGTTGTTAGGTAATAGAGCTTATAGTTATTTTTAGGGCTAGTAGTTAGATAATAAGTGCTTATATTTGTTATAAGTGCCTATAGTTATTAATAAATATATTTGCTAATTAAAAGTTTCGTCTTCAGAGGGGCAAGCCCAGAGGATCACTAAGTCAATATGGGCCATATGGTGAATTTAAAGACATCCTGGCCTATGTGGCCAGACCCTATCCCTTTCTTTCTATGTATCTATCTATTTGTCAAAAACCATATGCTATCTAGTTAACACACAGATGGCTTCATTTGCAAGTTCAAGGCCACCCTGGAAATACAACTAAGTGGTGTAGAATCTGTGCTCAGTGTGTGCAAGGTCCTGGGGTTCAGTACTCTATACACACAGCGAGAAAGTGGGGTTGGGGAGGTACACACAGGCACACACAATTCAAGGCCCATCTAGAGAGATCAGCTGCATAATGAAGCAGTTCTGACCAGCTGCCTAGCTCACCTCACCTCCAGTGGAACCCAGCCTCGGCGTCAAGCCCTGGTTCTGTGAGTGAGAAAGCCACCCTGAATCATCTGACCTTCCAAGGGGCTTAACTCCCCCATGATCCAGGAGACCGCTTTGAGTTTTAGATGAGAAGTCTTGAACTTAACTGCTTCTTAACTATTTCTCTCCAGTGCCCTGACTTTCCTGGGGAAGGGAAGTGACCACAGCCTCACATATCATACAGGCCCTGTCTACAGAAAATATCATAAGTGCCCTGGAACCTTGAGTGTTAAGTCTTGGTTCAGCCACTGTTATTAGCTGTAGGCAAATTCTCCTTCCTGAGGACAGCCCCTCAGGTGTGTTGCTTTCTTTGATACTTTAAAAGGCTATTTTACACAGTAGTGGGAGACATCATGGAAGTGATTTGTTGTCATACAGTTCTTCAACAAATATTTATTTAGCATTGCTATGTGTCAAACACTATTCTTGGTGCCAAAGAAACTGTCTTCGAAGCTCACACACGTACATGTGTGTTTGTGTATGTGTGTGTTCCTCTCTGTGGCCTTAGGAAAATCACTTAGTGTCTTTAAGTTTACCTTTATCCATCTGCATAATGGATAAAAATATTATTATAGTAACACCTCAAGATTTGCTGTTAAGACTGAACAGAACACATTATACAATAGAGCTGCCTGCCCACTATGCTTATGGTGGCTCTGTTCACAGTAGCCAAGTCATAGAATCAGGCTAGGTGTCCATCGACAGGTAAATGGATAGAGAATGTGAGATATATGCATATACACAATGAAGTATTATCTATCCATGAAGAAGTACAAAACTAAGTCATTTGTAAGGAATTGGATGGAACTGGAAGTCATCATGTTAAATGAAGGAAGCCAGACTCAGGAAAGCAGTTTTCTATCACATATGGATTTTTTTAAAAAGTCAAGACATCAAAGGAAAAGGGGGACTTTGAAAAGGAAAAGAAAAATGTCAGATGGAGGGAGAAGAGGAGACAAGGAGGTCATGGGTGAATGTGAACGAATGCAATAAAAACTTTATATGTAGGTATGAAAAAAATGTCATAGTGAAACCCATTATTTTGTACAATGAATACACAGCAATAATTTGTCTTATAAAAGATTAGACATGCCAGATATGGTACCTGTAATCACAGCATTCAGGACTGGAGGCAGAGGGATTAGGACTTTAAGACCAGCATGGGAGAAAAAAGAGAAGAGCATTGGTGACTTATTGATGGATTATTGGTTTATTGATTCATTGGGCTACTAATTCCAAATCTTACTATAAAAGCACAGGAATACACACCTGTAATCCCAACTGTGGTGGGGTAAATGATAGCATCTAGCAGAATAGAGATTTTAGAATAGCAAAAAGACAGGCATCTCAAGTAAAAAGATGAGTGGATCCATTTACATCCAGATATGATTGACATTGAAGGGCATGCCTTGTAACAAGCCTGCCAAAAAGTTGATCATGAGACCAGATGACACACTGTTTGAGGGTGTACCTTGCAAAAGTCCGTCAGAAACTATAGCAACAAGAGGCCAGAGTTCACGCCAAGATCTTTGCAACACATTATGACACAGTGATTTAAAGTCTGAAGCCCACGAGGCCTCACCCCGCCTTCCTCCTCATCTTGCTGAGAGGCTTTACATCACTCCTGCTTCACCGGCTCAGAGACTTCAGTGAACCACATAGGTGGAAAGCCTGACAAAATATGCCTTTTGGCAGGGCATCTGAAGGCCAAAACACTAGGATTGGACTGAGCACTGGAGCGAGACCCTTGAAGTCCCAAAGCATCTGAATGGTGAGCCTAATAAACTTTTCATCTTGCAAATAAGTGGGTCCTAGGAATGAAGAGACAATTCTTATAAGAGACACCCCACTTCAGTGGTTGTCATAAACTGCCTTAAGATCTGATGAACAAGATTCACAGACTATAAGACTAAAAGATTTGGCAGAAATCAACCACCCATATGGATCCACCCCAAAAGTTAATCTAAGAGAATATCCTTTTAAGAAACTTTAGGTTAGAGTTATGTGTTTGTTTTATAGATATTAGGGTATTGTAGATTAGGTCTTAGAGTTAGGGTTCAGGCTTTAGGATTTAAGATTTTTATATATAATTTTTAGATAATTGTTAAGTATTAATAAATATATGTATGATAAATAAAAATTTACTGCTACAGATGGCACCCATCATGGTAAGGCATAATGGGAGAGAACTATCCCCCCTTTCGCCTATAACATTCTTTTTCTCCTGCATAGTTTTGGGGGGATTGGGAGAAACAAGGGGTGGATGGGAGGCATAAGGTATTAAGGATAGTAAAATAAATTATAATAATTAATATAACACAAAAATAAGAAAAAGCCACCTTGTTACACCCAACACTTGCAAGGTAGAGTGATCAGGAGTTTAAGGCAATTCAAAAGTACCTAGCAAGTTGGAGGCCAGTCTAGTATGTGAAACCCTCTCTCTCTAAAGAAGACAGAAGAACAGTGGTGATGGTGTTAGACTTTGGAACCAGAGAGGCAAAGAGTTGGCACTCCGCAGTTAAAAGTGGGTACAGCTCAGGCCCTGGTGGTACACACCTTTAGTCCTAGCACTCAGGATGCAGAGTCAGGCAGATCTCTGAGATCCCTGGTCTACTGAGTGAGTTCTAGGACAGCAAGGGCTACACAGAGAAACCCTGTCTCAAAAAACAAAACACAAAACAAACAGAGATTAGACACAATAGCCTTTAAAGCATCTGTTTCCAGTAAGAGCTCAATTACTACTAATTAATTAACTAAATACAATGCAAATACCACTACAGGACAAAGCACCCTTTCAGCTGTAGAATTTTACCTAAATACGTGAATTATTTTTCATCTGTTCTCTGTACTGTGTGGCTTTGAAGCCATGGATAGCTCAAAGTTACAGGGTTTAGAGTTTAGACATTTCTTTCTCTTTATTTTCTTAAATGCAACTTCATTTATCAAAGAAATACATTCTGAGAATCTATTCTACATTCACTGCTAGGCTGGCCCTAGGTAGGTGGGGCTAAATGAGACCTTCCAGGTTTTGCCGAGGATCAGAAAAGCAAGAGGTTGAACTTCACTGAGCTCCTCACCTTTGGGATTATCCTTTTAGGGTTGATGCTGATTGTCAATACCCACCCAAAAAAAGAAGAAAGAAAAAAGCAAGCAAGAGCCGGGCGGTGGTGGCGCACGCCTTTAATCCCAGCACTTGGGAGGCAGAGGCAGGCGGATCTTTGTGAGTTCGAGGCCAGCCTGGTCTACAAAGCGAGTCCAGGACAGCCAGAGATATTCAGAGAAACCCTGTCTCGAAAAAACCAAAAAAAAAGCAAGCAAGAAAGGAAAGAAGCCTTGCACTTGGCAAGTGGGTCGAGGGAAGTCCTCATGGACACTGCTGTATAGCTCAGTGCACAAACCAGTCTCAGTCTACTCAAGAGCAAACAGATGGTGGGACACCTGCTTCCTGTGGCTGCCCCAGAGGTAAAATTTCAATCTATCAATCTCATTTACAAGTAGAGAAAATCAGCCAGGTTATTTACCCAGCCCTGTGACCAGTTGTCACAGATATTTTAGAGGATATAAATAAATATAAGAAACTATCCCAGGAGACACAAGTCACTAAAGGACACAATACCTACCTCTTAAGGCAGACGTCAGGTGTGTTCATTTGCTTGCTCAAGGAAAATCGGCTTAAGAACCAGGGGCTTTGAGGAGTTTCACTGAGGGCTGTGTTTACTGGCTGAGAGAAGAACCAAGGCAGTGGAAAATGTCTTTTGAGCACCTACTGTATATCGGTCACTGTTGATCACTTATTGACAGAATCTCGGGGTATGTTTTCCATTATTAAAAATAAAGGCAAAATATTTGATCTTCAGAAGATCGTTCAGGTGGAACAGCTCAAAGAACAATTGTACACACAGGGAATCAAAGTCATGAAGTGTCAGCTCCAGAGGTGGTAATACTATCATGGAGGATAAAGGTTGGAGTGGAAGTGAGGTGGGGGTGTATGTGTAGATGCCCCAGAGATGGCTTCACAGAGGTGGTGGCATCCTAGTATTTAAGAAGAAATTATGTCAAGAGGTTGCCACCAGACAGGATATAAGGATCTGGATGGTCGGGATTGATGGAACAGATTCTGAGTTTGCAGGAGCTGGCAAAACCCCTACGGCCTTATTTCCCTGTGCTGAAGGCACACAGGATTCAAGATGTTTAGTCACAGTACACTGGGCCCTGATCATACTTTCCTGTATGAAGGAAGGGTTTCCATTCTGCTCTACAATCTTTTGGGTTACCAGCTAGTCTTTAAACGATCCACATTGAAACTTGACTTGTTTCATACACAGATGAGATTCAGGAAGGAGGCACAGCTACACATGGATTTCTCTCTCTGACCCAGTACTGGTGGTGATGTCAAGCTGTCTTCATGTACTTTCTTCTTTCAGTGGGAAGGGCTGAGGAGATGATGTTGTTTAAATGGTGTTAAACTTGGAGTCTGAATTGTGGCCCAAGGCTCAAGTTTTGAATGCTCGGTCCCTGGCTTGTGGCAGGCACTATTTTAAAGGCTGTGGAGTATCTGGAGGGGGGAGGACTTCCTGAAGTAGGTCACAAGGGACAGGTCTCTGAAGGTTATAGCTGCTTCTGCTTCTGGTCTGTGGTCAGCCTACTGCTCCTATGCCTTGTGAGGAGGCCCTGCCACATGCTTCTGCCCCCAGAGAGCTGCTCCTTCAGTACACCTCCCCCATCACCTTCTTCCCACCATAGATGGACATTCCTCCAAACTTGTGAGCCAAAAGGAACCCTTCCTCCCTTAGTTGTTCCAACCAGGTTATCTGTCTGGTTGTTTTCATTACAGAGATGCAAAATGACACAGATATGAGATTGTGGAGCCCAACAATCATGAGTTCAAACCTCAAGTTTCCCCTTACTAGCTGGTAGTTTTGTATAGACTCTTCAATCCAGTGTGAATTGTAGGCTTGAATCCAGCCACGAAAAGGGGCCTACCACTCTAAGTTTGGAGCCCACTAAGGAAAAATCAAGGAATAGATTTTTCCAAGAAAAAGAAAAACCACCTAAGGAATAGAGAGAGGGCATTTTTACCCTTCTATTCATTGAGTAAACAGGGGCCACTCACTTGCCACCCGGTCCCCCAGCATTAAGACCAACCCTGCCTCCATTGCCTAAATCAACAGAAACAGCTGCTGACTGGAGAAGCTCTAATAGCTTTTTGTAGTAAATGTTGTGTGCGGGCTCCCCTGAATTTTGGAGGTCTGTGATTATATTCAGAACCCTTTTTTTTCTGAAATAGCTGAGCTTACAAACAGGTAGGGAGCCAGAATTCTGAACCTACAATAATAATAGTATTAATTAAGGGTGTTTTATATAGTAAGTACTATTCCATGAACTATGTTTTCAATTAAGTTACTTACACCTTTTTTTTTAAAGATTTATGATGGGGTGGTGTTAAGCATTCTAAATGTTGATTGGTCCTGCTTGCTGTATGTTACTTACTTTGTCTCTGATTGGTTAAATAAATGCTGAGGCCTGGAGATGGGCAGACAGAGGTAGGCAGGACTAAGGTTTGCAGGCTTTTTAGAGAGATACAGAGCATCTTGGGAAGAAGGAGGCTGTAGGTGAAGCCAGGAGCAGACAAGGAAGACACGCCATGGGGAAGATTAAAGAAGATCCTTCCATGTGGCCTGGAACATCGGCTTAGTGTGGAGAATAATAGTCCAAAGGGACGTATGTATATATGGGGTTATGTTTGGGTAATAGAATTGTGAGCTAGCTTAGATGGGCTAGGATTACAAAACCCAGGCCTAGGCTTGTTAAAATCCATGTGGTGTCTGTGTGTATTCATTTATAATGGCGGGTTAACAATTAACACCACTAAACTAATTAAAGATAATATAAATACTGGGTAAATAGTTTAGTTATTTTTTCAACAGATTTACTTTCTTTTTAATCATGTATGTGTGTGTGTGTCTGTGTGCATATATGCCCAACATGCTTGGGTGTGTGAGAACAGAGGCATTGGGTCCACTGAAGCTGGAGATGTAGGTGGTTGTAAGCCACGTGACATGGGTGCTGGAGATTGAGCTCGGGTCCTCTGGAAGCCACTGAGCCACCTCTCCATCTCCCTACCTTGCTTACTCTTACAGTGGTCCTGTGAGGTAAGCAGTGCCATGTCAGTCTTGTTTTCAGTGCTGGGCACTGAACCCAGTGCACACTAAGCGCAGAAGAAAGTGGGTTGCCCACCAGTCAGAGCCGATGACTCCACCACCCAGGCTGTGTGCTCAGCACATATGCTGTCAACTAGTCTCTATTCCATAGGCCACGTTCTTTTAAAACACTTATAACTATAATGTTTTATGTTCTAATTGTAAAACTAAGTAAAGGCTGGACATTTTTTAAATGGAGAAAAGAGTAAAGAAGTCAAAATTATTTGTAATTTTATCACCTGATGATAATGTTTGTTAACATGTTGGCCCATTTCCTTTAAGAAGTTAAATTGCATATATAATTCTCTTTCCAAGCAGCAAAACACCATGTGTGGCTTTTAAAAATTAATGCTTACAATTTGAGCATTTCCCCCATGTTACTAAATATTGTTAAAACCAGAGATTTCGATGCCTACAGATACTCCAGTTGTTCAGAGGTATTCATTCTAAAAACCCCATAATACTGGGCCATTAGGTTGTTCCCAACATTCCTGAGGCTTGTGTGAGGATCCTCGAGGGTTCCTTAGCTGGGCCCCTTCAGGAGCCAGGATGTTTTTAGGACAGCTGATCTACATTTCTCCCTTATGCAGGAACATCCCTGGGCATGGAAGACAGGTGAGAATTTTGAAAAGTTTAACTATCTAGATTCCCAATGAAATTTCAGAATTCTATTTGATTTTTTATTAACGGTGTGATTTTCCCCTCGCCTTATAAAAATGACTTGTAGCATAGAAAAAAAAGTACAAAATAAAAATATGCAAGGGCTGGGAGATGGTTCATATGCACCATAAATGTGCAACACACACACACACACGCACACACTGGGACATGGTACACACATATCTACACAAAAACCTAAAGGAAGAAGCCAGGCATGGTAACATGGTAATGCACACCTTTAATCCCAGTACTGGGGAGGCAGAGGCAGACAGATCTCTGTGAGTGCAAGGTCAGCCTGGTCTACAAAATGAATCCAGGACAGCCAGGGCTATTAAACAGAGAAACCTTTCTTGGAAAAGGAGGAGGAGGAAGAGGAGGAGGAAGAGGAAGAGGAAGAGGAAGAGGAAGAGGAAGAGGAAGAGGAAGAAGAAGAAGAAGAAGAAGAAGAAGAAGAAGAAGAAGAAGAAGAAGAAGAAGAAGAAGAAGATAAGTTGGACATGGTGGCACAGTGGCACATATCTGCATTCTGGGGACTGTAGGGAGACTGAGGCAGAGGGAATGGGAGTTCATAATCAGACTTCGTTACAACATGAGACTCTGTCTCCAGAAACAAAGAGGAGGAGGAAGAGAAGGTAGAAGAGGAGACAAAACAAAAACTTGACCTACCACCATCTCTAAAAAAAATATGAGCAAAACCCACAAACCTTAACCCCACCACGTGGCCCTTGTCTTCCCATGGTGCACACTTGGCTTTGTTTGATTAGCAACACACCCTACACATTCTCCTGTTAATAAATGTAGGTCATCCTTCCAAATGGTAGCTGGTCCCTGTCCAAGCCTGACAACCACTGTAGCTCCTGTTCATGTGACACAAAGCATCTTTCATCCTCTGTTTGTTTTTTTTTTTCTCTACCTCAGCCTGATGCTCTCATTCAGAGAGGCAGCAGCTACCCAGTCCACTGGAGTCTGCAGTCCTTCGGGAGCAAGCTGCATATTCTTAGGGCAAATATGAATGCATTTATTGGAAAGTGGCCAAAAGTGGTGCTTCCAAATAAGGGGCTATGTGTGAACAAGGAAATAATCTGGCCATTTTACAAATAGAAATATTTTTATCTTTTGTCACAAAGAATTTCCCTCCTTCTCTCCCTCCCTCCTTTCCTTCTTCCCTTTTTCTCTTGTGGTGTGTGTGTGTGTGTGTGTGTGTTTTCAGGGCAGAGAAAAACATCAAGTATCTTCCTCTATAGCTGCACACTTAACTTTAATCTTTTTTTAAGATTTATTTTATTAGTATGAGGAATTTTGCCTTCATAAATGTATGTGCTCAAGGAGATCCTGGAACTGGATGGAGTTACAGTGGTGAGCTGACAGGTAGGTGCTGGGAATAGTTCTCAGTCCTCTGCAAGAACAAGTGCTCTTAACAGCTGAGCCATCTCTCTACATCTCCACTTAATTTTTAATGCAAAGAAGAAGATTCAGTCTTTTTTGTGTCCTCAAGCTGGTAAACAAAGGGCCTATTGAGTTAGCTGTGCCCGGATATGTTCCCCCTAACTACAACTCTGCATCTCAGAAGAGTCACAGGGAGTTCAAGACCAGCTTTGGACAAAGTGAAATCTGTCTCAAAAACACAAAACACAAGTGTACTTCCGGCTTTTGAGGATGCATTTCTACTTCTTTCTACCCTATTCCTAACTTTTCCAAGAAGGAGAATCAAAGAATAACCCCAAGTTCACTTTATTTACTTACTTATTTATATTTAAGTTTTTCAAATGAGACTCTCACTGAAACCCAGACTGGCTTTAAACTCACCAGCCTCAACCTTGTGAGTGATATTGTCACCACATCTGGCTCAAAGTTCATTTTGAATGATATATTAGAAAAAGCAAACAAAAACAAAAAAACCACAGGTCTTAGAGGCTCTCTGGTCTTCCCAGACAATTAAAAGGGAACTTTATGCTCATAGGGTCTCACTGTCCCTATTAAGACACAGGTTGAAAATGTACAAAACACAGCAGTCACCTTGCTTTGTAATACTACTTTGGAAAGAGTAAAAAAAGTTACAAGTATCTGTGAGACATTCCATGTGGGCTGTGGGAGTTGAACTTCGGAGTTGAACTTCGGTGCTCTGCAGGGACAGCCATTGTCTTAACTTTTGAGACATCACTCTAGTCCTTGAGGACTTTTTTTAATAGTTTGAAAAAAGTTATGTATGAGAGCGTTTTGCTTATCCCTGTGTTTCTGTTTTAGTTTTCGCTGGCCACACAGCCCCCTGAGTTGGTTGCTTCCCTTTCCTTCGTGTGACTCTGGAATTTGCCGTTTTTTCCCCTTGTGCCCAAAGGGCTTCCTCGAACATGTCAGACCTGCTGTTGAAAACCTTTCCAGCTTTGGTATATCTGAAGAAGTCTTTATCTGAAAGATGTTCTCACTGGGTATAGAATTGCAGAGTTTGCTGTGGTTTGTTTTCCTATCTGTTCTTTAAAGGTGTGGCTTCACTGTCATTCTGGATTGCCTGACTTCTATAGTCCACTCTCTTCTCATCTTTATTCACCTCATACATAACTTTTTTCTAACTAGTTTTCCTAACCAATTTTAATATTTTTCTCCTTATTGCTGGCTTTGGGTGATTTTTAATGTGCCATAGTAAAAGCTTCTTGATTCTTCTGCTTGAGTTTGTAGAGCTTCTTGGGTCTGTAGGGCATAGACATTTTCATCATGTGTGAAAATTTTTTAGCTATTATTTTATTTTTTCAATTCTCTCTCTCTGCCTCTCTCTGCTGTTATGGTTTAATTGTGTCTCTCTAAAAGGTATGTGCTGAAGATAATTTCCAGCAAGACTATTGAAAATGAGATCTTTAAAGAAGTAATTAAGGACACATCATGTCTAAAGAACTAATTGCTAGGACTCTGGAGATATTAGCAGACAGGGCCACTGTATCTGATATCAATGATGAGTACCAATACTCCCGGTACACCTCAGAAATTGAGGAGGGGTCTCCCAGCAAAAGAGAGGGCGATACTGGAGAGAGCTATGACAAAGAGAATGCAGAGAGCATCAACAAAGAAATCTGACAAGAGGAGAAAGAGGGGCACACTAGCAGCGGAGGAACTGGGTATGGATGTGACTCCTCAACAAGAAGAGGGAAATATGCAATTAGTTCAGGAGCAGGTGAAGATGGCCAAGGAGCAGTTGGAAGAACAAGGCCGCGCCTTAGCAACTGCCTTATCACAGATAGTGGTAGAACATTTTAAACAAAGTGAAGAGATGGAGAAGAAAGTACATGAAGCCACCATGACACTACCAATTGAGATCAATGAGCTTATAAACAAGCTCATGATGTGTGTTGACAATAATGACAATACACTCAATCGACTCTCCCTTTCCCATTACACAGGAACTACTCCGTTCAGGAATGCCAACTTTTCTAAAGCTCTTTATCTGAATTCCCGAACCCTCCAAGATGGTAGTCACTCTGCCTCACCTGAACCTGCTGCCACAACAATGGGCTCATATGAGGTTGAATGGGATGCTTTCGACTAAAGCATTTAACGTGAGTCCAACCACACCCTCTCTCAGAAGGTTGTTGTAATGGTCTTGCAATCAATAATTGTGCACTCTGTTCCTCACAACCTGTTAGCCATTGATGATGCCCTGTAGCTGTTTCTCTGTAAGTAGAAATACAGTAATGTGCCATTCTGCAGCTTCCAGGGAGCTCAGACCTTGTCCACACTTCTACACTGGAAGTTCTGAGCTCAATCAATTTCCGGGCAGAAAAGGGTAAAACACAGGCTGAGATTCAAGCCACAGGATATCCCAGAGAGGTGGGAGAAAGGACTTTCTCCAACACCCAAGTGTTACAACTCTTTTAATAAACAAGCAGGAGAGTTAGGGTATCCCTAACTCTCTCATGCATATGGTGAAAGGCTACCAACTCTTTTAGCTAAACTGCCAGTGCAGGGCCAGGCAGTTTCAAGGAGCTCTTGGAGCCTCTGAACCAAATCAAGCTATTTGAGGAGTCTGGCTTGGTTCAGGAGGATTTGGTGGCTGTTCAGGGGACATCCCACCAACTGGCTGCTGCCGCAGATGAGCACTACAGGAGAGCTTTGCAGGTACAGGAGAAACAGGAGCTTTGGAGGAGGCAACTGGGGTGACTGGTGGCAGTGACCAAGTCAGGAGCCTGGCTAGGTAGCTGTGGTGGCAGCAAGGCAGGAGCTGGTGGCCCGTACAAACCTGGCTAGCCAGGCAGCCTTGGAGGTTAATTCTTCATGGAAGGAAGAGTGCTTCCTTCCCAATCCTAAAATAAACAGCTGAGCCTCAGATGGTCATGGGGGGAGGAATGGAGAAAGAGAGTTTATTTCATGAATCAGGGACATTATAAATGTTTAGGCAGTGGGGAGGGGTTTTGGAGGTGAATGTGCTTGATTCACTGGGTATGATCAGAAGAAAGGAAACCCACTACCTAATTATTCCATGGGCAGCAGAAGTGTGGAAAGAACTCCAGGTTCACTGGGCAGGTTTTTGGTTTTTTTTGTTTTTGCTTTGGTTTTTCGAGACAGGGTTTCTCTGTGTATCTATGGCTGTCCTGGTCTCACTTTGCAGACCAGGCTGACCTTGAACTCACAGAGATCTGCCTGCCTCTGCCTCCTGAGTGCTGGGATTGAAGGCATAATAAAAAACAATTTAATTCTAATTTAGAAGTAATAAATAATAATATTTTAATAACTAAATATTTAATTATTTAATTTATAATTAAATTCAATTTATTTGTAATTAAAATTTTATTATAAATGTTATTATATTTTATAATTTAGAATTAAATTTAGATTTTAGAAGAGCAAGGTGTCACTGTGAATCCAGCTGTTAGAACTCTTTGTTTACTCCAAGTCACCAGTTCAAATCCCCCCTCTGATCTTAGTACCTTCTCTTCCAAAAACTGTGGTGTCCTGCCCATACTATCTGGAGTCATTGGCTCCTTGTAGTTTTGTTGTTATTTGTTTGTGCACTTTTCATTTGTTTTTGAAAGAAGATCTTACCATGTAGTCTGTTCAGACCAGGCTGGACTTGAAATGATCTACTTGCCTCTGCTAAGATTAAACATATGCACCACCACATCCAGCTCCCTTTAGTTATTTTTATATAGCTAATATCTATGTAAGATTAAAAATTCCCTATAAGTTGAATTTGGAGGCACACAACAATAGGAAGCTAAAACATAAGAATTGTGGGTTTGAGACTAACCTAGGCTATACCTAAAGTAAAATAGATTAAATTAGCCCCCAAGTTGGGTGTGGTGGCACACACCTTTAATCCTAGAAATTTGAAGGCAGAGGCAGGAGAATCACTGTGAATTAGATATCAGCTTGCTCTATATAGGGAGTTCCTGACCAGTCATCTTGTCTCAAAACAAGCAGCCCCCTAAACAAAAACCCAAACAAACCTAGCCTCCTATTCAAATATTTCAATAAATATGATCTTGTAAGTTTTTTAAAAATTTCCCCTCTTACAGGTAGGTTATTAGTATTTATTATTCTATGATTATACATATAGCTCATATTTATTTTGATTATGCTATTAATATAGTTTATTTTGTAGCATAAAATTAATAAAGTGGCAGTTTTTCTTGAACATAGCTAGCTCCCTGATAATTGACACAGAGAGATGTTGTTTTAAAAAACTAAAATAGCTGGGCATGTTGGCGCATAACTTTAATCCCAGCACTCAGGAGGCACAGGCAGGTGGATCTCTGTGAGTTCAAGGCCAGTCTCATCTACAAAGTGAGTACAGGACAGCAAAGATACAAAGAAAAACCCTGTCTCGAAAAACCTAACAAATTTTTTAAAAATAAAATAAAAATAACTAAAATATCCCAGTCATTTGATTTTACCAATGAAGACTCAGGAGCTAGGTTGAAAACTTGCTAGTTTGGACAGACAGAGAAAACACCCAGCTGATGTTCCTATTCCACTAACATCCCAAGCTCTAATCTAAAAAGCCCAGAAGAACCTAGAGGAAGAAGCCTTAAAGGAGAAAACTCAAAGGAAGAAGAACAATACTGAAGCAGAAAATCCAAAGGGAGAAAAACTCTGAAGGAAGAAGAACTTGGAAGGAAGAATTACCCTTTGAAGGAGAAAGAACTCCCAAAGAAGAAAACCTCTGAAGGATCCAAAACTCCTCTACAGTGTCTTAAGTATCCTCAGCTCAATGTCCTTCTTTTCTGCTTAATCCCCGTCAGCTGGTTTCTTGCTCTGCCTCTTGACCTAGGTTAACTTTATTTAATATTGTGTACAGAAAGCTCTTGAATTAAAGGTGTGTGCTTAGAGCTGAGCCACACCACAAGTACTTGTTTACAATAAACAGAAAGTTCTTGGATTAAAGGTGTGTGCTTAGAGGTGAGCCACAATGTAACCATTTTGTTTACAGTAAACAGAAAGCTCTAGGATTAAAGGCTGAGTTATCCCACAACAGAAACATTTTTCAGTTCACAGTCTTGGAGTTCACAATGTGATCAACTATTCTGCAACAGACAGACTAGGATTTCTTTACAGTTTAAGCATGATAACTGGGCAGGCACCTTTAAACTAATTTTCTAAACTAATTAGCAACTTCCCAGTCACGCACCCCAACTTACTTGCCAGCATTCCTTTTGTCTGGGCTAGATCTGCTCCCTCAGGCTGCGTTCTTTCTGGGCATCTTTTTCTTTCTCTGGCTTCTGCTTCTTCCTCCTCTCCTGATTCCTACTTCAGACCCACCTACTTCTCTCTGTCCAGTTATTGACTGTCCAGCCTTCTTTATTAACCAATCAGCCTTAAACTGGGGAGCATGGTTTACACCAAAAGGCTGGTATATGTAAGAATGCACTCATCTGGACTGCAACCAGAACTTGGGGTTCAGAACTTAGCATTTGTGTACATAGCACCAGACCAACCCCCATCAGCTATTGGTACCTCTATTGAAAGGCATTTGATCATTTTATGCTTTGGATATTTTAAACTTAGTATTCATGACAGTTCCAGGATGTCAGATCAATGTCTTCATATACAGTGGGAGATTTTCTTGATTACCTCTAAGTGAACCAACAGTTTCTTTTCTCTACTTTTCTTCTTTCTGGAAGAGAGCAATGTAATGTAACGTTTTTCTTTTCTTCTTCTCCTTCCCCTTCCCTCTCCATATCCCCCGCTGTCTTTGAGACAGCATATCATGTAACCAAAGCTGGCCTCAAACTCACTATATAGGAGAGGATGGCTTTGAACTCATGATTCCCCTGGCTTTACCATCCAAGTGCTAGAATCACATGTGTGAACACCACACTCAGCACAGGCTGCTATTTCTCAAAGGGTTGCTGACACCAGACTATAAAATAAGCCATATATTGTTTGGAAGATGGACTCACTAGTTTTTTTTTTTTTTTTTTTTACTATAATCGAATTCCTTCATTGTTTAAAAAGACATTAATGTTTTAAAACTCCCTCTTTAGGTAATGCTTGCCACTTATACTCATCTGGAAATTGACCCACTTTATGTTTTCATGTGTTCAGAGGATTATCACATTTCAGTTTGGAAGGTCAAAGGTTGAATGCCAGCAAGTTCAGACAACTTGGTGGCTTCTATGGCTGTTATTTTTTCTTTCTTTTTTTTTTTTTGTTTTTTTGAGACAGGATTTCTCCATGTAACAGCCCTGGCTGTCCTGGACTCGCTTTGTAGACTAGGTTGGCCTTGGCCTCGAACTCACAGAGATCTGCCTGCCTCTACCTCCCAAGTGCTGGGATTAAAAGCATGTGTCACCACTCTCCGGCTATATATTTTTTCTTTATCTGCCTTTCCAAGCCTCTTTCATTCCTAATATCATTATTTGTGCTTCCTGAGTTCCTGAGTATTTTGGTCTGCCACAGGCATATCTCTATTTCATTAGACTTTCAAAACAGAAGATTCATCTCTCTTGCTTCCTCATTGCTAAATTTTCACTAATTTATACTTACAGCTTCATTTCTTCTTGCTTCCATCTTTAAACTGAGTCATGCTCAGTTTCTCGCTTTCTGTACTGAATGTTGTTGATTTCCTGGGCTTCTAATGTTAAGTGGACACATTTAATAACTGTAACTCTCCGAGTTATATAACATTATTAATAGGTAGTATTCTCACTGTCATTTAGCTCCACATTTTTCTGTTTGTTTCTTTCTGTCTTAATGTCTTTGAAAAGGAAATTATCCAGAATCTGCCTTGTTAGTTTCTACAATAGGTTTTATCTACCGTCTTTCTAGGGGCTGTATTTGGGGAATCCAGGCCTTCCAGCATGCTGGAAGCACACTATTTTCTCTCCAAGCTACACCCAGCCCATGGTCTTTTCAATGCTTTATTTTAAATTTTGTTATATTTTGTCCAGAGAAAATGCATCATTAAAACTTTTTTTCTTTTTTTATGAACTGATACCTAACTGGATTTTTAAAAACGTCACGTGTGTTAAAAAAGAACAAATGGGTGTGTGTGCGTGTGCACACACATTCTTTCCAAGGCTATCTGTTCTTGCAAAGAGATGGAGAGACACATGGGCCTTATGTGGCTTAGGTCTAAATCTATGCAGATATCAGCTCGTGTGTGGCAGCAGACCTGATGATGCTGGTAACTCAGAGGTTAGAGGTGCCCTAACGGTCCCAATTCTTATTTGTTTATGAGACAGAGAGATTTTGTTTTCCTTGTAACTGTGCTACTTCCTGATGTGACAGTGGTGACAAATGGTGTCCCCGGAATCAGGCCTTGTTGAGGAGCATGTGGATGGCCGCCTTGCTGGATGGCAGAGGAGCCACTGTGATGCCACACTTGAGCCCTCACTTACTTTGATGTTCCCCTTTCCTTGTGCTTTCTCTGCCCTCTCAGAAAAACTGTGATGCCTCCTGACTTTGATTGCCCATTGCCTGCTGTCTGAAGTCTGTGCCTAGCCACTGTTTCCCTTCCATCAGAACAATTCACGTTAGTAACCAAGCTTCTAATTCACTCAATTAACTCCCTCCTTCATCTGTTTAATTGCCTTAAGTGACTTCTTCACCAGACCCCATCGTTTCACAATCTGCCCTGGCCAACCATCTTCAAAGAGATTATTTTTTTCTTTTTAGATCAAACCCTTTAAATGCTTCTTAACAGAACAGAGCCATTTAAAAGTAAGTTATACTATGATAATGGTATAGGTCTCCTGTTCCATATACATCAATTGATTTACATTCTCAAATATGCTAATATCAATGGAGGTGATATGAGTCAAATCCAATGTTCCCCCTTTGATGCTATAGGAAGGAGATAAAGGATTTGACCAAAGGCTTAAACCCTGTACAATTTAACAAGTGAGAAGCTGAAAGAAACTAAAAAAAAAAGAAAGGAAAAGAAAAAAAACCATCCAGAAATTCCAACCTTCTATATTACAAACAAAAAATAGTATCTTCCCTCTCTGGCTGACATCATATGTGTAATGTTGAACAGTTTATAGCTTTCAAAAGCAATCTTAACAATCTTAACAATGATTCATCATATGTAACCTCAATATAACAATATATTAATACCCTGTGGGAAATCTCTCAATAGTCCTCATAATGTCTTCTTGTTTGCTTGATTTTTGAAGGTAAGTCAAAATGTTCCATCATCCTTCTAATAGGACATTGAATATATTGATTTTTTTTTACAGGGATTTTTGACAAAACTTTTGGTAAAATTTGTATTTGGTTTTTAGGTATATGACTCAGAGGAATTTTGCCATACTGTTTAACTTCTTCATTTTATGAGCCGGATTTATTTTTTTGAATTATAATGAAAATATCTTTGCTCTTTTTCTGAACTCTTAGACTTTCCTGAGCAATTAGAATGTCTTTTATAATTCATACAGAGTCCCTTTCAACTGTCCAGAATTGCTGTTATGCAAGGTGACTCTGGTGGCGATCTCTAGGTAGATTCAGGATTGGGCCCAGACACCAGCAAGCCCAAACATGTGATTAAAAGCTTCAAATTTTAGCCTTCACTGAGCAAGGGAAGCCAATCACCAGTGCACAAAGATCTGATTAGTTGTGCACTTGTAATGAGATTTTGGCAAAACTCCTGTGCTAGGAGATTTTGAGAGCCTCTAGGTTGGTAACATTGGTGTCCTGGGTGGTTGGTAGCCCTAAAGAAGGCATAGAAAAGCTCCAGGATCATTTTGCCCTGTGTAACACCTAAATTTAGCTGTTCTCAGCTGGCATTTTGTAAACTTAGAGGAAAAAAAATACAATCTTAATCAATGTACTTTCTGAAGCTTTGCAATGTGTTCTAGAAAATCTAAAACCATGAGGAGAACTCACTGGAACTCCTGAATCATATGATTAACATGGAGACCTGGGATGCCTTTATGATTGACATCTGAAGAGGAAAAGGTCCTGTGGGGCTGAGCCCTTAACCTACCAGGTCTCTGGGCAAACAGTATCAGAACCAAATGAAATTTCGGGATACCCAGTTGGTACGAGAAAACTAGCAAATTAATTTTGGAACAAGGTATTTGTTGTGGGGGAGATTACCCTACAGGTGGTGTCAGACAAAACTACATGTGGATATATAAATACCTAAGTTTAGGATCCAGTTTCCCTCAGTTGGGCAGATGATAGCACATTCTAGTATCTGTCATGACTATGTAGAAGTGCTCATTCCTTATGTGCCTGAGTCTGAGTGCTTGGGAGTGTGAGGTGGTCCTTAATACATGCACAATCACTTTCCAGGGTAGATCTATATTCTTCAGACCTGAAACTGGAGGGAAGAAGAGGTTGACCCACCCACCCTTCCTATCTTCCTTCTCTCTCTCTTTCCTCCCTTCCTTTCTCCCTCCCTCTCTCCACTCCTTTCTGTTTATTCAAATTCCTATCAATCAAAGTTCATTGAGAAGTAAGCAACTAGCTCCTTGTAGCTAGGAGGAGCATTCTAAAGTGAGTTGCCCAAAAAGAGATTTGAAAACAGATGCACACACGTAGAAGGACGTGTGCACACACACACAAAATTAGGTAAAAAAAAAAAACAGCAAATTACACATAAAGAGCCATTGAACACTACAAAGCCTATGACCTAATATCTCTCTATATAAATTTTTCTTTGGAAATTTCTACACTTTGATTATATCTCTCTTAAGAGTATCTGTTTAATCCTTTTCTGTATTGGAGAATACAGAATATAGAAGAATACAGATATACAGATATCAGTGACTTGGCACACTGCAGAGTAGTGTAGGACTGGCTAACTCTAGCTCCAGTATTGGCAGAAATGACTACAAACAAATTTATCCCACTGGACCCAAAATAAATGTTCCTGCTCAAAATCTCTTCAATAAACTCTCCAAGTGGTCATGGAGGCTCCAACACCAGCTGAACCAAGTGAGAATTCTGAAAGGGAAAATATCTGAGTGGAAAGAGATAATCATCACAACTATGGCTAAAATATTTTATCTTTTCAAATTTGCCAAAAGCATAATACCACTTGAGTACATGGGCAGATGTGTCCTTGGAAGAGGTGCATGAATATTGAAGGTCCTTGGAGATCAAACTTTAGAGACTGTCTTAATCAGTGTTCTATTGCTGTGAAGAGACACCATGACCAGCCATGGCAACTCTTATAAAGGAACACATTTCACTGGGGCTGGCTTGCAGTTCAGAAGTTTAATGCATTGTCGTCATGGCAGCACACAGGCAGATATGGTGCTGGAGAGGTAGCTGACTCTTCCACATCTGGATGGGCAGGCAGCAGGAAGGGAGAGTGACACTGGGCTTGGCTTAAACATCTGAGACCCCCAAAGCCCACCTCCAGTGACACACTTCCTCCAACAAGACCACACCTCCTAATAGTGCCATTCTTTATGAGCCTTTGGGGGCCATTTTCATTTGAACCACCAAATAGACTTCACACTGAAGTCTCCTCTCCAAGCACAGGAACGAGGGAAAAGCAGATTCTAAGAAGCTTGAAACTGTACAAAGACTAATTCATCTATGTGAAAGCTGGGGGAGGGCAGTAATGGCAATAGGGGCTGGGAAGGAGTCAATGCATTGAATCAATTATAGGTCAGGGAATGTCTATGTGCTTTCATTATAAAATGTGTTCAGAGACAGGGAGGGAAATAATAGGTTCCTCCAGTTAGAAACAGTTGAATGACTAAATCTTAACAGCTCTGAAAATAGCTTTTACAGCACATACCTCATGGTCTCTTCTTGCTGCTAGAAGCAAAGTGGGGGATAGCAAACCCTATGGAAAACAAGGGGGACTTCCTCCTGTCTTCTGGCCTCATTTGGGATATCTTGACAGGTACCCAGTGTCAGGGCCCAGATGAGCATCACCATCACTCGAGACACTCTTTAACAGCTCAGATATGACAAGGGCTTTCTCATCTCCAGATCAGGACTGAAGTTCTTAGGCTCATCAAATAAAGATGTGAAAAGAAGCTTTAAAAATGTAATTGGCATTCAAACACACCATCGGGATGATGCCTGCACAGACTGTTCAGGGAGAACTTCTGATACCAAAAGGGATTGACATTTTCCAGGATTGGAAAGAAGAACCCAAGATTTCATGTGAAGACACACTCTGTCCTGATAGTTTAGATCGATGATGGCCTACCTGGAAAAGGAGAGAGAGAGAGAGAGAGAGAGAGAGAGAGAGAGAGAGAGAGAGAGAGAGATGGAGAGCTGTTTGGTTTACGTTTTCTCTTACAGCCTAGGCTCTGACTTGCTCCAACTTGACCCAGGCGAAAAAATATAGTTTAGTTGGGAATTAGGAGTGGGTGTCAGAGTTAGTAAATGAATAAGTCTAAAGGTTTAGAAACTAAAGCTAATCAAAAGGTACACAAACGACAAGGGGTCATGGGTAGAAGCATTAGGAACTTGCCCAAGACACAGGCCAATTCCTTAGGGTGTACTTTGTACTTTCTTCAAAATTAGGTAGCCCATCCCCATCCTTTCAAAGTCCCATATGCAAGGTATTTATTCTCTCTCTCTCTCTCATACATATATATAGATACATGGTTTTGTTTTTTGAGACAAGGTTTCACATAGCCCAGCTTATCCTTAACCTTTCAGTGTAGCTGAACTTGAATTGAGGTTCCTCCTGTCTCCACCACCTCTGAAGTGTTAGAGTTACAGGTGTATACCACTATGCTAGTCTTTTTAAGATACTAGAAACCAAGCCCAAGTGTAACCGAACTTTTAAATTATTATTTAACACTTATTTATTTATTACTAAATTCACTTATAACAAACACCAACAATTTCTTAACTATTAATCCTATAAACTCTTACAACCCCTTTAACCTATCCACTAAACCTATTGAAAATTATTTTTCTAACCTTTTAGAATGATACAGTCTCTGGGGCAGGTCCTCAGTCGTCAGGAACACAGTCTTTGTTGTAGATTCTTTAACACACTTAGCATTCCTTTTCCTGGATCTCTCAGATGCAGGTTCGTCAGGGTAAGTTGGTTATTGCAGTCTCACCTTAAATAAGGCTTCATGCTTTCTTCTCTGTGGGAGACCCCAGCCGTCTGCAGGCCAACTTACTTCTTTTGAATCAGGAACTCAGCTGCTCTGCCTCAGTCCTTAAAGCCAGGCACAGTTTCTTTTAGGCCACTGTTCGGACAGATCAAACCCCTCTAGGCAAAAGCTGAGCCACAAGGTTTAGTCCTTGGCCTTTTGGTGTCTCGCTCAGGCTTTCTTTGCTCACCGGCTTCTTTCTGCTTCAGGGAGAGAGCTGGCCATCAATGGCCAGCCCTTTTTTCAGCAGGACTCTTGGAGCTCTCTAGCATCAGGGGCCTCTTCTTTTTTTGGGGCTCCATGCACTGTCCTTAAATAGGAGGAACTCTGTTTCAGCTTAATTTGGGCTCCGCCCACTTAGCAGCTGAAAACAATGTCAGGCCAGATACTTTGTTTCTTCAAGTCCATCTTTCCTGTTTTTCTTGACTTCAACCTTGTTTTTCAGTCTATTAAGTCTCCTGTTTGTTTCCTGTTTTTAGTCCACATGCTGATAATGCTCTTCATGTCCCGAATTAAGAGACAGTATTAGAAACCCCTATATATTTTCTAAATCTAATTTATCTAACCCCCTACACCCAGGGTCTTAAGGACACTAAGAACATACCCTACCAAGTGAGCCACACCCACAGCTGTTGTTGAGGTATCTTAGCTTCTGAACACCCTTCTTGTATTTGGGGAGTCCTATGTTCTGAGTCTTTCTGCAAAGACTGCCTGCTATTTAAAATATACTTTAGAAGCAGAAAATGCCCGATCTTTATTTCCCAGCTCCCTTACTGGAGAATGGTGAATTACATAACATGGGCAAAGCCACTGAGGAATACCTGCCTTTGATTTGAAATCAGTGACAGACACAGATACTGTAGAGGACCCCCATCTCCACCCCAACACACACCAGCCAGTCAGCCAGGTTGCTTCTGTGGTGTGAAACTCACGACTGAATTGGAGCTTCTGACATGTTGGTCACAGTAAAATTCTATTTTAAAGGGTTGAAGGAGACTGAGAAATTTACGTGGTTCAAGTATTTAAATATAAATTTATACTGTATTTTTTAGCTTTAAAACATGATAGCCTGAAATAACTGGGGAGAGTACCTTATTTTATAGTACAGGACTCGGAGGCCCACACAGCCTAAGTGGCCCGCTCAGGCAGCAAAACCCACTCATAGGCAAAGCCAGAAACGATGAGCTGCAGCCCTGTGACCCTCCCCCCGTTGTACATTATTATTATAGTACAAACATAAGAAGTGCACAGAGAAATCTGAATCCCCAGAACTTCATCTCCAAAACGACCAGAAAGGGACACCTGGCTTTGGCACCATCTGAGGCAGCTGCTGTGACAAGGAAGCCACCAAACTCCAAGACAGGACGAGGACCTTTGAGTTTGACAGTTTTGTTGCCTTCAGGCAAACCAAGACATCCCTCTTTCTTCGAACCAGCTTATACTGTAACCAGTTGCAAAGGCCAGCCACAAGACAAACAAGTTACTGACTTTTCTCTAAGAATAAACGACTTCTTGTAGGAGGGGAAGACTGTACTCAAAATGTATTGTGTGGGAAAAACATCTTTTAAAATATGTATTTTAAAAGAATAATCCTTGGCTGTAATCTCAGCACTCTGGAGATTGAGGCAGGAGGATTGCCAGCAGTTATACATGAGCTCCAGGACAGCCTGGGTTACAGAGTGGGACCCTGTCTCAAAAAAAAAAAAAAAAAAAAAAGACTTGGCATGGCAGCCTCAGGAGGACTTAGGCTTGAGGCTTACCTGTATTTTATACTTGGATCCTGTCAAGAGTCTAGTGGCACACGCCTTTAATCCCAGCACCAAAGAAACAGAGGCAGGTACACCTGTCAGTTCAAAGCCATCCTGGTCTACATAGCAAGTTCCAGAGCGGTAAGGATTGCATAGAGAAATCCTGTCTCATAAAAAATAAAGAGGGGGTAGTGGAGGGAGAGAAGGAATGGAGGGAAACTTATGTTATCTCACAGCTAAAGCATAGTCTAGGAGTAATAACCAGAGAAGCTTTCTGGTAAAATCCCCAAGGAGATACAGGCACCCAATAATGTACTCAAGACAAATGTACTCTACAGAACACACCCTCGCTTCTGCGGAAGCTGCGGCTTCATGTACAGACTAAGCTCGGTAGTGCAAAAGCCAAACAGTCATGGCTCCCGAGGTATCAACCTCAAAACAGTAATGTGCATTTAATGAGAATTTCAAGGAATGCTCCTTAATTTGGAAGAGGTGCTGTCTATAGGCAAGAGCTGCAGTTATTACAGGCGAACACTGTGAGTTCAGCTGTTGTGTTAAAAATGAAAGGTCAGGTTCCATCTCAGAGTTCTCATAGATTAGATTACATTCACAGTGACAAATAACGCATGCTTTGGAAGCTTTCCTTCTGAGTATACTGTTTAATTCTGTTCTCTTATGCTTTTGAAAACTCTAGATTCAGATTTTGTTATTTGTTTTGTTTTGTTCCTTTTTGTTTCATGAGACAGTATCTCACCATATAGCCCAGGCTGGCTTGGAACTAAATAAATAGCCCAGGGCAGCCTTGATTTTGAGATGTCCCTGCATCGGCCCCCTGAGTGCTGGGATCACTTTGACTCAGCTTACATGTCTGGTTGGTGGGTTTTATGCCATATTTCCCAAGACACACGGAAAATACACTTCAGACTGAGCCCAGAACAGATGGCAAACACTGCTTGCAGTGGGCTGAACAAAGCCGAGGACAAAACCCAGGGAGAGGGAAAGTTCAGTTCCTTCTTTTCAACAGACTTACTTAATATCAGTTTTAGACTCACAGGATTACTGCAGAGCTTTCAGGGGACTCCCATTATACCTAACGCCTTGAGTCACTCCAGGACATTTGCTGAAATTAATGACAGGCATCGTTCCATTCTCACTGGAGTGCAATTCAGGTTTCCTCTCCTATCTCTTCTAAGCTGTAGAATCCTCCATTACCTTTAACTGTCACAGGTTCCTCCTGGCTGCAACAGCTCTCTGACATTATTTAGGATGCTGTTCTGAGAAGCAACGATCCTCTAGTGGAATTTGCTTGATGTTTTCCTCATGACTCAACTGGGGTTATGGGCAGGGGGCAGGAGGACCCCAGAGGCAAAGCACCATCCTCTTGACATCCTATTAAGGCCATATACTACTGTATAGTAGCCCCGCTCACTACTACACACACTTTAGGGAAGTCAATTTCCCTCTCAGATCTTAGATATCATCTTCCAGGTCTCTGTATAATCTCAGTTTTCTTTCTCTTTCAATGAGTCATTATATTTTTCAAACTGAAATTGGAAATCAAATATTCAGAAGTGGACAGAGTCTTTAATGCGTGCAGACCTTCTGGTCTGGAACCAAGGAGACTCCTATTCTAAGCCACTGCCTTCTCATCGCTCCCCTGACAAATCAAATCATCTCCCAGGAGTGAGACTCTTCTCATTCCAAAATACAAACCAGGTGAGCACTGTCGGTAAAAGATAAGAAGAATCACCAGTTGTGTCAATCAGATTGTCCAGTACATTTTTAGACAGCTTTGGTTTGGCTAAATATAGCCGCAATCCATTTCTGTTGCTAAGCATTGTGTTTCTATTAGGCGAGGTATTTGGTCTGAAAATGCCGAGTCTGGTGAAGTCACAGTGAAGTGTCTGGATAAAAAGACGTCTCAAGATGTCGACGGCTCTGATCGGTTTGAGCTCAGAAAGGCTTTACTGAGCCTCATTTTCCAGATAACCAACAGAGTCAGCTGCTTTATCACATAGCCTGCTTTACTTTGTCACCACCTCTGTGTCTTGAGCGCACATGGTTTCTGTCAGCCACAGCGGAGCTGAGCAATGGCTGTGGCTGCTCAGCTGCGGCTGTCTACGGTCATGTGCTGCAGGTGACAATGAAACAAACAGCTCACTCACAGGAGCAAGGGCAATCCGCGGAAGAGAGAAGCGAAAATTCTACAGAACCCTCCTTCAGGAGGAGACCCTAGCACTGCGTCAGGAAGCCTTCTGCAGTCTCTGGTTGCTGCAAGCCATGGCAGGTAATGCAGGCAAGTTTATGTAGAAAATTCCTCGCTGGCATTTGAAGAAAAGCAGAGTGGCTGTCTGGTCTCTCTGCAGCTTATGAATCTGGGTCTTATGAAATAGACTGAACTAAGTGTAGCAGTCAGGCTTCTTATTTCCTAATCAGACACCAAAAGTGGGTCACTTAAATGGAAAAGGCATATTTGTACAGAATATGGGGTGTAGGAGAGAGGGCTCTGCCATTTATCTGTGTATGGTAGACAACTAAGCATGATTTTTTAGTAGTTAAACTTTTTGAGATGTCTATGCAGCTCACATCGCAGGACACACGACAAGATGTGGGTGCACAGTCAGACCCATCTGTGGCTGTGCTCATGTCTGCCGCTGTGGCAGAAGGGACTGGTTATAACAAAGCCTAAAATGCTTGCCAGCATCTATCTCACTGGGTTCAATATCATAGCCTGGGTGGCTTACAAATATGTTTTCTTGGGGTTCTGAAAACAGGAAGCCCAAGATCCATGTACATGGTTTCTGGTTCGAGTTCTTTGCTTTGGTTGTAGGTGACTGTCCCCCTGCTGTGTTCTAATTGGCAGAGGGATACAGCTAGCTCTCTGACACCTCATATCTAATTCCATCATGAGGACGCAGCTACCTGACCTCATCAAACCAAGTACCTCCCGAAAGGGTCCACCACCAATGACTACCACCTTGAAGGCTACAATGTTGACTTCTGAGTTTGCAGGGGGAGAGAACACAGTTTACTTCATAGTAGCTTACTATACCTTTACAGAAAAGGATGGCCCATTTTTATTTTCAAGGAAACACAAGGACTAAGACAGTAGTTCTCAGTCTGTGGGTCATGACCCCTTTTGGGGTTGAATGGTCCTTTCACAGGAGTTGCCTAAAACTATTTATTTTATTTATTTTAATAAATAAAACATATTTATTTATTTTCTGAGACAGCATTTCTCTTTGTAACAGCTCTGGCTGTCCTGGATTCACTTTGTAGACCAGGCTGGTCTCGAACTCACAGAGATCCACCTGCCTCTGCCTCCCAAGTGCTGTGACTAAAGGCGTGCCACACCAAGCCCAGCTAGATATTTATATTAAGATTCATAACAGTAGCAAAAGTATAGTTACGAAGTGGCAACGAAAATAATTTGATGGTTGGGGGTCACCACCACATGAAGAACTATATTAAAGGGTCACAGCATTAGGGAGGTTGAGATCCAGTGCTCTAAGAGGATAGTGTCTTGTTGCTTGGTCCCACCTAACAATCTGTAAAAACAAGATGCAAAATGTTCAGTATTTTATGGTTATATAACTTCATTCTAGAACAAAACTGAAATTTTTGTATCATCATATGAAAATATTCAAAGAACTGAAAAAAATTATGTAAACCCAGGATGCTCCTAGTCACCTACGATATACCAGTTTAATTCATAGAACTCAGTGAATTAAAATTCACAATGTCATACACTAAAAAAAAAGGTACAAAATAAATCAGTTGAAGCTGTTGAAATACACAAACAGAAATACATACACTCATACATGCACAGGATGGGTATTAATGATAAATATATTCAAACAACTATTGTTATTATGTTCAAGATATCTAAAATGTTAAACAGACATAAAAATATGCTAACTCAAATTTCTAAGGATTAAGAACTTTAAAATCTGAGAAGAAAATTACAGTGATGGGATTCGTGGTGGTTTAAATAGATATGGCCCTCATAGACTCATGTGTTTGAATGCTTGGCCCACAGGGAGAGGCACTGTTAGGAGGTGTGGCCTTGTTGAAGTGGGTGTGGCCTTGTTGAAGTAGGTGTG
>CAJQZJ010032684.1:3926182-3936791 GCA_907164525.1 Lophiomys imhausi
CCTTGTTGAAGTGGGTGTGGCCTTGTTGAAGTAGGTGTGGCCTTGTTAAAGTAGGTGTGGCCTTGTTGGAAGAAGAGAGTCACTGCACTGCCGGGATGGGTTTTGAGATCTCTTAAACGCTCAAGCTGTGCCTGGTGTATCACAGTCTCTCCCTGCTGCTGTGGATCTGGATACAGAACTCTCAGCTCCAGCTCCAGCACCGTGTCTGCCTGCACACTGCCATGCTTCCCGCCGTGATGATAATGGGCTAAACTTGTGAAACTGTAAGCCAGCCCCAGTTAAATGCTTTCCTTTATGAGAGCTGCCATGGTCATGGTGTCTCCTCACAGCAATAAAACCCTAAGACAGGATCCATGACAAAAGATTTGTGAACTCGCAATGGATCTAAATAAATCTAAAAATAAAGCCCAGAAAGAAAAACTTTCTACGCAAGCATGAAATCATACCTGTGAGCCATGCGACAGCCTCAGAGACAGACAGACATGCCATCAATGTCCTACAGGTGTGGAGAAGGACGCACAAACTATTTGAAGAAATTAAAAATGCTCAGTTTTGTTGAAAACCATAAACAAATGGGTGGAAGAAGCTCAGTGAGTCCTAAGCACAAAATCTCATGAAGAAAATCCCACAAAATTATATCAGGACCAAATACCTGAAAATCAGTGATGAAGATGAAATATTGAAAAGCAGCCAGTAAAAGCAGACAAACATACAGAAAAGCAAAGATAGAGATTGCATTAGATTTCCCTGAGAAATAACACAATGCTAAAACAATAGAGAAACATCTTTAAGCTATTGAAAGGAAAATAAAACTGTCATCTAGATATTTAGCCCAGTGAAAATACCTCCAAAGGATGAAGGTGCATCAACAGAATTTTCTGAAAAGTTGAAAGAATTAATCACTAACAGACTTAGCATACAAGAAACAGAAAAGAACATTTTCAGGCACATGGAAAAGAACACCAGATGGAAATATGGGTATAGACAAAAATGGGGAATGACAAAAAGGGGTAACTGTGGGGGAAATATTTACATATTTCCCCTGTTTTCTTAAAATCTGAGTAACTTTAAACTTTAAAAGATAATTGATGGTTTAAACAAAAATAACAGTGTATTATGGGTATTATGGTAGATGCACAAGTAGAACATTAGAAACAATATCATCCATGCCAGAGGAGGAAATGGAGGGCATCCTTAGCAGAGTCTTAGAGTATGTGACTAGGTGTATCCTAGGTTTATATAATTTTTTCCAGTTTCTTAAAATTATTTTCTATTGATTATTTAGGAATCTGACATCATGCACCCCAATTGTGCTAACCTCCCAGTCCTTTCATGTCTGTCCCCTCTCCTCCATGACCTCCCTCCACCAAAAGAAGAAGAAGAAGAAGAAGAAGAAAAAGGGGGAGAAAGAAAAAAAAAGTCCATTTTGTGTTGTCTATATACTCACTGGAGCATGGCAGAAGGGTGGCTACAGTGGGGTGGGGCCAGCTCTCCTGCACCCACACCACCGCCTCTGCCACCATGCTGTGGGCCAGCACCCAAGGACATTAACATGGCTTCAGGCAGCAGCCCAGACCACAGACATCCACATAGGCTTGGTTGGTAACATGGGCTATAGACATCAACATGGCCTCAGGTGGCATCTTGAACCATGATGTTCCTTCAAGGAGGTCCAATCCAGAAAGTGAACCTGTGGGTCTCCCCTCTCCTTGGGAACTGTTGGCCACCAGTCCACAAGGGTAAGGGTGTTGGGTGTGGCTCCAGAGGAAATGACTTGGAACAGGTGAGATCCGAGCAAGTCCAAACCCTAGGAATATCAAAATTGAGAAGGGAAGGAGTGGGATAAGCTCTCTCCCTGCTTCTGCTTGTCTCTGGAACATGTGGACACAGCCCCCAAACAGCTACCTTCCTGGTAGCACATAGAAACAACCCCCCAGGAGGTCACAGGTAAGCTTAGTCACATACCCAGCATCAGGAGCCTTTCACCATGTAAATACAGCATTGCCAGCATCTCAATCTCAGTCAACAGGATGCATTCACCCCCCCCCAAAAAAAATTCCTCCCCATTTCCTCAAAAAGCCCTCACCCATATCAGAGTTTATAGAGGAGTTGAACTGGGGGTGTATCCTGTGGAAAGGGGAGGTGGGGAGGAGAGACTTGGGGAGGGGAACTGTAGTCGGGATGTAATATATGAGACAAGAATGAATAAAGAGGAAACAAAAATGACTCTTTCCCCAGGTAATTCTGGGTTGTGTCAAGTTAACTGTTACAGCTTACCTGTCCATGCTCAAAGCTGGCCTCGAACTCACAATCTTCCTGCCTACGCCTAAATACTGAGATTACAGAAATGCACCACCACGACCAGCTAATCTTTCTTTTAATCATAGTGTTTAGTCCATTTGTGTTTCATATGGTTATTGACTTCCAGGGACGTCAACCAAATATGACAAAAGAAGCTACAGGAAGGCCAGGCACATGTTCTCACATCAAAACTGGACAAGGCAACCCAGGAGGAGGAAAAGGGTCCCACAAGTAGGTAAAAGAGTCAGAGACAACTTCCCAACTGTTAGGAGTCCCACAAGAACACCAAGCTACAGAACCACAACTTTTACAGAGGACCTAGGTCAGACCCCTCACAGGCTGTCTAATCTCTGGGAGCTCACCTGAGTTGGAGAAAGAGTCTTTTTTTTTTTTTCCTTAGACAAGGTTTCTCTGTGTAATAGCCCTGGCTGCCCTAGGCTCAATTTGTAGACCAGGCTGGCTTTGAACTCACAGAGATCCACCTGCTTCTGCCTCCCAAGTTCTGGGATGAAAGGCTTGCACCACCATACTGGACTTGGGGAAAGTCTCAATGAGGAATTTTCTAGAGTGGACTGGCCTGTGGTCATGTCTATGGGGGATTATCTCGATAGTTAATTGAAGTGGGAAGACTGGGCTGTGAATTGTGTTAGAGTGAAGAAAGCCTGCTGAGTTCAATTAGTAGCACATCACATCTCTTTCCTCTGTGCTCCGGACGCATATGGGCATGGATATTAACACAGCTGTCTTAAACTCCTGGCGCTGGGATAGCACTGCAATTACAGACTACAACCTAGAATTCTAAGCCAAGTAAACTCCTTTCACTGCCAAAGTGCATTTTGTCGGGGTATTTTATTACAGTAGCAGAAACTAAAGTAGAACAGACTGTCTAGGAAGACTCTGTGTCCAAACAAACAAACAAAAATAAAATAAAGTATTCATAAACACACACACAGACAGAGCAGAGAGAGATTAAATAAGAATGAAACCCAAAGTAAGCAGAGAAAACAAAAGATATAGATCAGACAGGAAATCAGTGTAATAGAAAAACAGAAAGCCAAGAGGAAAAACAATCCAAAACTCAATTTTTCATTTCTGTTTTGAAATAAGGTTTTTTGGAAGACATATATGATGAACTTACATATATTTATATTTTATGTTTATATAATATGATTTATAAAATATATGAATATAATTATAAATTTTAAATGTATATATATTGAAATTTCTGAAGACTCATTAATATAAAAAGTATTTAAATAAGCAAGAGTTTCAAAGAGATATTTAAGATAAATATGCATGCAAAGCAGAATATTCTTGATACTATTAGTCATTCGGAAAATTCAAAGGAAAACTACACCTAATGGACAGTTAAAGCTAAAAAGACTGGCCACACTGGAGATGTAACTTGAGGGCCAAGTACTTGCTTAGCATGTGCAAGCCCCTGGGTTTAATCCCCAGTACCACACAAATGAAGAAACAAACCAACACTGACCACCCCAAGTGCAAGAAAGGAGATAGAGGAACATGAATACCCAGGCTCTCTTGGTTGGAATATTAAGGGTACCACCATTTTGGGAAGCAATTTGTTAGATTCTTTAAAAGTTACACACTCTATTGTATTACCCAGCCATTCACGTTTAGGTATTTACCTAAGAGAACAGAAAGCACACATCTTCACAGACTTGGACATGAATGTTTCTTTTTTTTTTTTTTTTTTTTTTTTGGTTTTTCGAGACAGGGTTTCTCTGTGTAGCCCTGGCTGTCCTGGACTCACTTTGTAGACCAGGCTGGCCTCGAACTCGCAAAGATCCACCTGCCTCTGCCTCCCAAGTGCTGGGATTAAAGGCGTGCGCCACCACTGCCCGGCTGACATGAATGTTTCTAATCTCTTCTTTTGTAATAGCCCCAAATTGGAAACCACTGAAATGCCCATCGATAAGTGTAAAAACTGGTATATTCACCAGTAGGTTTTTATCAGTCTCTTCGAACATCACAGAGTTACAACCAGCACACTAGCTTATAGCAGAAGGCGGGTTAAAAAGAGACCAGATTTATTTAGGTAGTTTTACTTAACAGTCATTCAGAAATGAAAACCCAAAGACCCAGGGAAAGCTGCCATAAAAAGGAACAAATTAAGTTTGGTGTGGTTGTACACACTTGTAATCCGACTACTTGGGAAGTGGAGGTAGGAGGGCATAACTTTAAGGTCAGCCTGGGCTACATAGCTACAAAGCAAGCCCTAGTAGTCCCCACATCTCCCTTAAAAACAAAACAAACAAACAAAAAAACAGATAAAAAACAAAAGTATGTGCAATAGGCACATATTCATTTATACTATAGTCCAGAAAGTGAAAACTAATCTATAGTGACAGAAAATATATTAGTGGCTTTTGGTAGATAAGAGATGAGGAGATAGAGTGGGAAAAAAATACAAGAGGAGGAGGAAACTTTGCAGTGGGGGGGATGTTTCCACTCTCTTGATTGAGGTGACAATGTTATAATTACATTCTCATGTCAAAACAGATCAAATGATACATTTCAAGTATATATTATTTATTATATATCAATTACACAATAATAAAGTTGTCAATCATGGCTGTTGTTCAAAAGAATCTGGCATTATATACACTGGTCTTTGGAGTCTTTCCATTTGATATTCTTCACTCCACAGAATGTTTTGACCCAGGAACTGGTAAGGGTATTATTCTCTGTTTCATTTTGTTTCTTTTCTTTTCTTATTTCTCCCCTCCCCGCCCCTCCCCTCCCTCCCTCCCTCCCTTTCTTTCTTTCTTTCTTTCTTCCTTCCTTTCTTTTGGGAGAAGAGGAAGGGTTACTGTCTCCCAAGTCTTTGCAGAAATTCAAGGTGATGAGAAGGATGATGATGGAGTGGGTTCACAGCGTTAAGCTTTTACGTATTCTCCCAGGCCTTTGGAGTTTCTCAACTTGAGTCAGTCTAGGGCAGGTTTCTTCATTTTACCTCATAGAAAGAAAAAGAAAGGATGAGAGCCTTATTTCTAAACCAAGCAGGGCACTTGCAGATGTTCCTCTCTCTTGGCACACATGTAAAGCCTGTCTTCTGAGAAAGGACAAAGAGATCATGTGCCTTGCTTAAGAACAATAGGCAATGTCACAGCCTGTTAATTCCATGGCTTCCCAAGAGAAGAAAGAATTTTGCAATGAGATGTCAGAGGGTCTTCCCATGACAACCTTCCTCCGTAGGGGGTGCACTCCACCCCCTAGGGTACCAAGCTGTATCTGTAATTGTGGGATAGAAGGTTTTGTCTTATTAAAAGAATCTCAGGCATGGCAAGAATGGAAAGTATTTTGGTTGGGGGGGGGTGAGGTGGGGTGAGATCACATGATTGCATACTTCAGTTGCTTAGGGAAGAAACTAATAGTCATCCTAAGTACTGCCAGCCAGTATGTTCCAGAAGCTATTAGCTTTCCAGAGGCATTTGGTGTCTAGAGCAAAACAAACAAACAAACAAAAAAACCACTGTAGGCAGATTACTGTTAAGAACCCAAAACAGCCAGTGGGTTTGACTTTAATGGCCTTTTCTCTGCATCCCTGCATTTACAGGTCGCATGCTTATGTTTGCATAGTGAGCACTTCTTCTATTTCTGCTTCCATGGTAGATGCTCAGCTGCATCCGCTGGTTGCAAATCCTCCTCCCCAGTGGGCCACATAGAGGCTGCACCATGATGTGACATGTGAGTTCCCACTCAGCAAACTTGCTTTTTACATTCTGGCCATTGTATTGATTGCCTTTTCTCCTTAGTGAGGCTACCTGACAGAAACAACTGAAGGGAAAAAGACTTCTTCTTAGTTCACTTCTCTCCCTCCTGGTAGAAAAGGCAGGTTGGAGTGGCTGTATCATCCAGTGATGGGATGTGACTATAACAGGAAGCATAGAAAACATGGACCAGAACTTGAAGTGGGTCTAACCATCAAAGACCTGTCTGAAGTGGTCTGCTTCTACTAGAAAGGTCCCATGTTCAAAGGTTTCACAACCTACCAAAACAGTGCCACCAGTTAGGAACCAGATTTTCAAACTCATAGGTCTGTGGAAGACGTTTCTAACTCAAACATGACAGCTGTCTTTCTAGTCTTCTGCACATATGGAAGGAGGAGACCCCTTATATGGAGTTATTCAAGACGGCAGTCTATTGCTGGCCTAAAACCTGCTGGGAAAGCAGCCTTGGCCTCAGTCCTCTGGAGAAGGCTGACCTGTTTTTTTTTTGTGTTTGTTTCCAGGTTCCTGTTTCATGAGGGTAAGGAATAGATTGGCTGAATGACTGAGGAGACAGGTAAATTATTCCTGAACATTCTTATGGAGAACCTGGACAGTGGATGGAAATAAAGACCATCCTCTGGTAAGTTGTCTCTCCTCAGGAAGGACACCCTGGAGAATATCTTCAAGAGCCGAAGAGAATGAAAAGTACTCCTTTTATATCCATTATTTGGTGGCAACTGTGATGGCTACAGTTTGTTAACGTGTCTATGATGGTTTGAATGAGAATGGCCCCATAGGCCCATGTTTGAATGCTTGGTTCCCGTTTTAATAGAACTGTTTGGGAAGGACTAGGAGGTGTGGTTTTGTTGGAGGAGGTGTGTCACTGGGGGGTGGACTCTGAGGTTTCAAAAGCCCATGCCATGCTCAGTTCTCTGTCTGTCTGTCTCTCTGCCTGTGGATCAGGATGTAAAGCTCTCAGCTACTACCCCAGTGCCATGCCTGCCTTCTCCCACCATGATGATGATGTACTAATGCTCTGAAACTGTAAACAAATCATCCATACACATAAAATAAAAATAAATGTAAAATATTTATTAAAAAGACACTAACTCTAGGCTAGTTTATTCTTTTTTTTGTTTTTGTTTTGTTTTTCTAGACAGGGTTTCTCAGTGTAACAGCCCTGGCTATCTAGGCTGGCTTTGAACTCACAGAGATCCACCTGCCTCTGCCTCCGGAGTGCAGGGATTAAAAGTGTGCCCCACCATGCCTGGAGGCTAGTTTATTCTTGAGGGCAGACCATCAGCTCCAGAAAACATCCCAACACAAGTACCCTCAGATGTCAGTATAGGGATAGAAGGTATAATCCCCCCTTATCCATCTCAAGGACACAACCCTATGACAAGACAGGTTAACAAGGGAAAGCTGAACAGATGTAGTCAAGGTTTTGTAGCTCATAACCCTTCAGAAAGGAAGGCCTACCAAGCATGTCAGTCCATCCCTGTAATTTAAGCACTCAGGAGAGTGAGGCAGGAAGACTGTGTTAAGTCCAAGGTCAGTCTGGGCTCCAGAGTAATATCCTGTCTCGAACACAAGTGACAATAGCAACAACAAAGCTAACACACTAACAAAAACTACCTACTTTTGGGCTCTTTGATGAGGAGGGGACATTAGTGAAGACGTGATTGGATAAAAGCGCATCCTGGTCTGATGATCGGCCGAGCTGCTCATCCCCTCTGCAAGAGCAGCCAGTGCTCTTTACTGCTGAGGCATTTCTCTAACCCCTAATTTTGTTCTCTATAGGTCACTTCAAGGGAGACATACCATGAACAGGAAGGCAGGCAGTCGGAAAGGCCTTGCTCCTGGAATTAAAATCTTTATCTCAAAGGACTCAAGATTCTAAGGCGCCATACTTTTATCACGCTGCCAAGAGTGATAAGCCACATCAGAAATGTTGATGGGCTAGTTTGTGCCTCTGTGATGTGAGACTTCATTTTAAAAAATAACAAATCTACAAGCTCTGCCTATTTTATCGGCTTTGATTCACCACTTATTTGGTGTGGTAGCAGTCACCAACTCTCTCAATACAGTATTAATGACTGACATTAAACTAGGCCACACACCAGACTTCATGTAACAATGTGTATGTAAGACACAAAACAGCAATAAAAGGGTTAAAGACGTGACAGGTTCAAAGGCGCCTTACTGAAGGCAAGCTCTGAGAACTGAAACAAAGGCAAAGAAGGACACTTGCAGGTGATTAGAAAAGATTTTGGTGAGTCCCATCTGAAGGCGGTGGGGAAACCCTGATGGCTTCAAGAACCATACAGGCTCAAGAAGCAAGGCACAGGGCTGGGTCTGGACACATCCAGCAATGGAATTAGTCAGAGCCTGGGCCCCAGGGACAGAGTCCAAGTCAGGAACTGGCTGCCTGTGGACCATGCATGCCCTGCAGTGTTTGATGCTTGCACAGGAGTCCTACTGTGCCCAACTGGGAGTGCCTCTCTGGGGACAGGATTGCATCCATCCTTGGTCTACTGTGTTTGATCGCTTCCCAGTCCCGGTGTTTCTGACACCCTTTTTATCCTTTTTAAGTGTGTATGGGTGTTTTGCCTGCGTGTATATCTGTGTACCACTTGCATGCCTGGTCCCTTGGAGGCCAGAAGAGTCAGATATCCCTCCCTACAACTGGAGTTACAGACAGCTCTGAGCTGCCATGTGGGTGCTGCGAATTGCACCTAGAGGAGGAGCAGTCAGTGCTCTTAACAGCTGAGCCATCTCTCCAGGCCCTCTCATGTTTCCGTGCTGTTTTAGTTAGGGTTTCATTGCTGTGAAGAGACACCGTGACCACGGCAACTCTTATAAAGGAAAACATTTAATTGGGACTAGCTTACACTTTCAGAGGTTTAGTCCATTATCATCATGGTTGGGAGCATGGCAGCATGCAGACAGATGTGGTGCTGGAGAAGGAGCTGAGAGTTCTACATCTTAATCCCCAGGCAGCAGGAGACGGTGTACCACACTGGGCATAACTTGAGCATATATGACCTCAAAGCCCACCTGACAGTGGCACACTTCCTCCAACTGTGCCACACCTACACCAACAAAGCCACGTCTCCTAATAGTACCAGTCCCTACGGACAAGCGGTCAAACACATGAGTCTACAGGGGCCAAACCTATTCAAACCACTGCAGATGTGTTTCTGATTTCATTTGATAAGTTCAGAGGAGGCAGTATTTTATTTGCATAAATAAGTCATCTGTCTGTGCCTTATGGTTTGTGCTGGACAGATGGTGGTTTTTTCTTGTGCCATTCTGCCTCAGTGTCTGTGCTCAAAATGGAGCACATTGCTGTTTTATAAAATGGAGGCATTAAGGGACAGACTTAGCCCAAAAGCTAATATTTTATGCACTATGGAGCAACTTTGAGCAAGGTTCAGCCTGAAAATTGCTGTTCCATTAGGCATGGTGTAACTTATGACAAGGCAGGGCCTGATCCCCATGCATTTTCTGAGCCTTGACACTAGAGAACTTTAAAATAAGCCATATTGCTGATGCAAAGCTGTACAAATATAGTCCCGGCTGCCTGCTGGCAGAGGCAGGAGGACCCTGCCTGAGAAACATAGGGGGACACTGTCTGAAAAGAATAAAAGGCTGGGGGTGTTGCTCAGTGATAGAACACTTGCCTACCATGCATGACAACCTGGGTTTGATCTCTACTACTGCTGAAACAGAAATTGTAAAAGAATAAAAATAATTAGACAAAAGTAAATCATATTGATTAACTATAAGTGAACATTGATGTTTAAATTTTATCCATCCTCAAAAAAAATTTTTTGAGGAAATTATTTTGAGCAAAAGTTAAACCAAAATTTTATTTGAGAATTAAATACATACATATGGAAAATAACAATAAAGAAAGGGAAATATTATCAAAGTACTTCCTTCTCTAGTCTCTGTCTCTCAGTCTCTTCCAGGGAGCAGTGCTAACAGTCCTTTAAATGCATGCCATATGCATAGCAAATATTTTAGATGGAAATACGTACAGCATGCATATGTATCCTTTTTATTATTATGGATTTCTTTGTACATACAAGGTACTAGTTGTATAAGTGATGAACAAAGATCATGACTCATGAATTCTGCTGCACTCGTCAGGGCCCTAGCAACAGCTGGCTTGCTGAAACTGTGAAATTGGGGTAGTTTTAATAAAACGACTGTTTGCAAAGTTGCAGGTGGATTTAGGGAAGCCAATAAAGGATAGGGCGGCAATCAGTAGCTTATCCAGGGTTTGTGGTATTCTAAACATATTCAATTTTAAGAATGCTCTTTAAGAAAAAGGATACAAAATTGCTGATGGAAAAAGTAGGTACAAAAATAAATTCAGAATGAGGAAGAACGCCTGTCAGATCTTATACTTACAAAACTACAAATTTTAAAACATCACAAAAACTAAATGTCACATCTCCACTGACTTGTTTCCTGCTGTGTGTGTGTGTTACGCATGTGTGTGAGTGTGGGCTATGAGTATGTGAGTGTGGGGTATGTGTGTGAGTGTGGGGTATGTGTGTGAGTGT
>CAJQZJ010032684.1:3937521-3957262 GCA_907164525.1 Lophiomys imhausi
TGTGTGTGTGTGTGTGTGTGTGTGTGTGTGTGTGTGTGTGTGTGTGTATATGTGTTTCAAAGACCAAGGCATTGTACAAAGCTAAGAAAATGCTCACTGCTTCCTCTTCCACATGCGGGAACAGTTTTGTCGCTTCCTTCTCATCTTCTGGATCCATCCCTTACCTCCTCCCACAAGGGTTCTTCACTGGTTACACACCAGTAACACCCAGCTACTTACAGTGCTGGGACACGGTATCCTCAGTCCCCAGCCTTTGGCTGAGAATGCTGTGTGCTTAGAATACCTTCCCCGGCTTTTCCTCCTGGGAAACTGGCTTCCTGCCTTGGGTGTCGGACAGAATTCTACTTGCCAGCAAAGCCTTTCTCAACGGAGTGTTCAGGCTTCTTCTTTTCCACAATCTCTTCTCCGGCACAATTTCTTGCAGGTGTAGATCCTCATTAGGCTGCAGTTTCTGAAAACCACGGACTAGGACTTCTCACCCTTACATGCCGTCAGCCCTGCACATGGCCTGGCACGCAAGTAGCCACTCTCTAAGTGTGTGGTTTGGTTTTGTTTAATTAAGTTCTCACTCCTGAGCCCCAGAATAATGATCCTCTTGACTCAGCCTCCCAAGTGCTAGAACTATAGGGATGTTCCACCATGTATGGCCAATAAATGGGCTTCAAAGATGAGCATCAAGCAACTGCCAAATGCCTAAGCTTGAGACAAAACCCTGTCTCATATTGTGCTGAGGGCAACCTATGAAGCAGTATTACTATCCTTATTCTGTGTGTGTGTGCATGTTTATGGGCATGTATGTGCGTGCGTGTGTGTGTGTGCATGTGTGTGTATGTGTGCGTGTGTGTTTGTGTGCATGTGTATGTGTGTGTGCGCGCGCATGTTTGTACGGGCGCGTATGTATGTGCGTGCGTGCGTGCGTGTGTGTGCATGCGTGTGGGCCTTTCGTTGGCCTGTAGTTCACTGTAGGCTGCGCTGGCCGGCCAGTAGGCCCCAGGGATCTTCCTGTCGGCACCTCCCTAGCTTTGGGACTACAAGCATGTCTTCGACATGGTCCTACCATTCTGTGAACCTCCCCTGTTCTAGTTAGACAATGACAATTCCAAAAACTAAAGGTGTTTCATTCCCAGAACTGAGGTGACTTGTTACTCTGCATTCTTGCCGTCCTCCTGCTAGCCCTCAGTGACAGTGAAGCTGGCTACACGAGACACCTGTGAGACCCATGTTGTTCCTCAGTCTGCCACCGGCCTTATTTCCCTAGCCACCTCTCCTCAGGCCCAAATGGACATATTCTACTTCCCTTCTCCCATTTCTACCCCAGCCTCTGAGGAGTTCTGATTCTTGGACTAGGGTCTGAAGGGCTCTAGGCAGACTAAGCATGGTGAACATGGCTCTGTAGGCCTTGCCCTTCCCCCATTCCTTCTGTCTTGCTGAGCTGTTAGATGACATTCCTAAAGCTAGCCAACAAGGTTTGTTCCCTTATTTGGCCATTTCCTCCATCTCAGGCTGACCGCCAAGGTCCAGCTATCAAACAAAGTATTGAAGTCCAGGAATCAAAAGCGCCGCCCCTTTGGCTGTCCTAATTAACATGCCCAATCAAAACTAAGTACCTCTCCCTAACACGTGCTTTCCGCCTTTACCTTTATAAACTGCCTGTGGGCCCTGTCTGTCTGTTCTCTATCCAGAGACAGTCCTTTGTCCCTCTGGGGGAAATGTCCCCTTCTCCCCTCCTCCCGTCCCCTGTTTCTAACTATTCCCTCTTCAACGTCTATCTCCTGACTTTGTCTCTTACTTCCTGCACTCTGTCCCTCTGGGGCAAATAAATCTCCTTTGTTCTGAGTACTTGAATTTGGGGTGTCCCTTTCAGGGACCCCCTCTGCAGATTTTTCTTGAAGAAAGCCAGTGCTGTCATTCATCTTCGTCCCCCTCCCCGACCTGACAGCACACCACCACCCCTCATGTTTATTATTATTTTTATGTGGTTTCTGTAGATCAAATTCATGTCTTTACACTTGCAAGGAAAGCACTTTACGGACTATGTTATCTCCCCGGACTGTTACACCCTGATCCTTGTAGAGGGTTAGATATGCTATCCGGAAATACATCAACATATGCTTATTTTAACTTAAAAACAATGGAGAAACAGCCCAGGCAAACAGTCTCTGCACCTTCCTGCCTATTTTCCTAAAAGCAGGACATACATTTCCATTTGTGATTCTTGTCTCCCCTGGCAACCCCAAGGTAACCCGAGAATCACCAAGAGGAATCAACTCAACAAACTTTACTAAAATAGCCCCGTAACCTCTACTTTCCACAGTCTCCCTCCCTGCCACCATAGACTTACCTCCCATAGTCTGCCACCCCTAAAAGTCTTTATATTTCTCTACAAATCCACTGCCTCTTGTTAATGCTCTAAAAGTCTGATTCTAACCACTTCTGTAGTTAACTATCTCTGAGTTTCTCTTCTAAGTCAAGAGAACCTCCAATTTGCAAAGCCTGTCTTTTGTAAGTCACTTTCCAGGCCCCCAATGGAGAACCTGGGGGAGAAAAAGTTTTGTTTTTTTGTTTTTTTTCTAAACTCCCCTATAGTTTGCAGATAAAGAAACTCAATAAATTTAAATGATTTGCCCACAGCTGTTTCAACTCAGTTCTGTCTGATGTCAAAACTGTATGCTGTTTACTGGGACCAGCATCCTTTGTCCTTCTAAGCACACAGACTACAGCTTCCATATAGTTGGGACCAGCATCCTTTGTCCTTCTAAGCACACAGACTACAGCTTCCACATCGTTGGCAGCTGCCTATGTCGGGCTAACCCAGCTCCTGATGTTCTAGACAGCTCTTGATCTTGATTCTCTGAGAGATCACAGCCTCTGTTACGGTTCTGTTCCATTCATCCCTACTGGCATTGTTCATTTCAAGGTTATGGGTGCTCCTGCCCAGCAAACCCAATGGCTACTTTTATCTTTTTTTATTTATTTTTTTAAACTCTCAATGGATTCTCTTATCCCCTTTTTCCTCCTGCCATTCTAGCTTGGATTTTTCTTCTACCTCTAAATACTGAACTTCCTCAGAGAAGGTCTCGAACTAGCCTCTCTCCTCTGCCCATCTCATGGCCTTGCTGATCTCTCAAAGTCCTGTAAAATCAAGGGGAATGAATCCACACACTATTAATAAAGGCTCCCTCCAGCCTCTGTGTCTGTGTGAACTCAGATGCCCATCATGGCTCAGGGTAATTACTTGTTCCACCAGTCCTCAGGTTCCTCTCCCTAAAGAGATGGTCTTCTCCCACTGCTTCTTCTTACCTCTGCTATGTGACAACCTATTTCAAATATTAATGGTTCAGAGAGCCAGACAGGGCATCATGTGACTAACTTATTTCCTTTTTTTTTTTGAGACAGGGTTTCTCTGTGTAGCACTGGCTGTCCTGGAACTTGCTCTGTAGACCAGGCTGGTCCTGAACTCAGAGATCTGCCTACCTCTGCCTCCTAAGTGCTGGAATTAAAGGTGTGGGCCAGCACTAGCCAGCTGGGACTTATTTGGGCTCCATGTTTCAGACCTCAGGGAGAGGTTGATTTGAAAATGAAATTACCCACCCCATATGTGCATGTGTTTGAATTCAATTCTCTGGCTCGTGGTGATTTGGAGGGTTGGGGAACCTTTAGAATGTGAAGCCTTACTGGAAAAACTGGGTCACTAGGGTTAGGCCTTGAGGTTTTAAAACCTGGCTCTACTTCCTGTTTGCTTTATGCTTCCTTCTGCTCATGCTCACAGTGTGACTGGCTGCCTCATGTTCCTACTGGCATGCTTTCCCCGCCTGTACCTCCTCAAACGGTAAGCCAACACAAACCTTTCCACCTTCAAGTTGGTTTTTGTCAGGTAATTGGCAGACCTCCTAACCACCAGTCACTAATGAGGAAGGCTCAGAGATCAGGGTGACTGAACAGTGGGAGCTGGAATCACTTGGAAGGCCACATCACTCATACGTCTAGTAGTTGAAGCAGACTGCCAACTGGACCTTAGCTGGGGCTATAAACTGAATCATTTGCACAGGGTCACATGACAGAGCCCAGGTTCCTTCCACGGTGGGCATCCTCAAGTAATATACTTCTCAGGTAGAGCAAACAAGGACTCACCACAAAAAGAGTTTGCATGGCTTTGTACAATCTAAATTTGGAAGTCCCAGGGTCATTTCCACCACCACTCTATTGGTAGGAATGCTATTGGCAGGTCTTAGGTTTAAGGGAGGGGCAATACAGCATGAGGAAGTGGGAGAATAGGGGGTTTACTAAAGTTCAGAGAGCCTGGTATAAAGGCTGTAACATTAGCACAGAAAGAAGCTAGTTGGCAAAAAGAAAGGCTCACACTCCCTCCACCACTGACTAAATAGAACCACTGGTATAAGCACAGAGGCCCTCTAGGGCGTCTAAACCTATGGTTTATTATAATACTATCATGCATACACCCAGGTGGAGGTTTAATGCTAACGGAACCAAAATGCATGAAGTTGTATGTAGAACTCCATGTAACAGAGCACGTGTGAAGCCCGCAAATGACCGCTTAACTGTTGAGTCTCTAAGCACTTGTTCTTCTCTGGCACACACATCCTCCCCTGGAAGTCTATCTTTTAATAAACTACCCCTGCTTCTGACACTACCCTCCTGGCTCTAATTCCTCGTTTCAGTACATAAGAACCTGAAAGTCTTCCAGACATGCCCACTGAACCCCCAAATCAGCCAATATCACCCCCCCCACCTTGGGTGGCATAAATAGTACAAGCCACTATCACTCACTGGCCTCGCTGCTTCCATATTTATCTCTTTCTAACACATTTTCCATACAGCACTCAAAAGTGATCTTGCTAAAATGAGGCTCGTTTTTTCTCCCAGGCAGCCATTTGCAGCCAGGACTTACTCTCATCTTTAAAAGCCCCCAATGATGTCATGGTGCTCTCAGAACTAAAGTTCATTTTCTTGTCCCTCCACCACCAACCCAGCACCTGTTTTCCCTGGACTCAGCCACACCCCAACTATGTTAGAGCATGCCTTCCTTTCTGCTCCATGCCTTTGGTCTCCCAGACCCTTTTACCTTCTATGTTCTTTGCTGTTACCCATTCCCCTCCCCCACCCAGCTTTTTCCTTTGTCCGGATGTGGCTCTGTGAGACCCGAGCACCCACCAGGGTGACCTTTACTTATTCTTTCCACTTCCACGTGGCTGCATTTATTTTCTCCATTGTTCATTTTATAATCTAAGATACGTACTTATATATGCACTTTCTTATGTGGGTCTGTTTTTAGAATGTAAATTCCACGAGGGTCCTGTTTGATGGCTTCATCCATACATAGCACATGTCACAGTGCCTGGCACACAGGTACTGAGAAAATAATATAACAAAAGCAGGTAGGTATATAAGAAAAAAATCTATTTCCCAAGGGCAGAAAAGAAGAGCCACTTCCTTCTGAGGGCCTCTTTAGACAGCAAGGAAGAATTCTTCCCTTAAGAGGTCTCTGCCTTGAGAGCCAGGAGCCCTTTTGAGGTCCTGAATATCTGATCCATGCCATAAATAGACCTGGCATCTTAAATCACAGGCTACCCCTGAAGGAGGCAAGCCTGCCGAATGATCAAAACAAGCAAGTCACCTGCACTGTTAGTGACTGGCATCATTAAACCAGGCTGGTTTCTGAAGCTTGTGGGGGTCTTCGATGGGTTTCCCCTGAGCCTCATTTTCTTTCAGGCAGTCATTTGCAACTGGGCCTGACCATCACTTTCAGATAATCATCTCCACAATCATCCTGCAACTCCAAACATTCAAAGTCACCAACAGGGCGGTTTCCAAACTCTGGACTCATCACACCGCCACACTTAAGCTTTTTGATCCCTGCCACTACCCGTGAGCCATAGGCATCTATCTGATGAGTCTAAAGAGGATCATAATGGAAAAATCATAAATGAAAAGAGTCAGAATACAGTGACGCCGAAAGCATTCTGAGACTTCTGCCAACAACTGACATACACTTGCAAATAGCCTCAGGCATCAAAAGACCAGGCACTCTTACATCACTCACCTAAAGGCCCCCTGACAGTCTCCCTGCACTGATGCTTGCCATACAGGTTCATCCGGCCTCACCAAGACATCACCTTCCTTTGTATTCACACCGCATCTTCAGACAAGCAAACGTTCTCCCAGCTTCCCTCCAAGGAAGGATCTGCTCTCAGTGGATTTCATTTTTGTGTTTTATTTCTTACCGTGGACTTGTCTTTTCCTTCTATTTTGTTCTTAAGAAAGTGTGTAGGTTCCTTACAACCTGACACCTTAATTGATATTAAAAATGGAGGATTATTTAGCTTTTTTCTTTTGAGACTCAAGAAGGATTTGTTATTTATGACATTAAAAACAAAAACCAACCAACCAAACAAAAATAAACAAAGTGTATCTGCTTGGCAGAGTCCCTGTTGAATTTGAGATACTCCCCTCCAGTATTTTTTTCTGAGAGGAACAACTCAGCTTTTTGGTCCATTTCACTGACGGCAGTGCCTTGTGTTTGGGGTCCCAGCTCATCTCAAGTCTGGAGAATGAGAGTCACAGAGATCTGAGAAGTAGCAGCAGCACACCATCCCAGCATAGGCCACCTCCCACGCTTCGCCTGTTGCAAACTCAGGGTGGGGTGACTTTCTGACACCAATCACCCACATATACATGGGGATTTCAAAACTTCTGGGAACAACATGGTTTCTGAATGTAGGATCTGCTTAGCTCCCTCCATCCCCCTGGGGCACTTAGACTTTTAAATTTAACTTTTCTGATATCTAAAGAATGAATTCAGGGTGAGTGTGGTGGCCCATGCCCTTTAATCCCAGCACTTGGGAATCAGTGGCAGGTGGATTTCTGTGAGTTTGAGGCCAGCCTGGTCTACAAAGTGGGTACATGACAGTCAGAAATACACAAAGAAAACCCTTTCTCGAAAAAACAAACAAACAAAAAAAATTCATGGCTAGGAAAAAGAGAATAAATGTTAATGAGAAACATTTTTATTCATTCTCTAAGCCTTACCCAAGTTGCTCAATTCAGATTGTAAATCCTTAGGATCCAAACCTGATAGAGCAAGCTGGAGAACAAGTTAATGTGACTGTTTTTATCATCCTCAGTTCCTTCAAAGAAAGGCAAATATTTACTCCATCTGATACTTTGTCTCCAGTCAAAAGAGTTTTTTAAAGACAAGGTCTTTTTGAGCGCTTTGTTTTCTCCAAAGTACTTTGTTAAGTTTCCTGTTCTGCAATGTTCTTCACGATGCTCCATCTGTTCCCGGCTTCCAGAGACTTTTTTTTTTTTTAATGTCCTCAGGAAATTCAGTGGAACAAGGTAAAGCTTCACTGCCAGTGGATTTTTGTTTCCCTTCTTGCTGGGAAAGAGCCAAGGTGTGTTTAAAATAGATGGGAGAAATGTCTACTGCTTGAGATTCATTCAATCCTCTGTGTGCTTTAAAGTAAAAAGCAGGGTTGGTACACTGAACTAAAATGACCCCGTGGTTTTCACCTTTTGGAGCAAACAGTTCACCACTGCAGTCTTCTGGAGACGCCAGCTCCAGAAGATATATATATATACATACATACATATATAAATGTATATATATCTTATTAATAACAGTTATTATGACCCCAGCATCAGATATCCAGGGAAATAAATATAACTAGACAATAAAAAAGAATGACTTACTTTAATTGTGTCCTTAGGAAAACAACAATAAAATATTATTGAGGTATGACTGACATACAGTGAAATTTATAAAGACTAAGAGTATGATCAGAGGATTCAGAGCAGGTGAGAACCCAACAGTTCAAGGCCGTCTTCAGATACCCCAGAGGGCCTCTGTTAAAAACCCAACAAACCATTGAGATGAGCATGATGCTTGAATTTCTAATGACAAATTCAAGATAGTAATTCTCACGCAGTTGTATTTTGATGTACCTTCAGGGTCATTGCCCAAAGCCCACTAAACAGGGTAATTTGAACAATTCCTTGAAGAAGCAGTTCATCTGTGCTTCCATAATGAACTCTGATAAGCTCCCTGCCCAGCACAGTGACAGCGTTTCCTCCTGGCAGACCTACTGTGCGCAAAAGTAGGGTGTGCTCTAGGAAGAACAGTTGATAAGGGACACTTAGGTAAGCCCTCTGGTTCTGTCTCTCATGCATGCAGTGAAAGGTTACCAGCTCTTTTAGCTAAACTGTCGAGGCTGGGCCAGGCAGTTCCAAGGAGCTCTCTGAGCCCCAAGTAGCTTGAGTAGTGTAACAATAAATTTGTATTTATCATGCATATATTTATTAATATTTGACAATTACCTAACAATTGCCTATAAAATTTTTAAATCCTAAACCCAAGTCCTAACTCTAAAATCTAGCACCTAAAACTTCTTAATACCTGTAATACAAACATTTAACATTAGCCTAAGGTTTCTCAAAAGGATATTTTCCTCTGGGCGGGGGTCCTTATGGATGGCTGGCTTTCATACAATCTTTCAGTCTTAAAGTCTCTTAAAGTCTCTGAATTTCGTTGGTCAGATCCTAAGACAGTTTATCAAGCAGGAATTGCCTTTGTGGTTTTAAGACTAATTATTTAACACATGAAAAGTCTCCCAGGTGGCTCACCTATTCAGATGCTTATGGCCTGCAAAGGTCCTAATTCAGTGTTCTTCTGATCCAAAGTCCCTGGCTCTGAGGAAAGACAATTCTGCATCTAGGGGCTCCAGAATCTCAGGGAGAATCCGTCTCCTCTCCAGACCCTAAACGGGTCAAAATATGATGGTGAAGCTTTCCGATGAGTTTGATGTGAGTTCTCTGCCAGATGAGGAGGTGAAACAGAAAGAGGAGCCAACCTCTGTCTACGTGAATCTTGACTTAAATCCCTTCACCAGAAGCTTTCCCGCTCTTTTCAAGTTATGCCCCTGGGCTTTGTCTCTTCAAAAGCTTTTTGCAGAGAGGCTGAGTTCACAGGCGGTCCTCCAGGGACAGGTGCCCCAGGGCACGTCCCCACCTCCAATCCCAGGATCAAAAAGGTCCTCTGTCCTGGGCAAGTTCCCAAGGACATGTCACTTCAGAAGTCTTTTATCTTAAAGTCCAGGCTTTTGCTATCCCAAGTTTCCTATGCTATTAAATGCTAACACTAATCCTACCATAGAGGAGTCTGGCTTGGTTTAGGAGGATTTGGTGGCTGTTTGGGGGACATCCACCAACCAGCTGTTGCCACAGATGAGCACTCAGGAGAGCTGTGCAGGTACAGGAGAAGTGGGAGCTTTGGAGGAGGCCACTGGGGTGACTGGTGGCAGTGACCAAGTCAGGAGCCTGGCTAGGCAGCTGTGATAGCAGCAAGGCAGGAGCTGGTGCCCCATACAAACCTGGCTAGCTAGGCAGCCGTGGTGGGGAATTCTTCCGGGAATTCTTAGGAAGAGTGCTTCCTTCCCAAGCCCAAAATAAACAGCTGAGCCTCAGATGGTCATGGGGGGGGGGAGGAATGGAGAAAGAGAGTTTATTTCATCAATCAGGGACATTATAAACCTTTAGGCAGTGGGGAGGGGTTTTGGAGGTGAATGTGCTTGATTCACTGGGTACGGTCCTATCAGAAGAAAGGAAACCCAGTACCTAATTATCCCATGGGTAGCAAAGGTTGGGAAAGAACTCCAGGTTCACTGGGCAAGTTTCTTTTTTCTTTTCTTTCTTTCCTTTTTTTTTTTTTTTTTTTTTGACTTTTTGAGACTGGGTTTCTCTGTATAGTCCTGGCTTTCTTGGACTCACTTTGTAGACCAGATTGGCCTCAAACTCATAATGATCTGCCTGCCTCTGCCTCCCAAGTGCGGGGATTAAAGGCATGTCCCACCATCCCCAGTTTAGGCACGTTTCTTCTCAGGAAAGTGTTGGACTACATGACACTGCTTAGAGGATCTAGAATTTCCCAGATTAGATGGAGGTGGGGGATTCTGCTGAAAAAAGGGAGTCTGTCATTTGGTACTGAGCACAGGGGCTTTCCAGTGATGCCAGATTTCAACCTTACCAGCATAAATTCCCCAAGGTAGTGAATGCCTACTACTTAGCACTTAATTAAAAAAGAAAAAGAAGTAATTAAGGTTAGAGCTGGCAAGATGGCTTAGTGGATAAGGCTCCTGCTACCAAGCCTGATGACCTGAGGATCAGCAGAAGGAGTCAAGATAGATTGCAAAGTGGATGGCAATTATCTTAGTTAAATTGGGCAAGATAGATTGCAAAGCTGGATGGCAATTGTCTTAGTTAAATTGGACAAAGGCCGTCTACACCACAGAGTTCTGTCCAGACTGTCCTATGGCTCGGTTTCCTATGTAGGCTGGAAAGGCATAGGAAAGCCCAGCAAGTGAATTACTTTTCTACCAATAAGATGAAGATAAGTGGAAATAGAAAATTTAAAAAGATGGGCAGTAGAATGCTTACTTAACATGTATATGTGAGGCTCTGGATCCAATCCTAAGCATTGAACGAATGAACGAATACCAAATCATAATTTTCTTTCTTTCTAATTTGACTAATTAGAAATTAATCAATTAGCTAGGCATGGTGGCACATGCTTTTAATCCCAGCATTCAGAAGGCAGAAGCAGGCAGATTTCGTGAGTTTGAGGCCAATCTGGTCTACAGAGTGAGTTCCAGGACAGCCAGGGCTATACAGAGAAACCCTGTCTCAAAAAAAAAAAAAAGAAATTTATCAATTAATTAATTGACATGCATGTGGCATGCATACATATTCACATGTGTGTTGGTGAATATATGTATTCAAATACACATCCACATGTATGTGTACATTGATGTCAGAGGTTGACAACTAACACCTTTCATTATTCTCCAACTTAAATGTTGAGGCAGGGTCTCTCACTTAAAACTCTAGCTCCAAGATTTGTCCTGCTTGGTTCTGAAATTCCCTGTGTTCACCTCTAAATGAGGGCTGGCATTATAAGCAGGATGTTACATCCACCTGGCTTTATGAAGGTTCTGAGTTGCCGAATGTAAATCCTAACACTTGCATGCTTTTCCTATTGAGTTATTTCTCCAGCCCATTGTAGTAGTAGTAGTAACAGTAGTAGTAGTTGTTTCTGAAATGAAAACAAAGAAAAACAAAGCAAAAAGCCCTAAGTGTAAAATGTATGTAAATGAGGGCAAAAATGTAAAACTTGACTAATTTGAGAAGATTTACAGAGGTCCTTGTATTCTGAAAATTTTTCTCTGAGTTAAAAATTATATCAAGGGCTGGAGAGGTGGCTCAGAGGTTAAGAGCACTGGCTGTTCTTCCCAAGGTCCTGAGTTCAATTCCCAGCAACCACATGGTGGCTCACAGCCATCTACATTGAGATCTGCCCGGGCATATATGTAGAGCAAATACTGTATACATAATAAATAAATAAATAAATAAATAAATAAATAAACAAACAAACAAACAAACAAACAAACAAATAAATGTATGTTTAAAAATTATATCAAAAGTAACAAAGGGGAAAAAAGAAGTTTAATAAGATGAAGCAGGGGGCTGGAGAGATGGCTCAGAGGTTAAGAGCCCTGCTGCTCTTCCAACGGACTCAGGTTCAAATCCCAGCACCCAAATGGCAGTTTGAAACTGTCTGTAATGGCCCAGTGTGGTGGTGCACACCTTTAATCCCAGCACTTGGGAGACAGAGGCTGGTAGATCTCTGTGAGTTCAAGGCCAGTCTGGTCTGCAGAGTGATTTCCAGGGCTACACAGAGAAACCCTGAATCAAAAAACCAAAAAAAACCAAAAACAACAACAACAACAAAAAACCCAAACAAAACAAAAAAAGTGAATGAGACAGAACCAGAGAGCTTGCCTAAGTGTGGCAACTGCTCTTCCTAGAGCACACCCTACTTTTGTGCACAGTAGGTAGGTCTGCCAGGAGTAAAAGCCATCACTGTGCTAGGCAGGAGCACATCAGAGTCCATTATGGAAGCACAGATGAACTGCTTCTTCAAGGAATTGTTCAAATTACCCTGTTTAGTGGGCTTTGGGCAATGACCCTGAAGGTACATCAAAATACAACTGCGTGAGAATTACCATCTTGAATTTGTCATTAGAAATTCAAGCATCATGCTCATCTCAATGGTTTGTTGGGTTTTTAACAGAGGCCCTCTGGGGTATCTGAAGACGGCCTTGAACTGTTGGGTTCTCACCTGCTCTGAATCCTCTGATCATACTCTTAGTCTTTATAAATTTCACTGTATGTCAGTCATACCTCAATAATAAAATATGATAATTTAGAATTAAAGTTTAATTGATTAAATTATTTTAAAATAATTTATTAAAATTTTATTGTAAATATTTAGTAAAATAATAAAATGTGATAACTTGAGCAAACTGTTGGAAAAAGAAATATACAAAACCATATGGTTTCTGGTCACAAGTGTCTTTTCAAGCCAAGCGGTGAAGACTGGGGACCAGGGAGATGTTTCAGTGAGTAACGACACTTGGCTGAAGTCCTCATTCCAGACCTCAGAACTCACTCACTTAAAGGTAGAAGAAGAGAACCAATTCTGTAAGGTTGTCCTCTATGCTCTCTGCACATGTGCTGTGATGCTGTGACCTTTGCACACCCACACTTACCTATGCGTTATACACATATGCAAATGCACACATAGTGGTGATGATGATTGTTGGGTTTCAGACCCAGGACAAGCAGCTGAAGAACCTATTTAACATATCAAAGCAGACCTGGCCTCCCTCAGTCCCTACGTTTTACAGGGTATGGCTGGCATACCTGGCTCTCTACCCTTACTCCAGAGGCTGGGCTTCTCCTCCCCTATAGGGTCTTTCCTATATAACCAGGCATTTTGCTTGCTCTCTCTCTCTCCCTGCATTTCGCTCTCTGCCCCACCCTCCACTGCATGTCAATTTTCCTGGTCCCCTTCCTTGGGAGTGGTGAACCCTCCTGAGAGTTGCCCCCAATAAACCTGACTTTTTACTTTTAACTCAACTCAACTTGAATTGGCTTATTTCATCAGCATAGAAAAACCTATTGATGATGATGATGATGATGAAGAATCAACTACTAGGTAGAAATTCTCAAGTGTGTAAAACTCATCAGCTCCACCAAGTCAACTTCTGTTTCCAGGCAATGAGGACCACTAGGTTAATAAAATGTCTCCCTTAAAAGAAAAAAAAGCTGGGTGTGGTAGCACACACATTTAATCCCAGCAGAGACAGGCAGATCTCTCAGTTTGAGGCCAGGCTTATCTACAGAGTGAGTTCCAGGGCAGCCAAGGCTACACAGAGAACCCTTGTCTCAAAAACCAATAAATAAATAAATAAATAATAATAATAAAAAATAAACAAAATAAAAAATAAAGATCATGTGTTTTTAGCCAGTATAGTGTGAACACCTTTAATCCCAGCTCTTGGAAGGCAGAGGGAGATCTCAGAGTTTGAGGTGGTGTATGGATGAGTTTCAGGACAGCCTGGGCTACACAGAGAAAACCTGCCTCAGGAAAAATAAAAATATCTTCCTTCATAGACTCAAAGGCCTGTACTAAAGACGAAAGATTAACAAAAGAGATGAGCAGCCAGACTCTGGATCCAGAAAGACATGAACTTGAATGCTGGAGCAATAGTCACATGGGAGCTGAGTCAACTCAGAAAAATTAACATCTTGAGGCCTCAACTCCCACAACTATACAGTGGGCATAATTCTTAGTAAAAGACTTGTGGATCTCAAAGAACGAAATGTCAGTAAAATGTCCTGAAAGTTTCCTATCATGGACCCTATTCTTGCAAACTGGGAAGGTTTTAAACTAAACTAACAAGTGTTAATAGCATCCTCCCAAGAGGCCTCAGGATCTAATTCTCTGAGGTTTACAAATGTTAGAGATTCTTTGGGAATATGTACTATATTTGGAAGAGATTTTATTTGTACTGTTCTTGGTTCAATGACTAAGTCGTAGAGAAAAGGCCAGAGAGGAGTGCAGTATTTTTCTAATTGTTTAAGTAGTCTAAAATAGAGAGTGCATTAGTCAGAAGACTGACAGCTACAGAGGAAAGAAAGTCAGCTAGGAGAAAAAAAAATATGGACTCACATAAATGAAAAGGCTGGGGGCTTGGTGGTTTCAGGATGGTTTTGGTTCAGGTTCCATCTCCTTGTCCTGCCTTCCCCTTGAGGCTAAAAGGCCAGACATGCTTTCTTCCAGCAATAGCAAAGATTTCTGAAGGAACTCTCCACACCTACCTTACATCCGTTGGTGAGAGAGCTTGACTTCTTAACTGGTTTCATACAAGACAGAATGAAGTTTTCATTGGCCTGAGGGGGGTCACATGACCACCTTTGAACCAATCAAGAAAGACAAGAGATTCTAGTTTCTAATTAATCGGTTTATGTGCCTGAGGCTGGGTTCAGCTATGGGAAGGAGGCTGAGTCGGCGTGGGTCTGTGATATTCCAGAAAGGCATAGGAAGACCACAATCTGTACAGAAGGAACCGAAGTTGTAGAAGAAAAACTGAAACAAAGAGAGTACTTGTAGATTGGTGCCTGGTTTTACATTTGTTTAGTTACTTGTGCCTATGCGACCATATGTGTACACATGACGGAGAGTGCATGTGGCGATCTGAAGACATTTTTGGGAGGCACTTACGTCTTTCCACCATGCAGGACTCAGGTTGTCAGGCTTGGTGAAAAACACCTTTAATCACCCGAGACATCCCATCAGCCGTACCTTCTGGTGTTTTTGTTTGTTCGTTGTTTTCTATAAAATGGTAGTGCACAGTCAGCCTCTCAGGGTCGTAATCGCGTTCTGCATCTAAGGACTTCATCAGCTGTGAATGGGAAATACCTGGGAAAAAGTCAGGAAGGTTCTAGAAAGAGCCAGCCACATTAACCTATACTTGTAATACAGCATTTATGTTGCTGAGGTAGTTTGCTGAATCCCTGTGAGTGCAGTGGGGTGTAGACATACCCTGCCTTGGCCTCCTGCCTTGTCCCAGACACTCGGTACCCAACGTGAGCCTTGTTCATGGATGATGTAGCTAGACTGTGGTGACTGTGGTGACTGTGGTGACTGTATCTGTACCAAACAGGTACAGATTTCTTTTTCTTGTCATTGCTCCCTGAGCAACTCAGTATGACAAATACTGACATTCACATTGAATAGGTATTAAAAATAACCCAGACATGATTTAAACATAAGCCAGGGGATAGGTGTGGCTCAGATGTAGTATGCTTGCTTGGCACTAGTGAGGGTCTGAATTTGAACCTAGGCATCGCAAAAATTAGAAATAGAAAAAATGCATCACGTAAAATGGCATACATATGTTGTATGCAAATGCTAAGTTTTATATAAAGACTTGCACACTCACATACTGGTGTTCCCAGGGGTGGAGATGGGTAGAAGGTTCTAGAACCAATTCCCACGTGAGTATCAAGGGATGACTGTACCTACTCTGTAGTGGCTGCTGAAATTTATTTCTGATTGCATTTGGAGTTCTTAATCAACTGTTTGTTTGTTTGTTTGTTTTAAGACAGGGTTTATTGCATAGCCCAAGCTGTCTCTGAACTCACAGTTCTCCTGTCTCAGACTCTGAGTCCTGGAATAAATGCGTGTTCACCATGCCTGCCTTCTAACTCTATTTGAAAGAAATTATATAAGTCTAAGCAAGGATGTATTCTTAGATGATGAAAAGGGGGACAGTTACATGAAAATTAACAAATTAATTATCTTACATAAGAGTAGCCACATGTGGTTTGGATGATGATGGGGCGTGTGTGTGTGTGTGTGTGTGTGTGTGTGTGTGTGTGTGTGTCCACTACCCTGAGCAGTTCATCCTATAACAAAGGAAATTGCCATCTGTCACTTCACTTGTAGGAAATATTTCTGGAGGTGGCTTGCCAACTTCAGCCAGAATTATAAAACTAATGAGTTTTTAGCTACCATATGCACAGGGTGTAATAATAGCAGGTTCTAAGCAAATGCTGTCTGCTTACTTTTGGAAGTACTTTTCCCTCCATGATAGGAGCAGATGCCCAAAGTGCTATTAAGAATTCTGTTTCCTTCATAAATCTGTACAGCGACATAGAGTCCTCATATTCTCAAGAAGTGATTTTTATATGGAAAACATGGCCCTTGTTACCCTGTTTCTCATGAGGGTTTTGGTATCTGTTATGTAGAGACTGCCCCTTGTTAAGTCAGAATTGAGAACCAGATGCCAGTGAGGAAACTCTGCCAGTTTGAATTTTCTGATGGGTCTTCTGCTCTTTTGATGCCTTACTGGTTTATAATATCCAAATGCTTCCTGCTCTTTATATTAAAGCCACTATTTCTTTTTTTTTTTTTTTTTTTTTTTTTGGTTTTTCGAGACAGGGTTTCTTTGTGTAGCCCTGGCTGTCCTGGACTCACTTTGTAGACCAGGCTGGCCTCGAACTCTCAAAGATCCGCCTGCCTCTGCCTCCCAAGTGCTGGGATTAAAGGCGTGCACCACCACCCGGCTAAAGCCACTATTTCTATGCAGCCTGGTGCTTTGGGTTGTGACAGCAAGACTAGGTTGGGTCATGTGGTTGTAACAAGTGTCTTACCTGTTCTCTGTGTAACAAGCGTACATATGTGTGCCAGTATTTTCTGTGCCTTATATCCATCTTGTTTCCTTGGGGTTGTAGGATATAGAACTCCACCAAGGATAATACATGAATATTGAGTATTAGGGAGATGGTAGGAGTGTATTTTACAAGTTTTATGAGTCAGGATTCTTTTTAAAATTTAAACTACCAGAAAATAGAGCTGCACCCACTGATAACCACTCACTGGCAGTGAACACACCTAGTGCCTAGATCTTGGCTTCTAAATTCCATTCAGCAATGATAAAGTGATAAACAGCTCCTTAAGAAATAGTAGTAGTTCCTAGGTTTGGGCTGTGGAAAAGCTGTTCCATAAAATATAGAAACAGTAAGGAATGGAAAAGAACATATGTGTCTGCTCACTAAATCATTGGATCTCTGAGGTTTTCCTACTTTTTGTCCATTATAAGTAATGATACACGAATGTTTATATATATATTTTTTGGTGGACATCTGTTTTCAATCCTCTGTTATATACTGTGGAGAGTCTGAGTCATGTGAACTCTATGTTTGAGATTTAAGGGAGTTGCCTGCCTGCTTTCTAAAGTGCAGTTCAATTTTCTGTTTTTACCAGGTATGTGTGAAGGTTCCGATTTTCCCATATCTTTCCCAACATTTGTTATTTCCTCCTTTTCTCTTTTGCCTGTCCTAGTGGGTGTAAGGTCATGTCTCATGTGGTTTTTATTTTTGAATTTCCTAATTAATACTGATATTATGGATTTTAATGTGCTTTCATTTCTCTCTCTCTCTCTCTCTGTGTGTGTGTGTGTGTGTGTGTGTGTGTGTGTGTGTGTGTGTATGAATGTCTGTGGATATACTCCCCTGTGTGTGTATCTGGTCAGGTGACTTCTCTTTTGCCTGCCACCTTTTTAAAAGATTTTTTTTTAATTTCTCAAAATGATTTCATTTTATGTATATGGGTGCTTTGTCTGAATGCATGCCCGTGAATCATCACTTGCATGCAGCCTCAGAGCCCAGGAGGTGTTGGATCCTCTGGAGCTGGATCTACAGACAGTTGTCAGTTGCCATGTGGGTGCTGGGAATTGAACCTGGGTCCTCTGGAAGGGCAGCCAATGCTCTTAACTGCTGAGCCATCTCACCAGCCGCTATTTATTGTATTTTATGTGTATGAGTGTGTACTTGCATGTATGTCTGCAGCACATGCATGCTGTGCTGGCAGCAGCCAGAAGAGATCATTAGATTCCCCTGGAACTGGACTTACGGATGTTTATGAGCCACCATGTGGGCATTGGGAATTGAACTTGGGTCCAATGGAAAACCAGCCAGTGCTTTTACCAGCTGACCCATCTCTCCAGCCCCCAACCTTCTTTTCTAAGGGAGTCATTTACTGAATTTGGAGCTGTAGAGACCCACAGAATCCATGTTCTCTATATGCTGCCAGCTGTTTTGTTGTTTTGTTTTGTTTTTCTACATGGGTGCTGGAATATGAACTCAGGTCCTCCTGTTTCTGCAGCAAGCACTTTGTCCCTCGAACTATCTGTTCAGTCGCGATTTATGGTAACTTCTGTCCTCCCCTCTCCTCCCCTCCCCTCCCCTCCCCCCCTTCCTTTGTTTTCTTTTTTTGGCAAGATCTCATTATGTAGCCCTGGTTTCCTGGATCTCACCATGTAGATATACCTAGATGGCCTGGCCTCTGCCTCCTAAGTGCTGAGATTAAAGATGTGTCCCACCATGGCCAGACTTAGTATATATGTTCTCTGGAGAAATAACTGTTCTTCACCCCTTTTTTGTGTGTGCTGGAGACCGAACCAAGGGCTTGTGTATAGTAAGTACACATTCTGCAACTCTGCTACAGCCCCAGGCCTCACTTTTTTTCTTCCCGAGACAGGGTTTCTCTGTGTAATCCTGGCTGTCCTGTACTCACTCTGTAGACCAGGCTGGCCTCCAATTCACAGAGATCCGCCTGCCTCTGCCTCCCAAGTACTGGGATTAAAGGTGTGTGCCATGACTCCTGGCTCTCACTCATTTTTAAATTAATTTTTCTTTCTTTCTCTTTTGTTTTTCCCCCCTGAGCAAGATTTCTCTGTGTAGCTCTGACATTAAAAATAAATAAATGTTTCGTTTGTTCGGTTTTGTTTTTTAAGAAAGAAAATGGTAGATTGGGTTAACTACAAATTCAACCTGATTTCAAAGGTTTACTTGTGGCGTGTATTCAGTAGGAGTGAACTTCGGCTGTGTTCCAACACAGCCACTCAAGGACTCGGGCTAATGCAGGCTACACTGTCTTGGAGCTGAATCACCTGCACAGCTTCCAGGTCATGAAGAGAAAGGAAGATGGAGCTGAAGCGTCATGCACCAGCCTTTACAGATTTCACTCAAAATGGATACGTGGATCTTTTGCTAACAGCCAAGTGGTTCAAGATATTCTGAGATACTCCTTAGTGCCATAACCCTGATGGCTCTAAGGAGCCTGGGAAGTGTCAGATTGAATACATGGAAACTTGGCAAGAAGTAAATGTCTGCCAGTGACCGCACGTGTAAATTCAAGACCATATATTGAATTCCTACCCTCGATGTAAAGTTAAGGCCTTTAAAAAGGTAACTAGAAGTAAACGGTGTGATAAGCATGGGGCCCTGGTCTGGCAGGACTAGTGTCTTCAGAAGAAGAAAAAAGTCAGAGATCAATCAATCTCAATATCTCTCCAAGAGCACAGAGGAAAGGCCATGTGAGGACACAATGAGAAGGCAGCTCTCTGCAAATCACAGGGCTCAGCGTTGGTGTCACAATGCCAGCCTCTCCAACTGGGAGACCACAAATGCCTGCTATCTGCTGCTCAGTCTTCTCTATCCTGCTTCATAGCCAGAGTTCAGTGATACAATGTCTCAGCCACATAAAGGGAGGAGGGGTCAAGGACACTAGAGAGTTAGATTGGATTGGATTGGATTGGGCAGTGCCCTGAATTAATGTTTGGTTGTTAGGCAATGGAGCACTGGATGTTTTTAAACCGTTTGCAGCACTACAGACTGAACCAAGGTCCTGTGCATGCAACACAGCCACTCTACCCCTGAGGTACGAATACTTTAAAAAGACCTATGCTTCAGAATGCTATCCTCTTTCCCGCAAGAGGCTTTTTTTTTTTTTTTTTTTTTTTTTTTTTTTTTTTTTTGG
>CAJQZJ010032684.1:3965651-3983888 GCA_907164525.1 Lophiomys imhausi
ACACACACACACACACACACACACACACACACACACACACACACACAGAGTTGTCAATGGTGGGGTATTTGTAGGTAACTAGACATCTGAGGGTTTGAACATTTAGTTTCCATTTTGACTACAGTTAGCAAAATCAAGATAACATCCTTCCAGCCAAACTGTCGCTCGCTCATATTTTAGTGATCTCCTTTATAAAGTTCTCAGTTGATTGTGTTGCTCTAGAAACACATATTTCTTTACAAGTGTTCCTTTCTACTCCTGGGAAGTTTCTTGATGTGCTGGCCTTTGAGCATGGGGAGGAGCGCTCTATCACGTAACCGATGCTACAAGTTCAGGGAGCTAATAAAACTTTTAAAAAATCCGTCTCTGCGAGCATTTTAACTCTGATTCTAAACTTAATTAAAATCCCTTCAATGACAGCATTGAAGTGTAAATGTGAAGATTTCTTTCTGTTGTGGTTTAGTGTGTATGTGTGTCTGTGCACATGCTGATGAGTGCAGGCGGGTACCTGCTAAGGCCAGGGGCATCCTATCACCCCTGGAGCTGGAGTTACAGGCAGTTATGAGCCATCTTATGTGGATGCTAGGGACTAAATGTAGGTCCTTTGCAAGAGCAGTAAGCTCTTTTAACCATTCAGCCATCTCTCCAGGACCCGAATTGTAAATTTTAAGCGAAGGACTCTTTAGGATATTTCAAATGCCTTAAACAGCAGTGATAACAAAACTTAAACTTGCTACCTAAAAATAACAACAGCATGAGTTCAGCTCATGACAAAGCATTCTCTCTATATTTATTCTTTATTTCTAAAGGTTTTTTTCCCAACATTTATTTATTTCTTCAAGTTACATCTCAATCACAGTCCCCTCCCTCCTCCCCCTCCCGATCCCACCCTCCTGCCCTCTTCCCCCTCAATCTGTTTTTTTTTTTAATTAAAGGTGCTTCTTTTTATTTCTAAAGGTTTTAATAATACTAATTTCTTTACTTTCCTTGAATTTCAGTAATTTTACCAGTACCAAAGTTAAAAAAAAAAAGACAGAGTGAGGTGAGGTCTGGTATCACAGATCTATAATCTCTCTGCTCATGGGACTGAGTGTCAGACATTCTAGGCCTGTTTAGGTGACATCATTAGTTCAGACCCAGACAGTACAATTTCCTGAGGCTCTTGTCTCAGCAAATAAATTAAAATGTAAAAGGACTGAGGCTGAAACTTAGTGTTATGATACTTGCCTAATATGCCCAAGGCCTGATTCAACTTTCAGTATCCAATGCCACACCAAAAACAAACCAAAACAAAACCAGGCTCCTCTTGTCCCAGCAGGGAAATCTCTTGGGTCAAGGGTTGTCAGCTGAACAGAGTTGCGCTTAACGTCTTTGATAGTGGCTCAGGCCTGCATCTTCTGCCTGCAGCAGACTCAGCTCTCCCCAGCCTCGGACCCTTTTAAATCGTCTTTCTTTCCTAGAGTAACTTTGGATTCACAAAGGTTGCAGTCTACCCTCCCACACCCACAAGCACAACCTCCCCTGGCAGCTCACCACCAAAGGGAAACACTTGTCACACCTGATTTTTGCCAAGTCCTAGTCATCCAAAGTCTATAGCCTATATCAGTGGCAACTCCTGCTAATATGTCATCTAAGTTTGGACATGGTGACCATGAAAGTACCAGACTGTTTTCACCCACCCACCCCAGCCTTCTGTGTTTTCCTATTCACTAGTTCTTACTTAACGGTCTGACTTTTTGTTTGTTTGCTTGCTTCTTCCCATAATTTTGCCTTTCTTGGGTTGTCATATAGCTGGAATCATTCAATACAAAGTTTTTGGGGGGTTTTTTATTTTGGTTTTTTTTTTTGCATTTGACTTTTCTCATGTCATGATGTGTTTTAAGTTTCCTTCATGTTTTCTCATGATGACTTGACAGCTCCTTTGTTTTCAGCACAGTATCTGATTCCATTGTCTGGGTATGATACAGTTTTTTGTCTTTAATTTTTTTAGTTTTTTTTTTTTTTTAAGATTTATTTATTATGTATACAGTGTTCTGTCTGCAGGTATATATCTGCAGGCCAGAAGAGGGGACCAGATTTCATTATGGATGGTTGTGAGCCACCATGTGGTTGCTGGGAATTGAACTCATGACCTCTGGAAGAGCAGCCAGTGCTCTTAACCGCTGAGCCATCTCTCCAGCCCAATTTTTTTAGTTTTTTTCTTAGTTATTTTTATAGGTATTTTTCCTGCATGCATATCTGTGCACCATGTGAGTATAGTGCTGGTGGAGGCCAGAAGGGGACTTAGGATTCCCTGGGACTGGAGTTACAGAAGGTTGTGAGCCACCATATGGGTGCTGGAAATTGAACCCCTGTACCCTAAAGAACAGCCAGTGAGTGCTCTTAAGAGCTCATCCATGTCTCCAGCTTAATACTTCAAAGTTTTTGCTTTTTGGTTGTTTGTTTTTTGAGACAGGGTTTCTCTGTGTAACAGTACTGGCTGTCCTGGAACTCACTTTGTAGACCAGGCTGGCCTCGAACCTGCAGAGATCCGCCTTCCTCTGTCTCCCTTGTGCTGGGATTAAAGGTGTGCGCCACCATGCCTGGCTTCAAAGTTTTCATAATTATGAATAAACTTGCTAAAAAACATCCATGTGCAGAATTTTGAGTATAAATTTCAATTCATTTGGATATATACTGAAGAGTGTGATTGCTAAATTTTATGGTAAGAGCTTATTTAATTTTGTGAGAAACTGCCAAACAATCCTGTGTATGTGTGTCCATATACACATGTGTGCATGTATGTATGTACATGTGCGTGTAAATGCCAGAGGTCAATCGAAGGTGATGGACAGGCACAGTTCTGGAATTTTTCTCATTTTTTTTCATGACCTGGAACTCACCCAGTAGGCTAAGCTGGCTGTCCAGTAAGCCTCAGAGCTCCACCTGTCTCTGCCAGTGCTGAGATTACAAGTGTGTGCCACTACGCTTGGGCTCTGGAGGCACAAACTCAGATCTTCGAGCTAAAAGGCAAGAGCTTACTGACCAAGCTCTCTTCTGTGTCAGTGAATGGAGTTCCAGTTGCTCCACACCCTCATCAACACTTGGTGCTGTCAGTATTTTGAGCTGTGGCCATTCTGATAAGTGTGTTGTAATGTTTGCTATTTTATTTGCAGTTTTTAATGATATATTGAATGCCTTTTCGTGTTCATTTTCTACCTGTATACCTTCTCTAGTGAGGTTGGGTGGGCTATTATGCCCACATTGTGACATACAGTTTCATTTCTTAGGAGCTGATCTCTTTTCCTGAAACAATGTGTTCTTTTGGGTTTACTTGTTCAGCATTACATAAAGCAGTGTCATGTTCCTGGTAAATATTATCTGGTGTTCTCACACTTTGGGAACTTATATAAGCAGCATGGGGTTCTAGAAGCAACAGACTGTTAAAAGTTTCATCTCCATGGCGATAAAAGACAGAAATTGTACTGCCGGCCTCCCTCCTTAGAGCATTTGGCCAAGCCGCCCTCTTTCCATTGTCCCCAGGACGATTCTGACTTTTTTCATTTCAATATGACTATGACTTTCCCGTCTTAATCAAATGCTGAAAATCACATGTCATAGCTCATCAACGTAAGATCCTATTGGCTGTTATCTGCTCAATTATTTTGTGTACCTCTAAGGAGAAAAGAGAAACCTCCTTAAGCTATGACAGATTTCATGACTGAAGAATCAGCCACAGTCGCTTCTTGTTCTGAGAGGTTTTGTCTGTTGTGATGGATTTGGTCGTTTTCTCCGCCTTCACTTGTGCTTCTTATAGCGTAATAAGGACCCTTCCATGCATATCTCAGTAGCAAGCTCTAAGGCAGCCCTTAACTATTTCCTCAGATCCCATAAGGCACTTCATTGCTTATTGAAAGAAACTATGGAAATACATTGACATTCCTCTGAAGATAAAGATTTGCTTCATTAATAGCTTCTGCATATGCAGTGTTCTGTTTTGGTGTCTGCCTGTACAGGCAGTACCTCATTTCCCTTAGCATTTCAAATAGTGGTTAAACTTGGAAAATACCAACAATGCACATTCCCTCAGCTTAAGTGAGAAGATTACAGACACACAGAGCACTGAGATTAGTCTAAGCAGGATCTCACTGTATTTAGATACAGTGCCAAGCAGGCTCTTTTATAGGATTAGGTAGAGAGGTGGGGCTTAGGAGATGGGTGAGGTGATGAGGAGAGTGAGGTAGGATGGTGTGAGGTGGAAGGGCCAATGAAATTTTGTTACGTGGCTGCTACCAGGCAGTTTTCACCAGGCAGGGCTCTTTAAGATTATGCTGAGTCACTTCCGTGCGGAAGTGATAGGCTCAAGACAGGTCCCCAAACTTAAGTCAGGCTCAAAATGACATAGCAGACCTTGTAAGGCCCAACATACCAATGGCAATGAAAAGTACCCCATGCTGGGTACAGCGGTTCCCACTGTAGTCTTAGCTCCTTGGGAGTATAAGGAAGAATGTTTGAACCCATGAGTTCAAGACAAGCTTGGGCAACATGGGCCTTGTCTCAAGAAAAACAAAAAACAAAAAAACTGGTTCTCATCACTCTAGAAATTGTACCTCAGTTTCAGAGATGTTAAAATGTAAAATCAAAGGACCAGACAGATAGATGCCTTGGAATCAATAAATCTGTAACTGTCATTTATTTAATACAAGAAATAGACACTGTGAAGGTCAATAGTCCCTTGTTCATTAAGATATGCTGAAAATTATGCATATTCTATTGTACCAATCTGTATTTAGCACCACAATTGTAATAGAATTTTCTACACATACTTTTTAATTTTTGTATGGACTCTTACACACTCGTGGATTGTCCTAGATGTAACTGATTTCAATTGTCCAGAATTATATAGAAAGTGAGAGATAGATATAGATATACAATGTTCAAATGATATAATTTGACCAACTCTGCTTTAAATTTGTTTCTTAGCCATTTAAACAACATCCTTGCTTTCTAAAAACATTAAGTTGCTTCAAACCTACTTTGCTCTCTACCACAGGACACGACATTAGGTACTTTTAATGTTTATGAGGATTGAAGACCAAAATCTGGGCACACACTATGGTTCTAAATTAGATGGTTCCTTCTTCGTTCCCATGCAACCAGGTTGACAGCATTACTATACCAATTTGATGACAAAGCTAGAATACATATCTTTCCTCAAAATCTTGAGTGTTGGTTTTTCCACATGTAATTGTTATTCCAATCCAATTCCCAACCCCTCTGTAGTCTGATCTAATAGACGAATTTTATTTTTTTTCCTACTTGCAAATATCTTCTTAAAGCTATCATTGTTTTCATGACCCCCCCACTTTTCTCTACCAGTCACTAACCTGTAGAGATTTTTATCAACGCTGTCAAATTTCCTCTAAGAGATTTAGAATACGTTCGCATTCTCCAACTCTCACGCTTATAGCAGTGTAATTCACAGCAGCTAAGTGCCGTAACAAATTAAGTATCCAGCAGCAGGTGAGCTGGTAAACCAAGAGTAAAGTATGCAAGCAGCAGAATGTCATTTAACCTTAAAGGAAATGATGACATGCTACAACATAGATGAGCCTCAGGGTAGCACGGCAGTCAAAGAACACCAATGCGGTAAGCATCCATTTACATGGAGTACCTCTAGTCAGTCAGTCAACAAAGCAGTGTCTGCTTCAGGGATGCAAATGGAGAGTTATCAACTAATGGGTGTAGACTTTACTTTTGCAAGACAAGAATTTTAAAGATCGACTACACAAATTGTTGACATGCTTGATGTACAGTATGGAAGTACGCATTAAAAATGGTTAAGGTAATGTTTGTCAGCCAGCTTTCCCATTGCCATGACAAGCACACAGAGGAGAACGTTTTTGCCTCATGATTTTAGAGGTTCAGTGCGTGGCAGGCTGCCTTCATTGCTTTCCAGCTCGTGGCAAGGTTGAGGTCTTGTGGTGGAAGAGCACAGTAGAACTCTGCTCACCTCCCTTCCTCCAACCAGGCTCCACCTCCCTCTGGAGGTGTCCATTGGCCTATGGCAGGGCTTCTCAACCTGTACGTCACAACCTCTTTGGGATCTGAACAGGCCTTTCACAGGGGTGATTTTATCAGACATTTGTATTACGATTCATAACGGTAGCAAAACTAAAGTTATGACATAACAATGAAAATAATTTCATGGTTGGGGGTCACCACAACATGAAGACCTGTATTAAAGGGTTGCAGCATTAGGAAGGTTGAGAACCACTGGGCTATAGACTCACCAGTGGGTTAATTTGTTGGTAAAATGATCATCCTCATGACCCAGTCCCTCCCTATACCACCAATAGCTTGGTACATTCATGGCCTTTGAAACTGTTTTATATCCTAACCATAACTGATGGCTAATTCTACCTTTTACTACATTAACACATTGAAAAAACATACTTGCCCAGGCATGGTGGTGCATGCCTTTAACCTCAGCACTCAGGAGGCAGAGGCAGGTGGATCTCTGTGAGTTCGAGGCCAGCCTGGTCCACAGAATGAGCTCCAGGGCAGCCGTGAATACACAAAGAAACCTTGACTCAGAGAACAAAACAAAACAACAACAGAAATCAGTCAGGAAAGGCAAATGTAGGAGGGGAAAGGACTGCCACTGAGCAGGAACAAGGCCTGCTGCTAAACAGCGCATGCGTGGCCGGGCTTTCATATGCAACTGGCCTGAGACCTGCCCTGGTGTTCCTGGAGATTGGTGACACCATACGGGATAATGAGACACGGGCCAATGAGGAAGAGTCACAGCAGCCTGCAGTTTGGGAACCAATGGGACTCTGGGTGGGGGTTATAAAAGGAGCACCCCCTTCTTGAAATAAACAGGTCTGCCTTTGCCACTTAGTGAACCCTTCCCCCTACCCCCCAGTCTGGGTTGTTAACTCTGCGCCAGCTCATCCCCACCCCCAAGAGTCCTGGGCATAGGCCCCAGCAACAGGCAAAGACCCAGTAAACAAGTCTGTGGGCAAGGCCAAAACTAAGTTGGTCCAAAGGCAAAGTTTGGGACAAGCTCAACAATCTAGTCATGTCTGACAAAGCTACTTACAACAAACTCTGCAGGGAACTCCCCAACTGTAAGCTCATTATTCCTGCTATGAGCTCTGAGACTGAAGATTTGCTGTTCCTTGGCCAGGGAAGCCCCTCAAGAGCTGTTTAACAAAGGACTTATGGGGGCTGGAGAGAGAGGTTAGGAGCACTGGTTGCTCTTCCAGAGGTCCTGAGTTCAATTCCCAGCAACAATATGGTGGCTCATAACCATTTGTGATGAGATCTGGTGCCCTCTTCTGGGCTGCAGGCATACATGCAGACAGAACACTGTCTACATAATAAATAAATAAAATCTTAAAAAAATAATAAAGCATACAACGACGTTGTTTAAGAACAATGGACTTATCAAGCTGGGACACAGAGCCCAAGTAACTTACACCAGAAACATACATGAAGTCAGAAGACAACTTGCAGGAATTAGTTCTCTCTTGCTAACATGTGGGTTCCAGGAATCAAATTCAGGTCACCAGGTTTGGAGGTAGGCACCATTGTCCACTGACAGTCTCTCTAGCCCCAATATTTTATCTGCCTTTGGTATAGGAGAAACTCAGTAAAGATGAACAAAACCCTGCAATAATCCCAAACTCCAGCTTCTACATGAGCCTTAGTGTGAGGCAGATTGTTTAGATGGATGATAGAGATAGATAGATAGATAGATAGATAGATAGATAGATGGACCAAGGACGCTGAGGGTCTTACTACCCTCTTCTGTGGTCAAACACTATGACATAATTTGAACAGGAAAAAAAAAATGAGACTTTGGGATGATGGAGCAATTCTCCTTCAAGAATGAAGACAAGGTGCAAGAAAGCATCGCTGAGATTTCTTTGGAGCTCCATGAGCACTTAGGGTGAGAAGGAAGGTGGGAGAGTGCCTTGGGAACAAACTTCAGAACACTCTGAGGAGAATTCTTAATGCTTGAAGCAGCTGACAGATCCAGTGAGCCAGATCCTAAGCAGTAGGTGGGAGAGTCACCTGTCAAATATTTCATGAAGGGCATTTCCTAACCAGGTGGTTACCTGTGACCCAGTTCTCTTAAATGCTGTGGGGTGACGTTAGGTTGAGTCAGTAGCTCTTACTAAAGAGCGGCTCTTCAGCCGATGATTTCAAAGAATGTCTGATAATGATTGATGGATGGTGAATATTAACTGCAAACTGGTTAACAATGAAAATACATTTAAACAGTAATTAATTAACAAGCACTGGTAACATAAATTCAGGATGAATCACAAATGTACTGTATAAGTGCACAAGAACTTACTATGATGAACCAGAGTAAAAAACACAGACAATGTAAAAAATAAAATGGGGCTTAAGGGACTGATGAGATGGATCAGTAAGGGCTTGCTGCTGCCAAGCCTGTGACCTGAGTTTGATTTCCAGAACCCACAATATGGAGGAAGAGAAGCGGCTCCTGTAAGTTGAACTCTGACTTCCACATGCACACACTGTGGCATGCATATGTCCACATATGTAAGTACTCACATACACAAAGAAAGATAAATAGATGAATAGACGGATGGATAGGTAGATGGATAGATGGATAAATAGATGATGGACAGATAGACAGAGTGAGTGAGTGAGTGAGTGAGTGAGTGAGTGAGTGAGTGAGTGAACTAAAATTTCAATGGGCCTTCCGGGCTGGGGATGGAGGATTGTGCCTGACCGTAATGAGACCCTGGGTTTCATCTTTGCACCACAAAATAAACAAAGTTTCATTCAAGGACCCAATTTGAATTATTGAAACATTTAAAAAATTATTTATATAGATTAAAAATAATACAAGCCAGGATCTAGGGAGGTAACTCAGCAGTTAAGAGTACTTACTGCTCTTCCAGAGGACCCAGGTTCAGTTCCCAGCACCCACTTGATGACTTACAACCATCTATAACTAGGGAATCTGACACCTTCTTCTGGCCTCGGTGGGCACCAATCACATACATGGTGCACAGACATACATGCAGTCAGAACACCCATACCCATACCCATAAAATAATATTAATAATTTAAACGTTAAAGAAAACACCACAGGTTGGATGTGGTGGTGTACACCTTTGATCCCAGCACTTGAGAGGGAGAGGCAGGTTGATCTCTGTGAGTTTGAGGCCAGCCTGGTCTACAGAGTGAGTTCCAGGCCAATCAGGACTACTGAATAGTGAATTCTTTCTTTAAATAAATGAACAAATAAATAAATAAGATTTAAAAAGTAAAAAAATACAAATTAAACACTGATTGAGTCCCATATATTGAAGATGACTTTAAAAGATCTTGTAGTTTCAATTGCATAATTCGATTGTTCCTGATAGCTGAATAGTATTCTATTGTGCAGATGTACCACAGTTTTTTAACCCATTCTTCGGTTGAGGGACATCTGAGTTGTTTCCAGTTTCTAGCTATTACAAATAAGGCTGCTATGAACATATAGATGAGGAAACTTCCTTATGATTCCGTGAAGAGGCATTTGGGTGTATACCCAGAAGTGGTATGGCTGGGTCCTGAGGCAAAGCTATTCCAAGTTTTCTAAGATATCGCCATACTGACCTCCATAGTGGTTGCACAAGCCTGCACTCCCACCAGCAATGGAGGAGGGTTCCCCTTTCTCCACACCCTCACCAGCATGTGCTGTCAATTGAGCTTTTGATCTTAGCCATTCTGACAGGTGTGAGATAGAATCTCAGAGTCATCTTGAGTTGCATTTCTCTGATGATTAAGGATGTTGAGCATTTCTTCAAGTGTCTCTCAGCCATTAGGGATTCCTCCTTTGTGAATTCTCTATTTACCTCCATCCCCCATTTTTTGATTGGATTATTTGGTTTCTTGGCATTTAATTTCTTGAGTTCTTTGTAGATTTTGGATATTAGCCCTCTGTCAGATGTGAGCTAACCCAGACTCAGAAGGATGCATATGGCATCTATTCACTTATAGTAGGATTTTAGCTATATAGTAGAGGATATCGATACTACAACCAACACACCAAAGGGAACATGGACATAGACGTTTTATTTATTTATTTTTCTATTTTTTACTCTTTTTTATCTGTTTGTCTGCTTATTTGTTTGTTTGCATTTTAGTTCTCTCTCCCGGGCAATGAGACACTTTTCACTGGTGGTACTGCCTCGTGGACCCCCAATAAATGAGGAGGCTCTTGGCCCTCACACCACCTCTGAACTGAGGTGAGGGACTGTTATATAGGGACACTCCACTCCGGAGAAATGGGATGGAAGGGTTAGGGGGTAAAGAAAAAAATGAAATGTGAAGTTTCGGCCTTTTGCTACTACTTGTCATAAACTGTTTAGGATAATTAAGAAATACAAACACTAATAGTCATGCAAGCCTGTCATTGTATTAGGTACTACGACAGTCTATTATAGTTATTTTCTAAGCTAATCAGAAATAAAGCTGCTAAGAGACAAGCAACATCTGCTTATCCTAATATAGGAGATAGATAGGGCCTCTTCAAAAACCTCAAGAGATCTGCAAAATATGGCATTAAAAGATGTTTTCTTAACTTTAGATTCTTTTTATATTAAGACATATCAACTCCTGACAGCACCCCCTATTCTACTCCAAGTAGAAGATGAGCATTGAAGAATCTCCAATGGGAGATGATTGAATTAGTTGCAAGCCTATCTCTTGGCAGGAAAAACCCCTTGCCCCAACTGTAGACAGAATGCTGTCCAAAAAGGACAAAACCTGGAAGCAGGTAAGTTGACAGCCTAGCTCTGCCAAGACAGGTCAGGTAAGTCCTTCATAACCTCTGCTCTACAATCAATGTCTGTCAGAGAAACGGGGCCAAATGACTGAAGATCGATGCTGTAATGTATGGAGAGAAAATGGGAACTGTCCAGGCAGCCACTGGTATGTCATTTCTTAGTTTTGGAAGCTGCAGGCCCTCCACTTCCTATATAATCAGATATATTTATCCCTCTCAGGTCTCTGAGGTGGTTGAAGAATAGATAGCTAGAGTCTCATAGTTAAATTTTGAGTTGTTTAGGAATCAAGAGGGTGTTCTGGATCTAAGAAGATGTTTTTAAAATTGTGTTGCAAGTTAGTATGAAAGTTGAGTTAGATATAGAACTTTAAACTCACGGAGATTGTTAGATAGTAGAATGTTAAAGTCAGGTGCCAAATACATATGGACTGGACACTGGGAATGTACGCTAAGCCATATAACCCTCATAACTGTGGCCTAATTACCTCTGTTGTTTTGTATTGTATTTATTATTATAAGAGAAAGAGCCATGTGTTAGACTGAAAGGGGGAGCTGTTGGGGGAAATAAGATATACCTTAAACTTAAAAAAAAAAAGGGAAGAGGATGGGGGTTGAGGGTGGAAGGGTGGGACTGGAGGGGGGAGTAGGGAAGGGATTGCGATTGAGATGTAACTTGAAGAAATAAAAAATAAAGTAAAAAAAAAAACAAAAACAAACAAACAAACAAGATCTTGTATAAACTACACAAATAATTTTGATTTTTGACAGTTTCATCAAGCTTGCCTGAACTTAAATTCCTAAGGTCAAGGCTACTTTTATGGATCCCCAGGTCACTGGGCCATGATTGTAAAATGTGGTCTATGCAAGTCATCCTAATAATGCAGAAAATGAAGCACAGTTTCCAAGTCAGCTAAAGGCAGCTGCAAACAGCATCATCACACAGACCAAAACTCAAAACCCCTTCAAACAATGGAACTTAGCAATGAGGTGACAAAAACATAATAACACTGAACTAAAATACATGCAGACTGGAGTGAAACATGCTTTAAGTCGGGTGGGGAAGTATTGGGAATGTGTACAACTCAGTATCTCTGATGGAATGGAAAAATGAAAACCTCCCAATTCCTTTGTGTGTGTCTTCCTGTGGCATGCATTTGCTTGCACGTGTGCAGGCAGAGGTCAGCAGCTGATACCAGGTTTCTTCCCCAGTTGCTTTCCACTTTATTGTTTGAAACAATGTGTCTCATTAAACCTGGGACTCATGGATTCTGCTAGGCTGGTGGGCCAGCAAGCTCCAGAGACCCTCCTGTGTCAGGTTCCCCAAGTACTGGAATTATTTTGCTTACTGATTATCACTCCAGCTCCCCAAAATCCACAATATCAATGTGTATACTCTCCAAAGACCTTTAAACAGAGCTTTAGTCTTAAACGGTATTGTTTCTGATTTAGAAGCAAACCAACCTCTTGTCCACTGGCCTTGCCCAGTGTTCCCTGTTACCCTAAGAGTTTCCATGTTCTCAGAAAAGGGAGTCTGTTGGTCATTGACTATTACCATAAGCATTGTCCAAGGTGTGCCATCTATTCAGCAGTTACTAGACATCGTGGGTCAACTTAACTCCCTTACTTAGACCTGATGGGGTGATGTTAAGCATTCTAAATGTTAATTGGTCCTGCTTGCTGTCTGTCACTTACAATGTCTCTGATTGGTTAAATAAATGCCAAGGCCTGAGATTGGGCAAAGACAGAGATAGGCAGGACTAAGGTATGCGGGTTTCTGAGACAGAGAGATTGATGGGAAGAAGAAGCAAGGACCAGGAAGAAGAAGACACATGATGGGATAGATTAAAGAAGATCATTCCACGTGGCCTGGAACATCAGCATAGAGTGGAGAATAATAGTCCAAGGGGCGTATGTATATATGGGGTCATATTTGAGAAATAGAATTAAGAGCTAGCTTAAATGGGCTAAGATTATACAATTCAGGCCAAGGCTTGTTAAAATCCATCAGGTTTCTGTGTGCTCACTTATAATGGCGGCTTAAGGATTAACAGCTGCTGAACCAATTAATGACAATATAAATACTAAGTAATAATTTAATTAGCCTTTTTTTTTAACATGGACTAGTTTCTTTAAAATATCAACAAAGTTAAAAAAAGTTATTTGTTCACCAGTATTCTATAAGATGAAGACAAGGACACACCAAATACCAGTTTCTACCTTTTAGAATGTTCTAAGAAGTCAGGCTTCAGAATTTCCAGGATCTGTATAACCCTTATCTGTGACTGAAGCCTCTTTCCTCAGCAAAAGGCAAGATCTCTGTTAGCTCAAGGCCAGCCTGGTCTACAAAGTGAGTTCCAGGCTAGCCAAGGCTACAGAGTGAGACCTTGTTTCAAATAAAATAAAATAGACCAATAGTAAATAGAAAGATGTTTAAGTTGTCATTGGTAAAGAACAAAAACAAGAAAACATTTGCTTTCTAGGATTTTTTTTTTTGAGATAGGGTTTTGTAAAAAATATATGGCTAATTAAAGTATTTACCCAGTATTTATGTTATTGTAATTGGTTCGGCAGCTGTTAATCTTTAAGCAGACATTATAAATGAGCACACAGGACACCACGTGGATTTTAACAAGCCTTGGCCTGAATTGTGCAATCCTAGCCCATCTAAGCTAGCTCTTAATTCTATTACCCAAATATGACCCCATATATACATACGTCCCCTTGGACTGCCATTCTCCACGATATGCCGATGTTCCTGGCCATGTGGAATGAGGTTCCTTTTTCTAACCCATGGTATGTGCCTCCTTCCTGCTGCTCCTGGCTGGAATGCCTTCTTCCTGCTGCTGGCTGGAATGTTTGAATCATCTGTCTAAACAGCAGGCCTCCGGCTCTGATTCCAGGAAGTCCCACCTTTCTCTGTCTTTGCCCAATCTCAGGCCTCAGCATTTTATTTAACCAACCAGAGTCAATGTAAGTAACAGACAGAAAGCAGGACCAATTAATTAACATTTAGAATGCTTAACACTACCCCAACAGGGTTTTGGTTTGTAGGCCTTGGCTAGTCTAGTACTTGCTATGTTCTTCAACTGGTCTTGAATTTATGGTAATCTTTTTACTTCTGCCTCACAAGTGCTAGCATTATAGGACACTTACATGGCCACACTTTTTTGAGTTGGAGGATAAACTTATTAGAGTCATATTTTTCTCATAACACAGGGTTTAAAGACCAGTTGGGGTCTCTCTTCATGTCCATTCTTTAGTTAATCAGACTGAGTTTTCTAACACATCCTTGGATACTGGTCTAAATTCCCTATCTCATCACTGCCGACCCAACCACCAACTCTACATGGCCAAGCTGCCCTCACAGCCTGGTAACTGAATAGTTACACTGACCTTTCAATCATCTACCCAAGCCCTCTATACCCACTATTCTAGAACATTCATTCCAGGATTTCCTCACTGCATTTATAAATGTGCTCAATTTTTTGTATTGAAAATTATTTCACTCACCTATAACATGAAAATATTTTACATCATTTTTTCCAATGGAGATGTTAGAACTATGTTGATCCACAGGTATTTCATGTGTGTGTGTGTCTCTGTGCACATGCAAGTGTGGGTGTGTTTGTCTGATTATAGCTGTGGAGGTGTCATGGTACCTGTGTGGAGGTGAGAAGACAACCCCAGGTGTTGGTCCTTGCCTTCCACCTTGTTTGAGTCAGATCTATCTATTTATTGTACGTTAGCCAGCATACAAGCTTCTGGAACTTCTCCTGTCTCTGCCTCACATCTTACCCAAGCACTTGATTACACGTGAGTGCTACCAAGCCCAGTTTTACATGGTGTGGTGGTTTGAATAAAAATGGCCCCCATGGGCCCATAAGGAGTGGCACTGTTAGAAGGTGTGGCCTTGTTGGAGTAGGTGTGGCTTTGTTAGAGGAGGCGTGTCACTAGGGAGTGGGCTTTGAGGTTTCAGAAGCTCAAGCCAGGCCTATTGGCTCCATCAGTCTTCCTGCCGCCTGCCCAACTGATGTAGAGCTCTCAGCTCATTCTCCAGCACCATGTCTGCCTGCATGCCACCATGCTTCCCACTATTATGATAATGGACTAATCTTCTGAATCTGTAAGCCAGTCCCAATTAAATGTTTTCCTTTATAAAAGTTGCTGTGGTCATGTTGTTTCTTCACAGCAATAGAAACTCTAACTAAGACATATAGGTTCTGGAGATTTGAACTCAGGTCCCCGGGCTTATGCTGCAAGCGCCTTACCCACCCGCACCTACCCCAGCCCAGATCCATCAGTAGTTCTTAAATGACACCTGTAATCGGAAGTGCTGATGTGCTAATTAATGGAGAAGACATGCTTTTAACACATTAATTGGGTTTAGACACTTATATCACACATTAACTGTGCACATCAAATGCGTCTTCCTGTATATTTCTACCTGGCTCTCTCCTTTTTCCCCACTCTGGATTGTTTTTCCCTACTTACTATAGAACAATAATACATATTTTCCATGGTCAATGCTTAGATTTTGGTAGTATTATATAAGGTAAACAAAAATGCTGAATCTTTTATTCCATAATTTCTACCATGTAGAAAAACTACTTACACCATATGAGTTAGTTGTCCATGTAATCATTATGGGACATTTGCCCTGGGCCAGGCTAGATGCTGAAGACACAAACATAGATACATTGTATATTCAAGAGAAATATTGTCTCTTGCCTCTCATCCCTGAGTGTTCTAGCTAACTCCCAAGTGTTTCTGATAGAAGTGTATACTATCCATAGCTCTTTGAAATTACCTCATTAAATATACTGAATGCTTTAAAATTGTTTATTATATTTAATAAATTTAATAAATATTATATTTATATAGTATAAATAGTATTATAATATTTAATAATTAAACAATATTATATTTAATAAATAGTATATTTGATTTACATAGATACATATGCTCTGTCTTCACACCCATCCAAAGAGGGAATCAAATCCCATTACAGATGGTTGTGAACCACCCTGTGGTTGCTGGGGATTGAACTAGGAACCTCTGGAAGAGCAGTCAAGTGCTCTTAACTGCTGAGCCATCTCTCCAGCCTCTTGAATGCTTTTATTTGTTTGTGCTACACCCTGAACTTTTAAAAATATTTTCTGTTTCTTTTCCCATAATTGTTTTTCCCTCCCCCTGCTTTTATTTAATGCTAACAATTGAAGCCCAGACTTCAAGCATGCTCTTCCACTGAATTTTACCTCTAACCCCTCATTTTAAGTGGTTTATTCCTTTATTTACTTACTATTTTTGAGACAGAATCTCAAGTATTCCAGATGCCACCATGCCTGCTTTTAGTCAGTACTGGGTCCTTTTTTTTTTTTTAATATACTTTTTTTTTAAAGATTTATTTATTATGTATACAGTGTTCTGTCTGCAGGTATATCTGCAGGCCAGAAGAGGGCACCAGATTTCATTATGGATGGTTGTGAGCCACCATGTGGTTGCTGGGAATTGAACTCATGACCTGTGGAAGAGCAGCCAGTGCTCTTAACCGCTGAGCCATCTCTCCAGCCCCAGTACTGGGTCTTGAACCCAGAGCTTTGTGTGTATAAAATATACACTCTCACAATTAACCTAATCTCTGTCTCAGTCTCTCACTTTAAGATAAGAAATCTTCTTCTTTTCAGAGATTACTGGCTAAATAAAGATTTAAACTATGACGCTTTACTAAAACATAAACATTCATTATATATTTTCCTTATTCTTTCTCTGCCATTAAACCATGGAATGAAACCCCTTTGGACATTATGATAGTCATGTGACTGCTTCATGAATGCTCAGATGTCAATGCCCACTACTCTGAAAGGCTTCTTCCATCACACTTTCAGGAGGAAAGAGACATTTTCCCTTTTGAAGCCTAACTGAAGGCACATATTCTGACTTACACGTGATGTAAGCTTCTAGTGAGATGCTTGCTACTTTGAAAAATACTGAAAATAAAGTGGATCGTTCAGCTCTGTGGTACTGGACTTGAACCTAATGCCTCAAGCATGCTAGGTAAGCCTGCTATCAATGAGCCATATCCACAACCCTGAAAATAAGTTTTAATCAAGAAAACCGTGAAATAACCTCACCTAGTAAAGGCCCAGAGTCAACCAAGTTCATACGCAAATTACAAATATGATTTGCTGCATGTGTTTCTTTTTGTTTTGTTTTTAGTTTTAGTTTTGTGTCTGAGTGTAGGGGTTAGATAAATTAGATTTAGAAAATATATAGGAGTTTCTGATACTGTCTCTTAATTCGGGGCCTGAAGAGCATTATCAGCATGAAGTCAGGAAAAACAGGAAAGACTTAATAGACTGAAAAACAAGGTTGAAGTCAGGAAAAACAGGAAAGACTCAATAGACTTGAAGAAACAAAGTATCTGGCCTGACATTGTTTTCAGCTGCTAAGTGGGCGGAGCCCAAATTAAGCTGAAACAGAGTTCCTCCTATTTAAGGACAGTGCATGGAGCCCAGAAGGGAAGAGGCCCCTGATGCTAGAGAGCTCCAAGAGTCCTGCTGAAAAAAGGGCTGGCCATTGATGGCCAGCTCTCTCCCTGAAACAGAAAGAAGCCAGTGAGCAAAGAAAGCCTGAGCAAGACACCAAAAGGCCAAGGACTGGACCCTGTGGCTCAGCTTTTGCCTAGAGGGGTTTGATCAGTGGCCTAGGGGAAATTGTGCCTGGCTTTAAGGACTGAGGCAGAGCAGCTGAGTACCTGATTCAAAGGAAGTAAGTTGGCCTGCAGACGGCTGGGGTCTCCCACAGAGAAGAAAGCATGAAGCCTTATTTAAGGTGAGACTGCAAGAACCAACTGACCCTGACGAACCTGCATCTGAGAGATCCAGAAAAAGGACTGCTAAGTGTGTTAAAGAATCTACAACAAAGACTGTGTTCCTGACGACTGAGGACCTGCCCCAGAGACTTTATCATTCTAAAAGGTTATGAAAGTAGTTGTTATAATTATCAATAGGATTAGTGGATAGGTTAAAGGGGTTGTAGGAATTTATAGGATTAATAGTTAAGAAATTGTTGGTGTTTGTTATAAGTGAATTTAGTAATAAATAAATAAGTGTTAAATAATAATTTAAAAGTTCGGTTACAGGGAATAAATGTCACAACCCACCAAATGCTTGGTGAGGGACCTTATGCTGACATACGGTTACAGACTCAATTTGAAGATGTTGTCATTGAACAATGTTGTGTTGCAGCTCTGAGGGCCTGGGATATGGTGGCTGAGGCTGGGGAAAGGTTTACTTCATTTACCAAGATAATACAAGGTCCTCAGGAAACCTTCTCAGAGTTTTTAGGGAGATTGACTTCAGCTGTGGAGAGAGATGTAGATAACCCTGATGTCAGACAGGACTTGATAAATGCCTTGGCATATGAAAATGCAAATGCTG
>CAJQZJ010032684.1:3983898-4000726 GCA_907164525.1 Lophiomys imhausi
CAAGGACTGGACCCTGTGGCTCAGCTTTTGCCTAGAGGGGTTTGATCTGTCCGATCAGTGGCCTAGGGGAAACTGTGCCTGGCTTTAAGGACTGAGGCAGAGCAGCTGAGTTCCTGATTCAAAAGAAGTAAGTTGGCCTGCAGACGGCTGGGGTCTCCCACAGAGAAGAAAGCATGAAGCCTTATTTAAGATGAGACTGCAAGAACCAACTGACCCTGATGAACCTGCATCTGAGAGATCCAGAAAAAGGACTGCTAAGTGTGTTAAAGAATCTACAACAAGCCGGGCGGTGGTGGCGCACGCCTTTAATCCCAGCACTTGGGAGGCAGAGGCAGGTGGATCTCTGTGAGTTCGAGGCCAGCCTGGTCTACAAAGCGAGTCCAGGACAGCCAGAGTTGTTACACAGAGAAACCCTGTCTCGAAAAACCAAAAAAAATAGAATCTACAACAAAGACTGTGTTCCTGACGACTGAGGACCTGCCCCAGAGACTGTATCATTCTAAAAGGTTATGAAAGTAGTTGTTATAATTATCAATAGGATTAGTGGATAGGTTAAAGGGGTTGTAGGAATTTATAGGATTAATAGTTAAGAAATTGTTGGTGTTTGTTATAAGTGAATTTAGTAATAAATAAGTGTTAAATAATAATTTAAAAGTTCGGTTACATCTGAGGGTTTGCCTGTTTGTTTGTATGTGCACTATGTGCATGCAGTGTCCTCAGAGGCCAGAAGAGGGAGTTAGAACAGTTGGAACTAGAATTACACAATGGTTGTGAGCCACTTTGTGGGTTCTGGAAATTGAACCCAGGTCTTCTGGAGGAGCACCCAGTGCTCTTAACCTCTGAACCATCTCTCTAACACTGATTTAGTTTTTAATGAAACAGTGCATTGTTATGTTGCTCAGGATGGTCCTGACCTCCTAAGCTCAAGTGATTTTCCCCTTTAGAGTCCTGAGTGGCTAGGACAAGTAGCTTAAGATGGTGATTTTCTTACTTCAAGTTTGATAATGAAACCCCCCTAATCATATGGTAAAGTCTTCTCCAGGGAGTTGTGAAGTCTCTTGCATCAGGAGGCTGACAGTGGCCTCCAGATTACTATTAGACACTGTGCTTTTGAATGTTATTCTAACTGGAAGCCGCTTAGCCTTCAGATATGATTAAAGGGATGTCCTTTTTCACCCCACAAGAGGACCTCTATTCTGCTATCTTCACTAGAACCTCTATTCTCGAAACTGAATGGGGGCGAGAGGGCTGTGACATCGGGAAATACGGAAGGAGACCAAGTATCTTGGCTAATAACTCAAATAGCCAGAACAATTTTTTTTTAGAGCAGTTAAAAAAAAAATCTTTGTGTGTGTGTGTCACTGATTAGTGAAAGACATTTTCCTAAATTACATTTAAAATGATACCAATCTACCATAGCTCTAGTAAGGCAGCTCCAGTGCCTCTTAGTTCATCGGGATCATAATGAGAATCACTCCAAGGTGTTTATTCACATGAGCAAACAAACAAACAAAATCTATGACAACAATATCTCACAAAAATAGCAGTGTTGATTATTTGGAAACAGTATGCACCATTTCAGGAGAAAAAAACCAAAGATATATTTCCTTATTGGCCATTGGAAGATGAGAACTATTTATGTTGAGAACTTGCTCCTGCTGCATTATTCATTATACGGAAGTGTGTTCTCCTAGAGTCTGACATGATCTCGTTGGGAAGAGTGTTTCAGGTCTTCGATGTCAAGGCATGGAAGAATTTCCCTAGTTCCAGCTCTCCTGTCAGCAACTATATGAAAATGCATCTCGGGGAGAACTGGAGGCTGACTCCAGCTTGTCATCCCCCGACACTCTGCATTTTGAACGGATCCAAGAGAGGGCTGTGTTAGAACGGGGGCAGAGAATGGGCTGAGCTCTGATTCACGTCATGATTGCTAAGAACACTGTGCTTCAGACTTTCCATTCTCTTTTTTCCTAATCTAACAAAATAGATTTGTTTTTTTCTTGATGGAAAATGATTGCAGTGGCTTTCACCGCTAATTTTTATTGAACTTAAATTTCACTGACCTCTTTTTCACTCTGAAACCTGCTTTATTCATGGTGGAGTGGGATTGGATGTCCCACCCAGTCAGTCAGTTTATTTTTGTATGTATGGAAGGTTGAAGCAAGAGCCCCAGTGAGAGCATAGCATAGGGCTGCTATGTATAGTTGTGGGGGTTGTACTGTTCATAACCAATACAACCATATGTGGGAGCCTTAACTGTTGAAGAAGCATTTTTCCAAAACTTGCCTACACATTTACATATCAATATGAATAGAGATTTTTTTAATGCACATTTCTTGACTTGGTTAGCAGATTAACAGGTCATTTAACTTTCTTTACTTAGACCCAATATTTTACTAAAAAGAAAGAAGAGATGAACCTTGAAGTACATCCTCTTAGACAACATAACTGAGCACAAATGAAGTCAATAATGTATTGATAAAACAACACACATACAAACACACACGTGCACACACACACATATACACATGCACACACTCATGATACTGGCAAACAGAGAAATGATCTGAAATCTTTGGCTCATACTGCCACAAAACTTGCATCCAAAACCCACAGTTGTAGCACCAAGACTAGATGGTTCCTAGAAGCATCAGCCATGCCCTCCAAGTGAATGCTGTGGTCAGGCATGCTGGTGGCAAATGACCAAGCCCATGTCATTGTTTCTGATTAGTCTGTTCTTCAGGGCACCTCTTTAATGTCCTGTACTGTGACACAGGCCAGCACATATCAACCTCTCTGTCTGCAAGCCCATAGTACAGCAGGAGTGATTGACAAATAGAAGGATATCACCACAGCCAAGCAAGGTCAAGTTTACTGTCTTATGTGATCAATGACCCTGAGAATGTCAGAAATGATAAAAGCAAGCAAAGGCCAACTATGGAACTAAAGTGTATTTGCCATCAAAAATGAAGTTTTGGCTGCAGGCAGCAGAGTCTTCAGTTCTCAGAGACAAACAGTCTACACCCTCACAGGTGATTTCCCACTTGGCCATGTGTTGATCTCCTACTTGTCTGCACATAGAAGACAGTCTCCAGCTGTCCAAGAAAAACTTGACTGTGTTCTTCTCCAAGTCTATCTTGGCTGTCTATTCTGTGTGCCTCGTGGGTGTGTTCAGACCTGTCCTCAATGACAAAGCCCATGTTATCATAGTGAAATCTTCATACTAGGTCATCATAGTTGTAAGCACTCCACACCGCCCTGTGTGCCTCCGGAAGCACGGGGTTCTGGTCTAAAGGGGAGCTCGTCCCCAGCTTCTCTTTCTCTAGCTGCGCCTCTCTGCACAGGTGTGGATCTGGATGTGGATCCACTTCCCCCCAACTCCTGCAAGGCCTCTGACGCTAAACAGAGAAGTCCATCTTTGGAGTCAAGCTCTAGAACTGGTCTAACTAATGATGAGATCTCAAAGGCTTCCTGGTCCAGTTACTTTATTCTCAAAGTAGTCTTGAAGCAAACCTTCCAGTGCAAAGGGTCCTGAGCAAATTCATCCATCTGCAAACCCCAGTGCTATGCAGCCTGCTATACCTTCGCACGGTCACTAACCACCTTACTCCACTACTTAGAGATGAGGCAGCGCTGAGCTGAGTCCAAAGACCGAGACACTTGAACAAAGAAAACCTGAGCTCTAGGGGGAGGAGTTTGAGGAAGCTCTGCTCCAGAAACATCTCCCGGTTATTGGAGAGGCGCCCGCTGATGCATATGACACAGACTAATAAGAACTCCCAGAATTTTGGCCATTGGTGGTGGCGCACGCCTTTAATCCCAGAACTTGGAAGGCAGAGGCAGATGGATCACTGTGAGTTCCAGGCTAGCCTGCTCTACAGAGTTAGTTCTAGGACAGCCAGGGCTACACAGAAAAAACCCTGTCTCAAACAAACAAAAGAACACACAGATTTTCATGGTTCTGTGAGTGGATAGGAGAAAGGCAGTTTAACAAACTTGCTATCAAGCCCTCTCTCCAAGCCCTCCATAAATTATGGAAATATTTGCCCTGGAGCTGATACCTCTTACCTGGGTCTCACCAACCAGAGGCATTGGTCTGTCAGAGCCTCAGAGGGGTCTGATTGGCTCCACAGCCACAGCCTGAACCTGTCATGATGTTCAGGCTTCTCAGCCTCACTCAGAAATACAATTTTCCAGTGGCAAGCATGGACTATGCCTCTCACACACTGATATATAAGACATTTGCTTTGAACAGAAGACAGTGGGGGTTGATCCACATGTGAAGGCCATAACACTCACTTTATTAAAGCAATAAACAAGACCAGGAATGGTAACACAGGGGCTGTGATCCCAGTACCAGTCTCAGCTGTACAGTATGTTCAGGTCAGCTTGGGCTACGTGAGGTGCTGTTTAAAGAAAACAAAACTAAACAAAACATGAAATTCTTTGTCAAAAAGCCACGCCCCCAACAAACAAACAAATCCAAAGATTGGAAATGTAAGTCAGTGGTAGAATTTTTAGTGACATGTACAAGGCCTTGCCCATCTCAGAAAGAAAAGGGTAGAGGGAGAAAGAGTGAGGTGGGTGGGGGAGGCCACAGAGATATAGTTGATTTATTTTATATGATCTGAGGCATAGAGTTTTGAGGTTTATAAGGTCCTAGTGGGAGTCATTCCACTCCTAGAATGGGCCTTTCATTCTCTCATGGTACTGATATTTCTAAGTGTGGCTATGGACCTCAAGTATATAATTTATGTCAACATATGGCTGTGCTCTCAGGTTGTTTCGCCATAGCCAAATGTGTGGTTACCTCATACCTGAGCAGAAAGTCCATCCGAGCTAATTTCAACAAAACTTCTTATAACTATTGAAATAAATTTATTATTAACTAAGGGAAATCAGCAAGATTTAATCATTCAACAGATTACACACCTGAAAACTAAGACGTATGCATGTTAATATTTATTGATCCATTGGACTATTAATTCCAAATCTCTCTATAACAGCATAGAAACACAAGCCTGTAATCCCAACACTTGCAGGGTAGACGATCAGGAGTCTAAAGCCATTCTCAACTAGCTAGCAAATTGGAGACCAGCCTAGTACATGACACCCTCTCTCTCTCTCTAAAGAAGGGGGAAGAACAACAGTGGATAAGATGTTATACTTTGGGACTAGAAAGGTTAAAAGTGGGTACAGCTTTCTGGGAGTGGTGGCACATGCCTCTAGTTCCAGCACTCAGCACCATTGTGTACTGGGAATCTTCAGATAATTGCAGTATGCAGTGTTTCCCCTGTGTCATGTAATGAAAATTCAGAGAGCTGTGATACTGAAGCAGAAGCAGGCAGACCTCTGAGTTTGAGGCTAGCCTGATGTGTAGAGCAAATTCCAGGACTGCCAGGGTTACGCAGAGAGACCGTGTCTTGGAAAGCAACAGGTCTGGTAGGTAGAACCGCTCAGTTCCCAGCACCCACATCAGGCAGCTCACAACTGCTTGTAACTCCAGTTCTAGAGGACTCAACTGCCTCTGGCCTCAGCGAGTACCTGCACTCATGTGCACATACTCCAACACACATACATGTAATTTAAGATCTAGGAATCTAAAGCTGGTAAAATGACCCACATCTTAAGCTCTCAGCCAGTTGCAGTATACTTTAAAATTCAATGTTTTAGATCAGTTCTCTTGTGACCTAGAGCTTGCTAAAATCTAAGTCTTTGGCTTTCCACTCATATGAAAATAATAGTTTGTCCATCTGTTTAGAGAAAAATGTCTCAAAATGCATTTTGGTGGAGAAAAGATTCCATGGTGAAATTAGATCGGGGAAATATTAAATCTGAGTTAACCTGCTTCTGGGCTTCCTGAAACCTTCACCTAACCATTGTGTACTGGGAATCTTCAGATAATTGCAGTATGCAGTGTTTCCCCTGTGTCATGTAATGAAAACTCAGAGAGCTGTGATACTGATGTTGGACAAGACACTGAGGGAAGTAGCTGGCCTTGCTGTGTAAGCCCCTTCTTGTACTCAGATAGAATGACTGTTATGTGGGTCAGTAACAAGATGGAACTCTAAAGGGATTGTGGGGCCAAGAGATCTAATTATTAGTGGGAAGAGGAAGAGAATTAAAAACTGTGTTCCCCTTTACTGTTGCTGCCTCCACCTACCTTTATGTGAGAAGCCTAAAGCTTTCCTTCACTTAGGAATACCAAAGGGATTGTGGGTGTAGCTCAGGAGGAAGGGCACTTCAGATGGATGCTTCTTGGGCCAGCTAGGATTCTTGAGTGGACAGTGGCACTTTTGATGTTTCAAGAACGTGAAAGCAAAGAGGAACTAACTCAGAGACTGTTCTACAGGCACTCCCAGGGCTCTTGAGGTACACAGGTAGTGAAAGTTGACCCAGTTTGCAGAGAGGTAAAGGGAATTCATTGACAAAAGAAAACACAGAATTAGAAAGCAAATGTTGCTATTTGCTAGGCATGGTAGCACCATCTGCAATCCCAATGCTGTGTAATTTGTATTTATTTGTTTGTTTGTTGTTGAGGCAAGATTTTATCCTGTAGTCCAAACTGGCCTCAGATTTGCAGTAGTCATCCTTTGCCAGCTGGGATTATATGCAGGAACTACCAGGCACAACTAGGAGTTCACATTTTAAGAGAGCATTTTACATAATGTAGAAAGATAATCCAGATTTTCTCTAGTGAATTTGTTTCATTAGGGACAATAATCTTAGAAAATCTTCTAAGTCTTTTAATCTTAGAAATTCTTCTAAGTCTTTTTATCTTAGACCCTTTAGGTTGCTGCAACAAAATTCCTGAGAATAGATAATGCATACAGATTATAGATTTGTTTAGCTCAGTTCTCATATCCTGGGGCCGGGCCTAGCATCTGCCTGGTTTCTGGTATGGGCCTCATCACATATGGCAGGAATGCTTTTGAGAGTAGAGTGTGTGTGTCTGTGGGAAAGGCTAAGCATCAGCCGTTACCTTACTTTAAAATAGCCTGCTCCTGAGGAAATCGATCCAGTCCCAAGAAGGCCACCTCTCTCCCAAGCCACCTGGTCTGGGGCTTTGCCACCTATTGTGGAGAGTCCAGACTCCAGAAAGACATTCTTCCACTCATGAGGAACCCTTGACCTAGTTCTCTCTTGACATCCTTACATTGAGAATCAAATCTCCATGTGAGTTTTGGTGGGAATAAATTACACACGAATAATGGCTGCATCGTAAGTTAATGGAAATGTCATGTAAAAATTTCTGATTAATGTCACACGTTGGAAACCTGAATCGGGTTTCTTTCCTTTGTCAGGTTTTTCTGAACGCTCTTGTCAGTGACTAATGTGATACTCTCTGAATTAAGACACTCACTTAACAGACACCATCAATGTGCTCTGGCAGCAGCTCGGTAAGGGATTTATGCCGAGCCGGATACCTTCGTTCAATGAGGCCAGATGAGTTAACGCAGTGGGCAGCGGGAATTTTCCTGAAAAAGATCCCTACGGTTCCACGGCTGGCACTAACTCAAGTGTGCTCAGAAGTGACTGTGAACCTCCTAAATATATCCCACTGAATTCAAACTGAATGTATCCTCAGTTTAACTTCCTCCTCATCTGAGCTCCCAAGTAGCTTTACTGCTCCAGTGGGAGCAGAGAGGATTCCATGAAAAGGGAGAGCATTACTGACAGCAGCTAGAATGCCCTGGTTGTGTAAGTTTGACAGGAACATATGACCCGTGACTACATTACCAGATTCTTTCCCTCACTAAGTGGAGGCTTCCTCCCCGACCTTTGGATGGGTCTTATGATGTAGACTTGGCAAACCTGGAACTCTCTCTATATTTGCCAAGCTGGCTTCTCACTTGTAGTGGATCCCCTGCCTCTGTCTCTCAAGTGCTGGAAGGCTGTTGTACAGTTGTATGCTACTGCCTAGGAGCTTCTGATATATCTCTCCCATTTATAGCTGGCACGTTTGATTTTTGGGTTTTTGGTTTCGTTTGGTTTTTCTTTTTTCTTTTTTTCCCCTCCCACCATGCTGTTTTCTGTTTGCTTGGAATCCTTTTGTCATACTAAAGATGAAGCACCCTTCTTATGACCACAAAATGACAGTATGAGGGGCAAAAGTCATATGCTAAGACAGAGGCATGGGAAACTTCTGGTTTTATGTCACTGTTTCCCTTGTAACTTCTTGGGATGTGAACAAAAAAAAAAAAACAAACCCAAAATCCTGGCACATCTGTTATTGCTAATGAATGCACCTCAAGTTGAGGTGTTTCTCATGATAGAGATTTTGGGTTAAGGATCCAGGGACAGAGTTTCTTTAGTTACCACCCATGGCACTTCTAACATTTTAACAAATGAATTGGCTTATCCACTAAATAAACACATTGTTTCCATATGTCAGTCTATTTCTCATTGACATTTTGCAGTTGAGAAATCTTTGAAATCTTAAAATTATACATCTAATACTTGAGTTAATTTTGAATTTAATTTAAATTTCATTGCAACTATCTGGTTGCGTAGGGTCAGGAGTGTAGCTCAGATGTAGCATTTGTCTAGAGCACACAAAGTCCCAGCTTTAATTCTGAACACTGAAGACTTTCAAGTCTGTTTATATGGAAATTTCACTTAGGGTGTAATACTGATTGACTTAAACTCATTTTTACAATAGCTTTTCATTTTATATATCTTCATTTTTCCTCTGGTAAACTAGAATTAATTATTAAACACATATGATATAGATGAGTTTGTTATAATTTCTTTGTATATCATGAATCACATCTCACATTTTGTTCCAATAAGGTATATTGGTTGGGCTTTAATGCACCTATTAGAATCTTATAAAATAAAATTTTAAGTCTGACCAATCATTGCTTAAGCTACAGTGCTTTGGACCTGTCAGGATGATGCTTCAGAAGTTACCACAATTTTACTGAGAGCCTCACAGATAGTTTCTCCTGTGTCAAACACATGGGTATATGAATTTCATCTGGCTTTTCATTACTTTCGGGTGCTCTTAAAATTCAATACTTAAAAAAAAAAAGTTTAACTGGGCATGGTGGTGTATGCCTTTTATCCCAGCACTCTGGATTGTATAAAATACTATTTCATCCTAAACATTTTAATCTCAGAGAAGACATGGTGGCATTCCTCCTCCTGAGAGGTACAGGCAGGAAGGAGGCAATTACAAGTTGGAGACTGGGTTGGTCCACATAGCAAGTTTGGGCCAGTCTGAGCTACACAGTGAGACCCTGTCTAAACAAACAAACAACAACAGCAAAACCCCACAGAAAACCAAAGGCTGGAGAGATGTCTCCGTGGTCAAGCACAGTGGCTGCATTAGCAGAGGACCCAGGCTTGATTCCCATCTCCCACACTGTAGCTCGTCTGTAACTCCAAGAGAGTTCCAAAGGGATCTCTTTTGACCTCTGAGGGCACCAGGCACACACACGATGCACAGACATACATTTTGTCAAACACTCCCACACACAAAACAAAAAATTTCCACCCACGGCAAGTTGCTCATTCAAACACTCATTTATTCATCCTTCCAGAAATATTTAACATGTACCCCTACCTAGCAGGCACAGTTCCTGGCACTGAAGATACACAGTTTAAATAAAGAGGCAGGTTTCTTGCTCTCAGAGGTATCATTATAGCAGAAACAGAAACAACAATGATGCTGGTTTTTTAAAGAAGGAAGAGAACTACAGACTGGCAGAGTGCTGGGCTAAAGTTCATAATTGAAAAAATGAGAAGACCATCAACTCAAAAAATGCCCCTCCCTTGAATGAAGTGGTCTTGGTAGCCCTTCCCCTAAAATTTTTGTGCTTCAATTCATGGTATTACAACCATATTTGTTTGTTTTCTCCCTTTGAAATAGAGTCTTATTTTGTAGATTACGTAGTCCTCGCTTGACTGGAACTCACTATGTAGACTACACAGAGAGATCTGCCTGCCTCTCTCCCAAGTGCTGGGATTAAAATTATAGACCACTACAGTTAGCCTAATACAATGCTTTTAAACAGTGTAATTGTGCTGAATGTAGTGTCATATGCCTTTAATCCCAGCACTCGGGAGGCAAAGGCAGGCGGATTTCTGTGAGTTCAAGGCCAGCCAGAGCTACAAAGTGAGACCCTGTCTAGAGAAAACAGAAACAAAAACAAAACAAAAAGCCACGATTGCTCATAAATGGCTTAGAGCTGTGACTATGTTTAGGAGAGACATGTGAAAATAGTGTAAGTTTTTAATGGCACAGATTCAGAAAGTATTATGAAAGGAAGAAAGTTTTGAAATCTTACCTAGAAGCCACCTAGATCATCAGATCTAATAATTAAGACCTCAGACTCTGAAGGGGGTTCCTGTTAGATGCCTAGGCAAGGATGCCTGTCCCTAAGATGGTACAGAAGGAGTCGATTGAGGGTTGTGAATGTGAGAGTACAAAGGAGACACCCAGGAACTGGTGGACTGAACAAGGAGGGAGCAGACAACGAGCTTGTTTGCTATTTCTATTAGAATTAACCTTTCCTGGACCAATCAACAAAGAAATATCTGGCTTCAATAACGCCATTATTTCATTATTCATATTTCATCAGTTGTTTAAGACAGTGAAGTGGGCCAGGCATGGTGGTGCACGCCTTTAATCCCAGCACTCCGGAGGCAGAGGCAAGTGGATCTCTGTGAGTTTGAGGCCAGCTTGGTCTACAAAGTGAGTCCAGGACAGCCAGAGATACACAGAGAAACCCCATCTGGAAACACCAAAGAGAGAGAGAGAGAGAAATAGAGAAAGAGAGAGAGAGAGAGAGAGAGGTGGAAATTGCAATGAAAAAATGAGTCCAGAGTAATTGATTCTTTAAGCCCCATAACTTACAATGACAAGGTATTCCTGCTCACACTTCTTTGCAGTTTCTTCACAGTGACTTTTCTTTTAGTGCTGGGCTTCTCTGAGCCCAGGGGAAATCAAAGAGAAAGTGAATCTGGTTTCTAATGAGGTCACTGTAGGCATTTTGGTCAGGATATTCTTGTGCTGTACAGGGCTAGCCTCCACACACTAGGATACTTACAGCATCTCTAGTTCCTGCATGCGAACAGGGCACTTCTCCCACACCTGTATGAAAATCTGAAATTCCCTGAAAGAGCCCTACCAGGAAAGGGGACGGAATCATCCTCTTGATAATAATCGTGGATAATGGGAGAGGGAAATGTCTTCCACATCCTTTACATGTGACTTGATGTGCTAGGCCTGGTGTTTGTTTCCAGTGCTGTGGGAGCTCAGAGAGATCCCTCCCTGAATCTGACGGCTCCTGTAGGTATTTGAGTGGGGCTTCCCAATGAAAATATCCCAACAATGTCATTCCTACTGAGAACATCTGAGCACGTTCTCCTCTGGGTTTACTTGTAAAACCTGAGTCATACTCCTTTGAATTTGTTCAACAGAGGGAACATTCTCCCTTTGGGACAATCCTGGAGTCACGTGTAACCAAACCTTGCACATAAGATGAATGAGCAAACTAGATGATACTATTTTTAGCTAACAGCACTTTTACAGAACACAAACGTGGGAATGGACACTTAGAAGTCTGAAGATTATGGATAGCGCTTGGTTCAGGTTTTAATAAGAACTATCAGTTAATTACATCTCACATTTCTTATTATCACAAAGTTGTTAGTGTTCTGTTAGGTGGGTCTAGAAATAAAATACAGCTCCTGTCTTTAAGGAGTCTATTATCTGGCGAGGGAACTAGTCAAGGAAACAAATTATTGTAACAAAAATGTTTAAGTGCAGGCTAAAAGAATAATATTGCTCTGTTGTAAGTACACGAAGAAGGACACTGGCCCAGCCTAACAGAGGGGAGATGGGAAGCTTGCTGATGGGAGTTGATAATGTTAATCCAAGTTTAGAATGCCCAGTATTAATTGACTTTGGGAAAGAATGGATGGTATCCTAGGGAGAAGCAGAGACATAACCCAGAGATAGAAAGGATTGTAAACGTGATATGCCCTGTGAGTTGTAGGTTGTCTGGAGCATATGGTGTTGGGAGAAGCAGGAAATGGCACTGGCAAGTGGGCAGGATCATTTGTCACCCCACTTTCTCGTGCCCTATCAAGGAATTTGGAAATGAAGGATGGATGGCTATGATGAATTTAAAGAGTGAAAATGATACTTGGGTCTTAAATAATTCTAGAAACAGAACACAAAGTGACCTGGAGGAAGGCGAGACCAGAGACTGCAGTTAAGAAGCTAGGAAAGATGGGAGAACTGGTGAAGTTCTAAAAGGTAGGAGTGGAGATTAGGTGGAGTGTCAAAGACTTTAAAAAATTGTAACAATGAAAGCACAATTATGAATCAGGAAAACAAATCCATTCTCCCCAGGATCACCATAGAGAATTTTTTTTTTTTTTTTTCGAGACAGGGTTTCTCTGAATATCTCTGGCTGTCCTGGACTCGCTTTGTAGACCAGGCTGGCCTCGAACTCACAAAGATCCGCCTGCCTCTGCCTCCCAAGTGCTGGGATTAAAGGCGTGCGCCACCACCGCCCGGCTCACCATAGAGAATTTAAAAACCCAGAATGAGTGCACAAATTCTACACATGGAAAGATCATATTTTAATTTAGTAGAAAATGTATGGAATATTTAATAAAAGGCGCCATTTGGAAGAGTATGTTTGTTTTCTAACTAACAATATGAACAACCTTGTGATTTGGGCAATTTAAGTATATTATACTTCTATATGTCAGAAAATGACCTGAGTCTCTAATCAAGGAGTGAACAGTTCATTTCTTATTGGATCCTGCAGGTAAGTATCCTATAACTCAACTTTTCTAGTTTCTAAAAGCTACTGTGGTCCCTTGGGTCTTGGCCCCTCCTCCAGCTGCAGCACTGATAGCGTTCCATTGGGCTGATCGGTCTTCTGTGGTCACATTTCTCTACTTCTATGGACTCATTTACATTGCCCCTCCCCAGGCAATTCTGAACAATCTCATCCTAAATGCTGTAACTTTAACCCCATCTGGAAAATCCCTCATGTCAAGTAAGGTAACAAATACATCGGCCTGGGCTTTGAGGCATTGACATCTTAGTAGAACTGTTAATTTGCCCAAGAATAGATTAAAACAAACAAACAAGCACATTAGTTTAGAGCCCTTCACATTATAAAGAATAAATTGATGATGAATCAAGTTTCTTAACATAGATGCCACAGAACTACCAGGACAAAAAAAAAGAAATACTGAAAAACTTTTTATATAGCAGGCAGTGATAATACCCATAATAGTTAAAGTATCCTTAGGTATAAAAAAAATCTATAAATCAATAAGACAAAAAAAATAATTAGAAAAATAGGCAAAAGATAAAACACATGATTTAGAGAAGAAATAAAAGTAACCAATAAACAGAGGGGGAAATTAAATTTTAGCTACCATAGAATAAAATTAAGAATTCATACAGATACAATAGATCTTTAAATAAAAGCAAAGGGTTCATGAAACATATTCAGAATAATAGTTCCTTTGGAGATGAGGTATAGAAGAACTTTAATTGGAAACATTAATATTATTGATAAATATCCTTGTTTTTCAAATGGATTGACCAACTCAGAGATTCTGTTTTAACTTTAAATGGCATTAACATATGATATGGTTAGTCTGTCAGCCTGACCCAGTCTAGAGTCACCTGGAGAGAGAGTCTCAATGAGAGATGTCTCCATCAGGTTGGACTGGTAGGTATGCCTATGTATGGTGGCTCATCTTGATTACATTGACTGTGTTGGGAAGACCTGCCCACTGTGGACAGCATCATCCCTGGGCAGGGGATCCTGGACTGTATAGCAGTGGAAAAGTGAATTCAGCTCCAGCATACATGCGTGAATTCATAGTTCTTTCTGCTTGACTTCAGATATAATGTAACTAGCTGCTTCCAGTTCCTGCTGCTTTGCCTTCCCCGCCATGATCTGATAGACTGTGAGTCTATTTTAACCTCCTGCCACCTTGCCCTTCCTTTTTTTTTTTCTTTTTGGTTTTTCAAGACAGGGTTTCTCTGTGTATCCTTGACTGTCCTGGACTCACTTTGTAGACAAGGTTGGCCTTGAACTCACAGAGATCCACCTGGCTCTGCCTCCCGAGTACTGGGATTAAAGATGTGTGCCACCATGCCCGGCCACCTTGCCCTTCCTATATTTAACTGTTGCTAAAATAAACCCTTCCTCCCTTACATTGTTTTTGTCAGGCCATTTTATCACAGTATCAGGGAAAGAAACTAAGACAGTATAAATGTCTCATTTATTTTTCTTTGTGTATTCAAAGTCTGATGTTTTTGAATGGAAAAGCAGGTTTTTAAACTTATTTTGAAACTACTTACTAGAAGTAATTTAAGCATACAGAAAAGTTGCAGGAAGATAAAAAGAAATTCCATACATCTTTGGTCCAGAGATTTAATTGTATAATAATATTCTTTTGGGGGAAAAACAAAATCCATTGGTTGTTCATGTGCCGTCCTCAGGTGGTATATATTACCCCACCTCCTTTACTTTCAAATACTAGCATTCAGTCTGTTAAGTTTTCTCTAGGATCTCAGCTCATGTGAGAAGCCAGAAGCTGGCCTCATTGGGCTCAGAGAGTGAGCTTTCAAAAGCATAAGGAGGTGAACTGGCTTGTCAAGAAGGGGAGGGAGGGATCATGAATCAATATGTATAAGAAAGGGAGACATGGGGGACCTAGGGAAGATGACCCAGAATGGTGATGATGCCACCATGGTCGAGGAGCAAGGACACTACCACACTACAGAGTTTAAGGCCTGGTTTGAATTTTCTTCATTTTAGGTTTCACAGATGCTGCCAAATGCTTGGGGACTTAACATTTTCACCACATTGCTTAATTCAGTGCACAAGGGGATTCACACCAAGTCACAACACACAGACCAACGCTACCTTCCCTTTCGATTCTCATCATTTCAGGATCTTGGTGGCAAGGTTTTAACATCACAGACTTTGAAGTTTTGTTTCAAGATTATGAAAGCAGTACCATATTTTGCTGCAGACATTAATTCTTCCAGTTTCTGTGAAAACAACAGAACTAGTGGTAAGCCTTTATTGTTTTAGTTCTAGTAAAAACAGAAAGGTCCTTATGCCTGAGGTCTCATAGAGACCAAATTTACCCTTCCTTTATGTCCTCAGCCATCATTATCAGAGCTGATCATGTTTGCAAGGTCTGAACTCTGAACTTGGAGACAATTTCATTAGGTTTAGAGCTTTGTATCTCATGAATTTGTCTTCTCCAACTTTGAGCTTCTTGTTAAAGCCAAAATTGCTTCCTCCTACCAATGTTTCCATGCCACACTCCCTCTAACATGACAAGTGACTCATTTGCAGAATTTATATTGCTAAAATTTAGTTTCAAATCTTTATCCAAATAGTGCCTTTTTTTTTCCTTTTTCTTTTTCTGTATCTGTGTCTGTGGGTTCGTGTGTGTGTGTGTGTGTGTGTGTGTGTGTGTGTGTGTGTGTGTACATGTGTGCACAGGCATGTAATGTAGAGGCCAGAGGACAACCTCAGGTGTCATTCTTCAGGAATTATCCAGGTTTTGGTTGTTTTGTTTCTGAGACAAGGTCTCTCACTGGCCTAGGACTCGCCCACTCATTGAGGCTGACTACTCCCGAACAATACTCTGCACCCCTAGTATCTACCTGCCTGCACCTCCCCAGCACTGAAGTATAGGCACTCACTGTGTGATTTTTTTACATGATACCTCATATCCGAGGAGAAATGTTGTGTGGACAAAACAACTCTGTGAGAGGCTTACCTCTCATCATCTCAGGATCTGAGTTTCTATGACAAGAATTACCTGTTCTGACACTGACAGAAGGCAAAAATGTAGAAAAAAAATCAATTAAATCATTAACCAGTATTTAGGTTATATTTAATTGGTTCAGCAGTTGTTAATCCTTAACCTGTCATTATAAATGAGCACACAGACACCACATGGATTTTAACAAGACTTGGCCTGGTTTGAGCAATCTTAGCCCATCTAAGCTAGCTCTTGATTCTATTCCCCAAATATGACCCCATATAGACATACGTCCCCTGGGCTCTTATTCCCCACGCTATGCCGACATTCCAGGCCACAAGGAATGACCTTCTTTCATCTATTCCATTGTGTCTCCTTTTTCCTGCTCCTGGCTTCTACTCTTGGAGGCTTCTTCTATTTCATTTACTAGAGGCTTCTTCTGGCTACTCCTTGTTCTGCTGGAGGCTTCTTCTACCCATCATCCTTTCTGCTTCAGAAGCCCTTGCCTTAGTCCCACCTACCTCTGTCTTTGCCCAATCTCAGACCTTAGCATTTATTCAACCAATCAGAGACAATGATTAGAAAACAAAGTAACAGACAGCAACCAGGACCAATTAATTAACATTTAGAATGCATAACATCACCCCATCAATTCCCTCCTTTTGTCTAATAAAAAGGCTAATTTTTTTAACTCATATAGTAAAATGGTAAGAAAAATATGAAATAATCAAGAAAACCATATATAAAAGTTACAAACATAATGTTTAGCTTATTTGAATTAGGCAATTTTGAAGAAGAAAAAAATCATCTATCTGGGTATGTCTAAAGTTCTGAACCTAAATATTTTCTATCATATCCTATATTTATAATGTGTTCTCTTCCTCTATAGTGGCTCTCTAAGTTTTCCTTACTTGCAAATGACAAAATTGGTGTATAGAGCAAGTAATGTCAGCTTGTCTGTCTACTCCTCTTTCTCTTCCTCCTTTCTTTATCAAATGAAATAAAAGCATTGGATCTCAACTTTCTTAAAACTGAGGCCCTTTATACAGTTCCTCAT
>CAJQZJ010032684.1:4018686-4063659 GCA_907164525.1 Lophiomys imhausi
AGGTTACCTCGCCGCCTCAGCCGCCACCCACCGCCCGCCGCAGCCGGGGCGACGCCGGGGCCCGACGCACTGCAGAGGTGCCGGCAGGGTCCGCCCGCGGAAGTGGCCTCGGCCGGTGCGGCCCGCGCTCCGCCCGCGCTCCGGCCCCGGCTCCGGCCCCGTGGCCCCGGCCCCTCGTCTCCCCTCCGCGCTGCCCTCCCCGCCGGCCCTCCGCCCGGCGCGCTCCCCCGGCGGCGCGGCGCTCCCCTCCCAGTCCTCGCGCCCGCGCTCGCCCTCAGCGCGGCCCCCGCCATGACGGAGGCGGGTGCCGGTGCCGCCGCCGCCGTCGCAGGGGGGGAGTCGGGCTCCCAGAAAGTAGCTTGATGAGTGTCCAAAGTAGCAGTGGAAGTTTGGAGGGGCCGCCATCTTGGTCCCGGCTCTCCACGTCTCCGACCCCGGGCTCCGCGGCGGCGGCGGCCAGGTCCCTGCTGAATCACACGCCGCCCTCCGGGAGGCCCAGGGAAGGTAAGCGCCGCCGCGCCCTCCCGCGGGCTCCTTCGGCCCGCGCGGACCCCGGGCTGGCTTGGGGGGTGGCGGCTGTTCGCGGGCGGGAGGCCTGCCCTTGCTGGCTGAGCCTCCCGGCCTCGGGGTTCGGGTGGGTTTGCCCTGGCGGTGCAGCCTCGGCGCGCGAGCCCCCTCCCCTAGCCCGCACTCCTCCCATAGAGGCGGTCCCCGCGCCGCTCGCCGGGCCGCCCGGGACCGGGAGGATGCCCCTCGCCCGCCGCCGGAATGCTCTGGGCTACCCCAGATCCGACTCGGATCCCCAGCGCGGCCCCTGGAGCCATCCCAACGGCAGACCGGTTGACTCGTGGGCAAGGCTGCCCGAGCCACCCCCTCCAGATGGTTGCAACTTTCCTTCCTTCCCCATCGGCTCCTGCTCGTGGGTGCAAGGAGGCTCGTGTTCTTCTCTGCCGGGGGTTGTGGGGGTTTTGTGGGAAATTTCCTGCGGGAAGGTTTCTGCAAAAAAACACGCGCTGAGGTCGGTTACAATTGTTTTCTAAGTTTTCTGGCTTCTTGCATCTAAGTGTTCTGCCACCAGATGTAGCAGTCACACAGCTAGTAAGGCACCTAGTGCTTTTGACTGAAACGTGAACTTGCTGCATTTTAACTTTAAGTACGCTACATAAAACGGAATTTGGGAGATCACTCATTTACCAGGGAAGAATAGATGTGCATTGGATCTATCTTAATGCGCTTTTGTCTGGAAAATGCGTAGCCGTATTCATTAGCGATTGGTAAATGGGTTGTTCGCTCTCACTTGTCTCACTCGAGATTATCGGCACCTTTCAAAAAGAGGAGAACGCTTGAAGTCCAGCAGTCTAGTGAATCTCCCAAAGAAATCCAGAGCTTCGATTTATGTTCGAGTCGCTAGGATTAATGTATTTTGAAAATATGTCCATACTTACTATCCAGAGCCTTGATAACTGCTAATCAAATGTTTCATGCCTGGATCCAGTGGTTCAGGCACAGCATTCTTTGTCATTTTGTTCCCGTGAGCATGTGTGAAAGTGACAATAGGCTCAAAGATTGACATGAATATGCTATAGAAAATTCATGGGAAGATTTGATTTATGGCATCCATTAAACATGCTGACTACATTGACAGACATTTTCCCCTCTCATCTCACCCTGACACTGATTTTTCACTAATAGAAGATAAAAGCTTATTTATTGAATGATTTAAATTTAATACATTTGAGTTTTTCTTTCTGCACTTGAAAATTTATAGGGTGTTTATGTACATGTATAAACTTGGAAATTTCTAAGTAAATGGTTCAAAGTGTATTTTATTTTGTAAGTAGGGCAGTTGGTGGTTGTGGCATATTTCCATTTTGTAGTTTCATTAAGATGCCTAATGAGTTTTGAAAGACTATCTTGGTTTCTAAAGTACTATACCTTTGAAAAATAATTCCTCCTTCATTTCTCAAGTGTTTACTGAGCCATTACTATGAGCCAGGGCCTCTATGAGATAATCTGCTAAGGGCATGGTGTTGGTTTAACGGTGACATCTGTTACCAGTCCTGGGAATTCAGATGGAGTTTCTGAGGAAGGTCAGCTCTAGCTAAACTTCGCATCTTATGTGTGCTATTCTGTACTACTCTTAATGTTGAAAAAATTCTGAGTGGTTGGAAAAATTTACCTCAAAGTTCCAAATATCCAGGACACCCCCCCACCCCCACCCCCGCGCAGTTTTGTTTATGGTTTTTGTTTTTGTTGACCTGAAATAGGTTATCTCAGTTAATACTTGAAATCATGGGATATGGTTTTGTGAAAGTTATGCTTGACATCAAATTTTCCTTTTTCCCTGTAGGGCCTTACATACAGTGATTGGGTGTTCTGCCACAGGGCTACAGCCCTCATAATTATAAGGTCATTGTGGGACATTTCTTTCTTACTAACCAGCATAAAAATTAAGACTGTTAATCCCACCATCTAGTCATTTTGAGGCTTGGCACCATATTCTTAGATTTTTGTCAGTGTCAACAAGAATTATCTATAGAAAGCCCCACAAATCAAGATGGAGATGTTTATCATTGAGTGGAGTCCCAGTTTTTGTTACAAGTGTTTAGTACCTTTTGCAAGTGTGTGTGTATATATATATATATATATACATCATATATATAGATATATATCATATATATCTATGATGATATATATGTATATACTATATTAGTATATACATATATATGATGATATATATGTATATACTGATATGCTGCATAACTGATTAAGTTTGAGAACTTTTGACTTCAAGGGAAAACTAGTAAGAAATTTTGATGGAACTTGATTTGAAACATTGAGTGAGTGTATCAAGAAGACTATAAGCTTTATTTCTTGGAAACTTGAACCAATTAACTTGAAATCACAGAAAAATTTGAAGTTCAAAAGATGTTTAGGTACATGTATGTTTGTGACCTCTTTTGTGAGTCATTCATTCATTCATTTATTGAGACAGGATTTCTCTGTGTGACAGAGTCCTAGCTGTCCTGGACTCACTTTGTAGACCAGGCTGACTTTGGACTCACAGAGATCAGTCTGCCTCTATCTCCTGAGTGCAAGGATTAAAGGACCTTGAAAGGACTACACCACTACATCCAGCTTTTTGTTTTTGTTTTTTTGAGACAGGGTTTCGATTTTAGCTGAACCCACTCTGTAGACCAGGCTGGCCTTGAACTCACAGAGATCTGCTTGCCTCAACCTCCCAAGTGCTGGGATTAAAGGTGTGCACCAGGCTGATTGTCAGGATTTTTATTATGCATGTGAGATAGACTGTTTCCTTTGCTCTGAGTCCAGAGTTTTTTAATTTGCAAGGTTTCTCATAGGTGCTAAGCAGGGTTTCTGTTGGACCTTTAATCTCCAACCCATTCTGTCAACTGTAATCCTGTTATTAAGGGGTGAGGAGTTAAGAGATTAAGATGTCAATTGGGTATGGTGGTCTATACTTTTAATCCCAACACTGGAGGTGGAGGCAAGAAATCTTTGTAAGTGTATATACATTGCGAGTTCCAGGACATCCAGGGCTATGTAGAGAGACCCTGTCTCAAACAACAACAAAAGAAAAAGAAAAAAAAAAAAGGACACATTCCAAGGAAAGGTCAGTTTGTTGAAATCCAGTAACTTAGTGTCTTGCCAGCTAAACAGATTTTAGGTTTGTTTTTCCCTGTCTTTTGCATGGTAACACATGGTTACTTTTTCAATTCATTATTACTAAGAATCAAATGATTGATTATTCAGAGTACCCTTTCTTTCCTCATCAGTTTTCCTAGTAACTTTACTTTTTTTGTGAATAGTGGAAGTATTAGTGATGGACAGCACACAGAGCAGTTAAATTGCTGCTTTCAGACCAGCTTCCCTGTTTGGAGACTGCAGTGCTTAGAAGAATGAAGTGTTTAACCTCAGATGCTCGAGTACCTGTAGGGAGATGGTCAGAATGAGACCTAGGCTTGCAGTTTGTTGAAGTCACCAGCTAGAGGACAGGGCTGTGTGTCTTCCAGGGTCCTTGCTCACGCATCAGCATATTATTAGCAGAGCAGGAGGAAAGAAAAGGCAGGATGGAGGTCTGCAGATCTCAATCAAAACATATCACAACAGATACAAAGCAGAAGCAAAATCCAGCTGTTCTTCCAGTAAGCAAAACTCATACGCAAAAATATAAAACAATACACCACTAGCTTTGTTTTTATTAGCTTTTTGCTCTCAGCACCTTTCTGTTCTGTTTAACATTACTAAGAATCCCAAATAGATTATTATAATGTGAATTATTTATTAATGCTTGCTGTATTAAAACTGAAGAATTTCAAAGTTTTAAGTGTAATAAGCCAGTTAGATGTTAAGTGAAAATTTTGTGAAAATACAGTCTAAAATGAAAAAATTAATATAGCTAGTGGTGTATTGTTTTATATTTTTGCGTATGAGTTTTGCTTACTGGAAGAACAGCTGGATTTTGCTTTTGCTTTGTATCTGTTGTGATATGTTTTGATTGAGGTGTATGAAGCCTTTTCAAAATGACTGTTCTCTGATAGTACACCAAAACCTACAAGTGGCAGAATTTTTAAAAAGATTACTGGCAATGTGGAAGTACTTTGTACTCCAAAAGTGTCTGTGAGGGTCCACAGAAAGTCAGTGGGCCACATATTCAGCCTAGTGGAGACTAAAGAGGGAGAGATGTGGAGGATGTAGATTTAAGAAACATTAACAGAAAATAGACTCATTCTCCTAGTCTAGAAAGAGCAGAGCTAATTCAGCAGGTGAAAACTTTAGCTTAAATTTGGATAAGAACATGAGAACCATGTAGCTGCTAAGCTGCCAAATCTTGTCCAACTGTGGGAAGAAGTATTTGACTCTGAAGAATTTAATGCAGACTACAGAGACATTTTTGGTGGGGGAATGTAGACTCTTAGATTGCATGCTCTCGAATGTAACAAGTTAGGGTTCCATCTAATTTAAAAATGCAAACATTCTGGCATTCTCTTTTCTTTAAGAATCCATAATTACAGTTAAACTGTACTTATATACCCACCAATGTCTTGATGTTCTCAAGTCAGTAATACGGAACTATTGTTGGCGTTACTATTGTTCTACATTTTGTAGTGATTTTCCTCTGAGGATTTTCTGAGTCAACAGGATCAGTCTTGTTGAAGTGTTGCTAAATTCCCTGTAAAATATAATAAACTTTGAAGACATTTAGAGAACCGAGTACTGCTAATGGTACAGTTTAGTAGAGTGTAATACACTGAGCCTAAAATTTTAGAATACTTTGGGGGCCTGTTTTCAATTTTGAAAGAGAAATTATCATAGTCTAATCTTTTGTTTGTAATTGCTTATATGATTTTAGAAGTAATATGCTTAGGCTGTTTGATGTTTTTGAAGATATAGTCAGAAATGAGGAAACATGGGGAAATATTTAAATTGATCTCTCTTGAGTTAAACAATATACATTAAATATAACCTGGTTATAAAATAAAATCAATTTTAATTTTATATTCTGAGGGCTGTACTTGTACTATTACTACTTACAGCAATTCATGTTTTAATTTTATGAACATAATATCTTCTGTATGTTGGAATTTTAGGTGCTGGGAAGTTAGGCGTAATTGCTCTTACATTTTAAAAAGATGTGTTTGTATGTGTGGTTGTCTATGTCCGTGTTGCTCATTGAAGGGGTGGGGGCAGGCAGGCAGGCAGGTGCCTGGTGTACAGAAGCCAGGGTGTTCAGTTGGTTAGGTGCTGGCCTTTACCTAGCTTGTTATGTGGGTTCTGGGATCTAAACTCTGGCTCTAATTGCGTAGCAAGTGCTGTTAATCTATGAGTCATCTCTTCTTCAGCCTCAGCCCCTCTCCTACCTTTGCTGAGGTCACTTCCAGCTTGAGACTTCACTGAAAATCCTTTTTTTTTGGTTATTTGAGACAGGGTTTCCCTGTCCCTGGCTATCCTGGTATCCTGGAGCTCACTCTGTAGACCAGGCTGGCCGCAAACTCATAGAGATCTGCCTGCCTCTGCCTCCCAAGTGCTGGGATTAAAGGGCGAAAATCCATTTTTTTTTTGTTTTTTTTTTCGAGACAGGGTCTCTCTGTGTAACAGCTTTGGCTGTCCTGGACTCCCTTTGTAGACCAGGCTGGCCTCGAACTCACAAAAATCCACCTGCCTCTGCCTCCCAAGTGCTGGGATTAAAGGCGTGTGCCACCACCGCCCGGCTGAAAATCCATTTTTTAAATACATGATTCATTGAATAAAAACTTTAGATTTATTACATGAACATTTAGAGTAGTAGTGTATTTTTTTGTTTGTTCGTTTGTGACTTTTGGTTTGTTTTGAGACAGGGTCTCATGTAGTTGTGTAAACAAGGATGAGTTTTGTACTAGTTACCCGAGTGCTGCCTTTCCTGGCTGAAATGAGTGTTGTGAGCGGGAGAAACAGTGTGGCTCTAGAGGGTGGCTGACGCATGGCCTCTCTCTTGCCGTTCATGCCTGCGTGGTCTTGGACATGAGCTTCAGTTTTATAAGATGAGGGTCACAGGGCTGCAAAGACCTGTGGAAGCAGTTGGGTACACATCTTTTTTTTTTTTTTTTCTATTGAGGGAATGCAGATAATTTGCCTAGGCTTTCACTGTAAGAGACTTGAGACCACAATTCAGATTTCTTACTTTTAGGTTTGTGGTTTTTCTCTTATACTTTGCAACAGTTTTTTTTTTTTTTTAAATGTAAATGTATCTGAGGTAGTTCACTGTTGGGAGTGAGTAGAGACACTGATGTGTTTCTTCCAGCTCAAAAATTCTCATGAAGAACAAGTGTGGTATATACATGCAGTCTCAGCACTGGCTACATAGTGGAACCCTATCTCAAGAAAAAAACCCAGATTCTTGAAAGGCTAAGGTAGTGTGATGACAGTTCAAAGCCTGGCCTGGACATGCAGCAAGAGCCTCAGCTTGTGCAGGCAAGGACTTGTTATTAGCAAGTCCTTGCTGTTTAAATTTATGAGCATGGCAAGGAGTATGCTAGGTAGTCTCATTTTCAAAAATGTTTTATGTATTAAAACACTTTGGAATATGCTAAAAGTTATGTAAGAAAATATATAAGAAAGACAATGAGTTGGTTGCCCCTCAAGGTATTTTTGGAATGTATCTCAGCCTTGGTTTGCTCTAGGTTAGAGGGTGGCATGAGTAATAATAAAATAATTAAAATTTGAGTCTGCCTATACTAATTCATTTAATCTCATAACACCATTCCATTCTGTTCAATTGCCCTCATTTTACAGGTGAGAACACTGAAGCAGAGAAGCAAAGGCTTGTGCTCAGTCTGACTTGGTGATCAGTGGCAGACTGGGATTGGAAGTAAGGGTTGGGGTGTAATCACTAAGTATACTGCCAAAAGGTGGAAATTTGGTTTTGAGTAATTTAATTGGTTCCTTCCCCTTTCCCTATTTTTAATATAAAACCCTTTTGAGATTCACTCAATTTACAAGTAAACTTTTGTTAATTTTTTGACCTGACTTGTGTGCATGCATGAAAATAGGATCATACAAAGTCCACCTCCCCACCAAGTTTAGAAGGGTGTACCAGCTGTGCTAATTGTACATGCTACTTTTTTAAAGATAAATTTAGAGCATTCATGGAAAGTGTTAGAGATACATTAATGGAAAAATCTCTTTGTGCTTGATAATCTTATTTGGAGTTCAATTTATCTTAATTTTTTGGCCTTATAAACCCTCTGGTACTGTAGCAGATAATCATTTGAACAAAAGCAGCCCCCTTGTGAAGGCTGTGACCGGGTGGCTGAGGCTCCGGGCGAGGCTGTAACGCTTGTACACATCCTTGACTTTTATTAATATTCAGTATGGGCAGAGCAAGGTTGATGTGCAGTCTAGGCAGTTTCTAAGAACTGTAGTTTTAATTCTAATATTGCTTTACAATTTTTTGGCAAATCTAATGAGAGGTTGAATGGGTTGATAGAAACTGAAAGCCTAGGGGAGAAATATCTACTAAGCAAATCCAGATGGTAGGTTAAATTTGAATTCAATCTTCCCAATGTAGCTTCATCATCAGGTCTGATCTTCGGTGACTTTCAAGAAGGCAAATTATTCTTTTACTTAAATAAATGTTATGCTTTCCAGATTCATTACAAAGCCAAATAAATAGTTTTCTTAAATGACTTATAATGTTTGTTTCTTTTCATCTTACGTGGTTATATACAGATTTCTAAATCCATACCTTTCCTTAGAAAGTAATTAGCTGGAGAAAACACCAAGCCGCCTTTAATTCTGAAGCCCTGTCTGAGAAGTGTTGGAATTAAGTGCAATTTCATGGTTTCCTACTCACAGTGTGTGTACTTCCCTTTTGATGATAAATGGAGTGCCACTGGGGAAGGTCAGGGAGGTTTGTTGTGAAGCTAATAATGACCATCCTGTCCTACGAGACCAAAAGCATGTGGGCTTTATTGTTTTGTTTTTTTCATGAATAGTGTTTATTCCTTCAAATGCTTTTGTTTTTTTCCTGCAAAAAAGTGTTTTAGTAAGCATCACTGTAATTAGTTAAGTTTGTATACTTTTAAAAATGACTTAATTTACTTAAAGGTATTAATGCTTCTCAGTGTTCTGGGCTTTTGGTAAATCATAGCTCATTTACTTCTGACAGCTGTAGGAAGTGAGCACTGTTAATATCCCTGTTTACAGATGAGGTCTGTGCAGAGGTTCAGAGAAATGAAGAAATGTCCTAGTACACAGAGGTTTAGCAGAGCTAAGACTCAGTCTGGACTACACCGAAGTACATGGTCTTAACGGTTTCATGTCTGATAGTGCTGCTTCATTTAATAGAGGTGCTGTTCGTCCCAAGCTGGTGCGGTAGTCAGTTGTGCTCTTAGTAATTTATTTTGAGACTCAGTCTCACCGTGTAACTCTTGACTAGTCTGGAACTTTTGCTATGTATATAGAGGCTGGGCCTTGAACTCAGAGATTTGCCTGCCTCTACCTTCAGAGCCCTGCGATTAAAGGTGTGCCTCTTAGTTTTTGTTTTGTGTTTTTTAGAGGCTGTCTTTCATTTTGAGATCCTTTGTGCTCTAGCATTTAACTACCAAGATTATAGACATTTGCCACATTCCCAGTTTAGTCATGATTTTTTTTTTTTTTTAGTTACTTGTGTTCACAACGTAACAGCTTTATTCATACAACTGGGAATTGTGTGTGGAGGAGTGTGAAATGACTGAAGCAACTAGATCCAGGATCTCAGATGTTATCTGTGGGTCTCTGTTTCCATTTCTGGGTTTTCTAGCTTCTTGCTTCTGGAATCCCAGGCATTTACCTGTAGCTTAGCAACCACAAATGAAAGACAACTTTTCCTTTGTAATGTCCTCGAGTCAAATTTTGGTTACTGCTCATCTATTTGAATTGCCAATTCATTAACTCTCTTGGGGCTTAGGAGGCAAGATGTAGGAATGGTAGCCAATAAGGTTTTGATAACAGGCAGTGTCTTCAGATCACTGGTAGAGTGAGGTGCAGTATTCCTGAGGAAGAGATAGATGATAATAGAAACAACAATATAGGGGTTTATTTGATTGTTTCTTTTTATCTTAGACTGTTTTGTGGCTATTAAAGAGTGATATAATGATTGAGTAAAGCTTTAAAATTTCTTTTTAGAAGACTAGATTCAAATCATCAGTAGGTTTTTGGTAAATTGCCCTGATGATTTGGTAATTTGCCAAATTCTTTGTCTTTTTTTTTTTTTTTTTTTTTTTTGTCTTTTAGCTCCTGTGCCAGCAGTGTATGAGATGGAGCTGTGTTTATAAGCTAGAGTAGGGTTGAGCACATCCTGGAATGCAGGGCTTAAGTATTATTAGCATATGCCTTGCACTTAGCCACAGTTGCCCACTCAGGCAGTAGAAGTATCTCAGTGCTTTGTTAGAGTTGCTCCAGTTATTACTCTCTTTTAGACGTATATGTGTGTATGTTTATTGTTGTTTTGTTTTGTTTTTCCAGACAGGGTTTCTCTGTGTATCCCTGGCTGCCCTCGATTCACTGTGTAGACCAGGCTGACCTTGAAATCACAGAGATCTGCCTGCCTCTGCCTCCCAAGTGCTGGGATTAAAGGCGTGCGCCACCACGCTCAGCTTGTTTCTCTTTTTTATCAGACAGCTTTTGTTCATTCTAATTCACCTGGCCTCCCTCCTCTCTCATCTGGTTTCTGTGACCAAGTTGGTCTTCACACTGCACAGCCTGACTTGAGATACCTCATACCCATTGAGTGTCTGCTTTCCTGCTTTGATGCTGCCTCTGGAGATCAGGGAATGCTGGAGAGGTGTGTGAGATGTGTCCTGAAAGGGAGTGGGGGCGGCCTGCCTGCCTGCCTGCCTGCCTGTCTGTCTTGTCTAGACAACAACTCTCTGTCTTGTTGAGAGAGGGTCTCGCCTCTCCTGTGCAAATGTTTATCGAATTCCAGGCTAGTTGATCCCTGAGCTTCCAGGCACTTCTCATGTCACTGGCTTCTGTAATGCTGATGTTACAGATATGTATCATTGATCTGATCTTGTATGTAGGTTCTGGGGCTTGAACATAGAATTAGGCTTGTGTAACAAGTACTTCCATCTGAAGATCCAGATATTAAAAAAAAATTCATTAACAAGTAGTTTTCATACTGGAGCCTACTTCTGAGAAATAAAGATGCATCAGAGTCAGTCCTGCCCTTGAGGAACTTGGGTGCATCTAGTGAGAAGACTGATTTGCAAAGAAAGCCTTTAAAAGTGGGCTGGATAATCTGTGACTTAACAGCTTTGACTTCCATTGTGAACATGAACTGGTGTTAAATTCATGGATCATTTGGTTGCTCAAAGTAAACTTAAGCAAAAGAGATGATAGGATTTGGCCACATAGTGCTTAGAATCCATTGAGGACAGTTGGGGATTGAGAAGTCACAGCCCCTTTCCAGTGAGGCACATTAAGTTCGTGAAAACACTAGTGGGGAGGAAGTAATTGAACTTCTGTCACAGAGGTCTGAATAAAATGCCCTCTAGAGCAGGGAGGTTTAACTGCTGTTAAACAGTGTCTCGTTTCAGTTGGTAGATCTTGATCACTAGTGAGATTGGATTTAATTGATATTTGTATCAAAATCCTGCTGTCAGTCTTAACATCTGTATCTCAGACAATAGAGTAAATGGTACTGACGTCTCCCCTTGCTACACCAGATGGAAACAGTCCCTTCCTCGGGACTATCCTTTTAGGGACTTTTATATTTTCTGTGTATAAAGGTTTCTACCTTTGTTGAATTCAGCTCCAATTTTTCTTTGTGACATTTTCAAGTATTTAAGTCCTTAAAAGTTATTGGTTTCTAAAGTTCAAATACTTTTATTTTAATTCAGCTCATTTTGTTTTTAAAGTTGTGTAGTTTGTTACCTTTCAGATAAAGCATAACCTATAGAAATGCTCACAAAGTAGTGGCCATTGAGTCGTTATAGACCCTGACCTGTGTATCTGCTACTCACAGAAGAAATAAAAGCCTACCTTCCACTAGATACAGCCTTCTCTGGATTGTTCTGACATAGTTAAGTTCATATTTGTGTGAATTTCATAAAAACGCACTCACATAGTATACAATTCAAGACTAGCTGGTGCCCACCAGTATTTGTATCTGTCTAAGTCGGATAGTAGTTTATATTTATTTCTCAAGTATTTTCATGAAAAGCTATAATTTTATATGTTGTATAAAATGTTCCTTCTTCTAGGAAAGTATGTACTTGTGGTGCTGGCAGGCAAATGCACATGCTAAGCAAAGCAAACCACTGTTGAGCTACATCTGCAGCTCCCCTAATAGTGTTTTTTTTTGCTTGTCTTTCTCAAGACAGAGTTTCTGCATGTAGCCCTGGCTTTCTTTGGAACTTGCTCTGGAGACCAGGCTGGCCTTGAATTTAGAGATCCACCTGCCTCTGCCTCCCAAGTGCTGGGATCAAAGCTGTGTGCCTCCACAGCCCAGCTTCCTAATATTGTTCTTAAGAACATGTGTATACTGTTGTCTTTGTGCACGATTAATGTCTGTTTAATATATATATATATATATATATATATATATATACCTACCAGAAAAATTACTGGATTATAGACTGTGTGTTTGCCTTTAGAATATCCCGCTAGTTTTCTAAAGTGTTTCACATTCCCATGAATAGTATATGAGATTCCCTGCTGTTCAGCATCCCTGCCAACAACTGAGATTGCCATTTTGATTCACTTTAACTATTCTGATGGATGTGGAGTGGTATTTCTTTGTGGTTTTAATTTTCATTTAAAAATATTTTAATTGTTAAACAGACTTCATTTTTAGAACACTTTGAGATTCACAAGAAAATTGAGCAGAGGTACAGAGATTTCCTGTACACCTGCTTCCCCCATCACATGCACAGCCTCTTGAATTATCTAAACTCACACCAGAGCAATACATTTTTGCAGTTGCAGAACCTCCTCTGGTTCATAATTACTGCCTACATACATTTAATTTTCTTAGATGTGTGCCACTTTTTCATGAAGCTTATTAGCCTCTTGGGTATCTCTTATGAAGTATAAATTTGTCATTTTTATGTGGTTTCTTTTTCCATTTTCATTTTATATGGTGTATGTATTCTTGCATGTATGTAAGCGTGCGTGTTGAGGCTAAAGTTGGTGGGAACCATCCTCTTCTTCCATTGTGACGTCTCTCAGTAACACCTAGATTTCTGCAACATAGCTGGCTTACTAGCCACCTTGTTCTCTCCAGAGTTCTTTCGAGCTGAGTTACAGGTTAGCTATGGTGATCTGACCCCAGTCCTCATGCTTGCATGGTGACCACTTGCAGCACCCTAACCACTGAGCTGTCTTCTTGCCACCCTGTGATGTTCTTTCAAAGGATGTTTGACTGGGACAGAGGATGTAAATTCAGTGTTAGGTAACTCATTCAGCACATTTATTGGAGGCCCTGGGGTTTGATTTTTGAATGTGTGTGTAGGAATTTTTAAAAAATTATTCTTTGACAGTTTCAGACATATATTTGGAGTTTATCCTCCTCACCTCCTCTCATCCCTTTCCACTCAGTCTAAGAACTCATTTAAAATTTTTCCTTTTATTTATATTTACTTTATATTTTAAATATTTATGTACGTGCATACGTACAGGATGCTTGTGAAGGTCAGAGGACAGCTTGTGGGAATAGATGACTTCTCTACTCATGTGGGTCCCCTGGTTAAATCATTAGGCGTGGTGGTAAAGTACCATAACCTGCTGAACTGTGAAATGTTTCCTTCCCCTCAACTTGTGCCTTTGTTTTTTCCTTTATGATGTTTAAGAAGACTTACTTCTAATTTTATAAAAATGTTTCTTATCTTTTTAATGTAGCTGTAAAAGTTCTTCAGTGTATTGATTTGATTCTTGTAACAAGTTCTGGTATGTTCTCTTTTTGTTTTTATTCATCACTATTTTCTCTGATTTCTTTTGACTGATTGGTTATTTAAGAGTATGTTAATTTCCAGATGATTGTGAATCCCCAAAGTGCTTTTTGTAACTGATTTCTAATTTAATTCCTCTGTGGTTATAGAACATTTTTTTTGTATACTTTCAGTTCTTCTCAATTTTGTTGATGTTTGTTTATAGAATATATGGTGTGCAGAGTGTTTGTCTCGGTTGTTTTGTCATCTTGACACAAGCTAGGGTCACCTGAGAAGAGAGAACTTCTTCATCTGAGAAGAGGGAATTGAGAAAATACCTACTTAAGATTGCAATTAGGCAAGCCTGTAGGGCTTTTTTTTTTTTTTTGATTAGTGATTGATGTGGTAGGGCCCAGCCTACTGTGGGCAGTGCTGTCCCTGGGCAGGGATCCTGGATGAAAAAAAAAAAGTTGTCTCTCTTCCAGCTGAGGTTTCCCTTTTTCTCATCTGCCAAGTTGTGAGGAGTCCCAGCCGCAAATTCCCACCACTTTGAACTCCACCCATGCCTTGTCTGTCATGATGGACTACACTCAAACCATTAGCTAAAATAAATCATTGCTCTCCTTCCCCCCCAAGCTAGCCTCAGACTCACAGAGATTCATCTTCCTCTGCCTCCCAAGTGCTTAAAGGGATTAAAGGTGTGCTCCTCTATATCCAACTTCATTGCTCTCTAAGTTACTTCTTGTCACATATTTGGTGACAGTTATGAGGAAATGAATGGATACTTCTTTGTTGGTTTTCGGTACACTTGTTAATTATTGAAAGTCCAGTATTGGAGTCCCCCAAGTTACTGCTGTTGGAGTTTTCATTTCTTCTTTTAATTCTGTGGGTTTTATCACATCTATTTTGGGGCTTCTTTATAAGGTGGATGCATGTTAGTTGTGAAGTCTAGATAGAACTACTCTTTAATTGCTATAAGGTATTCATTGCCTCTAACATTTAAGTATTGTGAAAATATGCATGATCTGATAATAGTGTATTTTATATTTGCAAGGTATGCCTTCTCCCATCCAGTCACTTCCAACCTGTTTGTATCTTTGGGTATAGAGTGTCTTCTATAGACAGAATTTAGTTGGGTCTTGTTCTTTTTAATCTGACATTCTCATTCTCTATTCGCATTTAGGGATATTTACATGTTTTGGTTTATGTCTGCCATTTTGCTTTTTTTTTGTATGTTGTATGTCTTTTTTGTTCTTAATTCTTTTACTGGTTTAGCATTAAATGAATGTGTTAATCATTTAAAGATATTCTTTAGTGAATTCTCTAGGATTTATATTATACATTATACAGTAGCAGAACCTTTATAAATATCCATTCTCCCCATATTTTTTAAACATATTAATCCTAACATGTATTGTTACAGTTATTCATATAGTCTTAGTGCTTTTTAAAGAAATCAAAATAAGAAAAGAATACACATACATATTTATCATTTATTATAACAGATTTATGACTCAACATCTTTACTTATGCTCTTTTCTTTGAATATATTCAACTTATTATTCTGTATCATTTCCATACCTCAATAAAGTTAATCCTTATATTACTTTTGTTTGTTCTGGTGTTTCTGAGGTAGTCTTGTGTGGTTGAGGCTGTCTTGAACTCATGGTGTAGCTAAGAAAACTTTGAACTGATCACCCTGCCTCTGTATCTTCCACGTGATAGGATGGTAAGCAAGTGCCAGCATGGCTTACTATGTTCTTTTTTTTTTTTGGTTTTTCGAGACAGGGTTTCTCTGAATATCTCTGGCTGTCCTGGACTCGCTTTGTAGACCAGGCTGGCCTCGAACTCACAAAGATCCGCCTGCCTCTGCCTCCCAAGTGCTGGGATTAAAGGCGTGCGCCACCACCGCCCGGCTTACTATGTTCTTATATATGACAAATCTGTCGACATAAGAGAGTGTGTGTATGTGTGCACGTGCACGTGCATTTGCTGTTTAACTCAGATGATGAAGTTATATTTCTGCAGTGGTCTGGCACTCTTGGGTTTTCATGGCAGTTTGAATTACCCTCCGTGTAGCCAGAACAGACTCACATTCCTCTGCCAGCTCCAGCTGACTGCTCACTCTCTCTAGGAAATTTTAAATTTCAGTTATTTTGCAGTTCAACTTCAGAATTCTAGTTTTAAAATAAATTTGTTTTTGTTGCTGTTTTTCATGTGGGGAAGCAATGTTATAAAACCTTCCTTTAGCCGGGCGGTGGTGGCGCACGCCTTTAATCCCAGCACTTGGGAGGCAGAGGCAGGCGGATCTTTGTGAGTTCGAGGCCAGCCTGGTCTACAAAGTGAGTCCAGGACAGCCACAGATATTCAGAGAAACCCTGTCTCGAAAAACCAAAAAAAAAAAAAAAACCTTCCTTTAAGTCTTTAAAACATGGTTTCTTTTCTTTGAATATCATGGCTGCTTTGAACTTTGTTTAATCCAACACTGTCCATCTCATTGTTGAGTAGGGTTTACAAGAAGCCTCACAGTAACTTTATTGAAAATTGAACACTGAGTTGAAAACTCCATGTGTTTATGACTCCCCGCAGAACGGTTGCTGTTTACCTGCTCATCTGTTGAGGTGGCTGGGCGGAGTGGTTCCCCAGCCTGTTTTCTGTGCTGTGCATGGATTGCATGTGCAGTTGCTTCTCAGAGGGTGCTGTTCTGGATGTACGCAGTCTCTGTAACAGTTACGGTGTCCCTGCTCTGCTTGAACATCTCTGATCTTTTCGTTTAGTTTTTAGCTAGGTTACTTTTGTTGCTGGCTTACTCAGCTGTCAGCTTCTACTAATTACTCTGTTTTCATCAATATCTTAGGGGCTTAAATTGCTCCACAGTCTGACCCAATTAAAGTCAGGCCGTTCGGCAGAAGCCAAGCACTGCCAGGCTTTTATATTATAACCAGGCTTACCCCAGGAGGACTCTTTACTACCTCTCTTTGCAGAGACTTACACAGAACTCTCATTAAATTGACAGCTGCTCTTGAGTTCTGTGTTTTGCTGCAGCTGTCATTGAGCTGCCAGTTTTCTTTTACCTGCTCACTCTAAAGCTCTCTAAAGATTGTTTTTTTAAAGTCCTCTAGGAATGAACTTCCCCAGTTTGTTTGAAATAAAGGGCACCCACATATGGCGCTGCAGTGTCTTCTGGTTTTGTGCATCACCGTCTCAAACCTGTGCCTGCCTTTAGTGAAGCCTGCAGTGGAGACAGTGGAAATGCCACTGCTCATTTAGAAGCAGGCACTGATGGATACGGTACCCCTGTTCTTCTTAGCCCACCACTCATAGAAAAAAAACCTCTGTCCTGTCAGTGAGTGTTTGAGCCTAGAGTTGTTGCTCTGTACTCTGCCATATCTGAGGTAGAACTTCTGCCTTCCCAGTGGGGTTTGGTTGGAGGAATGGGCTCTGTTTTTCTGATCCTTGCCTGCCTGGATCAGAAAGTCCACTTTGCAGTGTGAAGCTGGCCGGTGGGGGCAAGGTGGTAAGAGATGCCAGCATCTTTTCCCTCCTACAGAGGAATGGTACCACTAGACAGGAGCTGGGACCTTCCTACTGTAGGACTTCACTGAGTCAAGAGGGTAGGAATAGAGGTGGCTTGTAGTAAATGTGTGTGTCACAGATGCTTTTTCATTTCACCTTATCAAACAGAATTTTGTCACAGTTCTATGACATTTTAGAGGAGAGTTGATTTACTGAATTTCTGAAGTCCTATCTTTGTGTCTTCACCTGCGTTGTTATGATTGATTTTTGTGTGCTGTGATGTAGGAGCAGGTTTTATTTCCATAAGGCTATCTATCCTGTTGCACCAGCACCTTTTCCCTGCTGGGTTTCATAGTGCTAGTTGCCATGGACTGTGTCATTTGTTCTTGTCTTATGTCTTAATGTAGTGTCATAATAAACTTGATGGGTACTAAAACAGTCTTGCCTGCTTTTTGGTGGACAGAATTCAAAAGCTACTGCCTAGTTTTGTTCTTTGGTTATTCAGTTGATTATAAGTCTAGGTATGCTGCAGAGGGATTTTGTGGTTACAGATTAATAGACTTTAAAAGGTGACACAATGAAGCCAAAAAGGAAAGCAGAATTGAGATGCAACAACAGAGGTCAGAGAAAGCTAGCTTCTTCCCCCTTGCCCATGTTTAGTTTTGAAACAGGGCCTTTCTTTATAGCTGAGACTGGTCTCCAACTGGCTTGGGAAGATTTAACTATGGGCTTTGACTGGGGTCATGGGGCAGAAGCAGCAAATTCAAAGCAGGGTCCTAGTCAGGGTCCTTTCCAGCTTCACATGATTGATCCCTCACCTTCCTGCTGTTTGAGTGGCAAGTTCACACAGTAATTCAGCATCACATAGACTGAGACACATGAGCCTTGGCCATGCTTCAGAAATGTTCCTGCCGGCAGCAATCTCTGCTCCATTTAGGGTGATGAACTTGTTCATGGCGTTATCCTGGTGCACACACTGTGTACAGTTTGGGGTCGGACCTGTGTTCCTCTCTTCTTGGCCATCTTGGAAGTCAGGACTAGAAGAGCTAGTTCTGGTTTTTATCCTCTCCCTTCTTTGAAGTTCTTTGGGTTTAATTTGCTGCTCGTTTTCTAAACCATGGTAATGTTCAGCTTTTGGTTTTCTGAATCCCTCCTCTCATACATATTTGGGGTTTATAAAGTTCTTGAAGTGTATGTTTAATGCCTCCCTCAAGACACAGTTAACTTCTAAGCTCTTGTAGTCCATTGCCATTCTTTCCTAGATTTTGATGTTGTTCTGGGTGGGTAGGTGTTGTGTTGTGCTGGGTGAGTAGTGTTGGTGATTTCTGGTTTTTGTTTGTGTGGGTATTGCATTTTATTGAGTTGAAAGCACTCTGTGATTTCCATTTATTTTTTAAATAAAATATTTTTATGAATTATTTGAGAATTTCATTTATTTTGATGGTACTTACACACACACACACACACACACTTTTTCTCTTAATTCCTCCAATTCACCCTAATCCCTTCCCACTCTTTGTGTTATCTTTTGTTGTTTAAATAACTTACCAATTCTAGTTTGTGCTGTCCATACACTAATGCTGTGGGGCCATCCACTGAAGTGTGGTCGACCTGTCAGGGGCCACACCCTTAAAAAAGAACAAAAAACAAAAAAACTGACTCTTTCTTCCCCAGAAGCTATTCATAACTACTCAGTTAAGGATAGAGGCTTGTGAGCCTCTCCTCTCCATGCTTCATGTTGACTGGCTTGATTTTTGTTTAGGTCTTGTGCAGGCAGCCATAACCGCTGTGAGTTCATGATGCAGTCAGTGGTCCTGTCAAGCCCAGAAGAGATTGTTTTGTTTCAGCTGTCCCAAACCTCCAAACCAGCTCTTAGAATCTAATTCCACCTCTCTCAGCAGGGACAGGGCTTTCGTTTTGTTTTTGCTTTTGTGAGTGTGTGTGAATGTGTGAGTGAGTGTGTGTGAGTGTGAGTGTGTGTGAGTGTGAGTGTGTGTGAGTGTGTGTGAATGTGTGTGTGAGTGAGTGTGTGAGTGTGAGTGTGTGTGTGAGTGTGAGTGTGTGTGAGTGTGAGTGTGTGTGAGTGAGTGTGTGAGTGTGAGTGAGTGTGTGTGAGTGTGAGTGTGTGTGTGAGTGTGAGTGTGGTATTAATTGTCTCATCTGTGGCTGAGCACTGCACTGGCACTCTGTACTTTGACCAGTTGTGAGTTTCTGCATTTTCCATCCTTCACTGCACAAAGAAACATTTCTGATGAGGTCTCAGAGCTGCACTGATCCATAGGTAGAGAGAGAAATTTAAAGCCAACTCCATACAGCGTCCATTTAGCAGAATAAAAATAATAATAATAGCCAACTTGACACAGCACCCATTTAGCAGAATAGTAATAATAGTAGGTTCACCTGGGACCTGCGAGCCTCCCAAATTTTACAGTTCCAGGGGTGGATTTCCTCTGGAATGGGCTTTAAATCCAGTCAGAAAGCCATATTGTTTTGGGGTTTCCAAGATGCCCCTGAACAACAGCTTGACCCTGGGCTCTTTATTTGACAACACATGGCTTCCTTGGAGGAACATTATACCCTATATAGACTCCAGTTAAACTTAATTAAACACACACACACACACACACACACACACACACACACACACACACACATGCCCCACCTACCTACTTTACTAACTAAATGATTCTTCAGTGCCTGGTTCCCAGAAGCTGGCCTTCATACTTTGTCTGTGAGAAGATGGGTCTAGTTTACCTAAAATCATTAAAGGTGAGAAGGTACTACTTGTTTTTATTAATACACAAATTGGTTGTCAACTTTGGAATAATTTTTTTTTCTATTTCCTTCTTCCTTTTTATCTTTGTTTTGATTGCCTGTACTTATGTACAACCTGGTCGTCTTGTCACTACCTAACTATGTGGAGTTGTAGGTTTAATTTGAGGTAGAGATACTTTTTCCTTTAATATCTTGAAGACATAATTTGTGAAGTCTTTTTAGGGACAACCAACTTATGGCAATAAAGTTAATTTGTGAACAGCCCTTCCTTCATGGTTTAGTTATAATGAAGCTGATTACAGTGAATGTAATCTTGAAGACATGGAAGGAATCATGTCACCTTCTTATAACAATGATAGACTTGCTCATTGTTTAAAGGTCCCTGACCTTCATAAGTGCTTGTTTCTTTGAGAATGAACGTGGTACACATCCTCGTTCCCAGTCTTCTGAGCCTTTCCTTCATTTAAGAAGATGCAGAAGTAATACAAACTTAATGAAAGTGTTTATCAGTTCTCTCTCTGTGTGTTTGCTGGCTTTGAGATTGAACCCTGGGCCTATTTTTATCAATTCTCAGCAGAGAGAGAGAGAGAGAGAGAGAGAGAGAGAGAGAGAGAGAGAGAGAATAAATGAGTTTGCTGTCTTGGAGATTGAACCCAGGAAATCATGCATGCTTAGCTATTGTGCATCTTAAGTTAAAATACCTTCTCTAAATTTGTGTAAAGTAAAAATGACTTTTAGGCCTAAAGTTTTCAGATTTAGTAGTTAGTGTAAAGCCTGTATTTAATAGGAAAAGCCCAAGAGCTTAATAACTGATGTTTTAATCTTAAAGACCAGGGATTACCTCACTTTCTACAGGCAGCAGCCTTAACTGTTAGGACTTGATGATGAATGTACCTGGAATCCCAGAAATATTGAGGAAGTGACAGGAAGACTGGAGCAAGTTCCAGCCAGGCAGCTACAGAGTAGGACTGTCTCAAACAATAGAAAAGGGTAGCAGCAACAGAAACCCTCCATTGAGCTTTACCTTCATCCTAACCAGAGCGGCTAGCTAGCTAGCATCAGGACATTGAGCTGGACCTAGTGGCAGAGGCCTGTAATCCCAGTTACTCAGTGAAATCAAGGCCAGCTTGAGCAACTTGGTGAGACCCTGACTTAAAAAGTAAGAAGACCCAGGGATATAGCTTGGTGGTGGGGCTCTTGCCCATCATTTGAGACCCTGGGTTCAGCCCCAGCAGAAAAAGAAAAGGAAACAAATACTGGAGAGTTTGAGGGAATAGCCTCTTAGGTACTGCTTATGGGAATCTAAATAGTTCAGCTATTGTAGAAAACAGCATGGAAGCCGGGCAGTGGTGGCGCACGCCTTTAATCCCAGCACTTGGGAGGCAGAGGCAGGTGGATCTTTGCGAGTTCCAGGCCAGCCTGGTCTACAAATTGAGTCCAGGACAGCCAGGGCTACACAGAGAAACCCTGTCTTGAAAAAACAAAAAAAAACAAAAAAAAAGAAAACAGCATGGGGTTTCCTTAAAAAACTAGAACTGCTGTATGATTTGCTATAGCACTTGATTACACACTTGAAGGGGTTAAGCCAGCAATGGATGCCTGCACACCCAGGTTTATCAGTAAGTGACAGTATTCATAACAGACAGGATGCATAGCATCAGCCTAAATGTCTACCAGCCGATGGATGAAGAAGGTGTGCCATACACACAGTGAACTTTAAATCTGCCATGATGAGTGAGGTTATATTATTTGAAAGAAATAGATCTACATAGCCTCATACAAAGAAAAATGAGCAAGACTCAAATAACACATTTTATTTTATACATAAACTGCAGATTAAAATACCTACAAAACTGAATAAGAAATGTGAAAGTAGAGGACTTTGGGTAGTAGATTGGGATAGTAAGAGGATATAGAATGGCATATTAGCAAAATATATGATACACATGTATGAGATTTGATGGTGCATCATTTTGGCGTGCTACTTTAAAACACAGTCATTTGTACTTGTGCCTACATCTTTGTGATTAAAATAAAATAAAAAGCCACATGAAAACTAAAACTATGACTTTACTTTTCTAAAAGATACAGTATTGAATCTTTTTTGTTGTTGTTTTTCTTCAAGACATGTTTCTCTGTGTATCCCTGGCTGTCCTGGACCCATTTTGTAGACTGGGCTAGCCTTGAACTCAAAGAGATCCGCCTGCCTCTGCCTCCTGAGTGCTGGGATTAAAGTGTGCCACCATGCCCGGTGAATCAGTGATTTTGATAGTTAATTTATTTCTGTTCATCCTACCCCTTATTTTGAAATTAGATGTGAGTTGTCAAACCTTTGTGGGGTGGAGGAGGTGAGAATCATAGACATACTCTTGTGCTTGTTGTACCACTGAATTGCATCTTGGATACTGAAGACAACTTTTTGCCTCTTTCTTTCTTTCTTTCTTTCTTTCTTTCTTTCTTTCTTTCTTTCTTTCTTTCTCTCTCTCTCTCTCTCTCTCTCTCTCTCTTTCTTTCTTTCTCCTTTCTTTGAGACATGAAGATCTCCATTAACTCAGACAGTGGTAGCTTCAAACTTTATAGGTATCCCAGGATGACTTTGGCCTTCTGACCCTCCTACTTTTCGAATGTTGGAATTACAGGTATGCACCACTATGCCCATTTTATGTGGTGTTGGGGATAGAGTCCAGGGCCTCATGCATGCTAGGCAAACACTCAACTAATTGTGCACATCCCCAACCTCAGCTAGTTTTTTACAAAGTTACTGCAACTGCTCTTTGTATTACAGTGTGAATGCAGCCCTAGATTGCAGATAAATGGGTCTGCCATGTATGAAAATGAAATCTCATGTATGGACATGGAAATTGAAGTTTTCTACATGAATCAAAATGGTTGTTCCCCTTCCCAGGCTGTTAGTGAGCAGGTGTTTGTCTTTTAATGGATAAAGAACCAAAGTCAAGAACGAAAATTGTTAACCCTTTTTTGATAGAGTAGTACAAATACTTTAATTGTACTAAAACATTTAATTGTAGTGAGAAATACTTGATATATAGTTGACTGTCTTAACTGATAAGTGTCTGTGGCTTTATTGTTGTACATTATTTCCAGATTGCTTTTATCTTGTGAAGCTATAACTGCTGTTGAACCCACGACTGTTCGTTGTCCCCTGTTCCCAGCCCTGAGCACCACAGTGCTCTGTCCCTTGAGTTTGGCGGCTCCTATTTGAGTGGAATCTCACACCACACACTATAATCCTTTTGTAGCTTGTTTGACTTAGTGTAGTGTCTTCAAAGTTTGTCATGTTGCAGAATTTCCCTTTTGTTAGGCTGAATAAAGTCCTGCAGTATGTTTCCTCATTGACCTACAAATGGCGTTTACAGTGCTCGCACCTCTTACTGTTGTGAGGTGGCTTTAACAGAGTATTGTATGCTTTGGCCAGCCAGCATTAGCTCCTCAGCTCACACCCAGCCAATCCCATTCTGCTCTTCCTGTGAGTTAAACTTGTTTGATTCCATGTGGACATGGTGTTGCTCTCTCCTTTGCCTGGCTCGTGTCACTTAGCAAATGTCCTTTGTTGGTTTGTTCATGCTTGCTTGTTGGGAAGGATTTTTCTAAGAGGCAAAATAGTGTTCCATTATATATACATGCCAAGTTTGTTTGTATTCTTTTATCTGTTGAGGAATACTTAGTTTGATTCTGTGTTTTGACTGTTGTGAACACAGTTGCAGTAAATATAGGGAAACAAATGGGTTTGACATTGGTTTCCATTTCTTTCCATATTTATATGTGGAATTACTGGACCAGAATACCTTCATATACTTTTAGCCATGTATATTCATCTCCAAGGAAACATTTGTTTAAGATCTTGGCATATTAGTCAACTATTTTTTAAACTTAAAAATTATTTATTATTATTGTGTGTGGATGATGATGTGGGGCAGGGTGGGGATGTGCTGTGCCCTGGCATGTATGTAGTTGGAGGATTGCTTTGTAGAATTGTTTTTTCATCTACCTTTATGTGGATTCTTGGTATCGTTGTTGGGCTTGCGAAACATGTATGTTTACCCACTGAACTACCTTGCTGGCCCACGCCCACCACATTTTATTCTTTTTTTTTTTATGTAATTTGTTTTAGGCAGCCAGTATTTTAAACATACAGTTGTGTCTTTTCCTCTTTCAGCGTGTCCACAGAGAGAACAAGAGACAGGTTTCATTTGTTGGAAATGCTAGTAGAGAGGCTCAGCGTACCATAATCTTAATTTTTTTTTTTAAATCCACAGGCTGTCTCACTTTATAGTCCAAGCTGACAGGGAATTTAGGATCTACCTGCCTCAATCCCATGAGTTCTGGGGATTAAAGGTGTGTGCCACCACGCCTGGCTCATAATTAAAATTTAAGATACACAAATAGCAACTAGGAATGAGGAGCTGTTTTTAATGTTACAAAAATAGATCCAGGGTTAATTCTTTTCTTGTGCCAGAGAATTATTCAGTTGTACTTGCCTGTGTGGTATAATCAAATAAGGTGTTAAGTGATAAGTTTTATGGTGTGTCCTGCCAAAATAATTTCAGGTTCTTTATTTCTTGATGGAGCAGTATTTTGTCCTTTTGGCTTATGTATAGTAACATCAGTTATTTAAACGATCCCCTGTGTGGATGAGTTGGATTATGGATGATAGTGAAACAGTTTCCAGTCTTGTTACCCTCAGTTCTGTATGCTGCACTGTGCAGTACCCTGCCTTTCCTCCTTGTCATCCCATGCTCTTTGCTGATGACAGTGAATCATTGCCTCAATGCAGACTTCTGAGTGTCCGTCCCTACTGCTGGAGAAGTAAATTCTGACAGTGAAGCTCACTATTATCCTTTCTTATTTACACCTCTGAAGCAAACCAAATTCAGTGTTTCCAAAAAGAGACATCCTGTCTGAGGAGAGGCTCAGTTGAGAAGTGCTTGCCTTCCCAGTTTGAACTCTTGAGTTTGGACACCTGGCTCTCACATAAGAAGCCGGGTGCAGCGCCATGCACGTGTGTAATCCAGGGCTGGGGAGCTGGAGCTGAGGATTCTTCAGGATTCCTGGTAGCCAGTCTAGTCAGTCAGCTCCAGATTCACTGAGAGGGCCTGTCTTTCCTGCCCCAGATGTCAAGAACAGCAGTGCTGAACCTGTTATATGTCTGAGAGCTCACAGATGCTAGTTTATCATATATTTGTGGCTTGTGTTTTTGGTAAAGAATTACTACTCTCATATTCTCATCTAAAACATTCAGATTTTATTCTTCAAAAATCTAAAGCTTTTTGTGGGGGGCATTGGATTTTGGGAACTTGATGAGTTTCTGAACATACGATTTCTAGTTACAAAAAATAAACTCAAACCAAGAATTGAGTTGATAAGAATTTTTATGCGTGTTCTTTCATTTAGCAGTATGTTAACATACACAAAATTTATCACATAATGAACCTGTTTTTCACTTTGAAGTTATAAATAATAGGAGCTACTGTAATGCATAATCTTCACTGTTGAAAAACAAAGGGGAAAAAAGAGTGAGAGGGAAAAAAAGGCAGAATGCTCACTTAAGTTTTCATTGGATGCTAGGGCTTACAGGTGGGTTTAACTTTAATTAATGTGCATTTTTTCATTTTTGTTTTTTTGTTTTTCACAGGGTTTCTCTGTGATAGCCCTGGCTATCTTGGAACTCTCTCTCTGTAAACCAGGCTGGCCTTGAACTCAGAGAGATCCATCTGCCTCTGTCTCCCAAGTGCTGGGATTAAAGGAGTGCGCCACCATGGTTGGTGCAGTTTTAATTTTTGTCAACAATTTTATGTTCTTTATTAAGGATCCAAAAAGAACAAAATGAAAATACTTGGCTTTTTTTGAAATAATATATTTATTCATTTAAAAATTTTATGTATATTTTGTGTTTGGCCTGCATGCATGTCTGCTTGAGGGAGTCAGATCCACTGGAACTTGAGTTACAAACCGGTGTGAGCTGCCATGTAGGTGCTGGGAGTTGAACCCGTGTCCTCTGGAAGAGCAGTCGGTACTCTTAACTGCTGAGCCATCTCTCCAGCCCCAGAAATTGCTAGTTTTTAAAATTAAAATACATAATCTTTTGCTCATATGGCAAACAAATTGGCATTATGAAATAAATCTTGTCTGGAAATTATGACAATTGAAAGAAAAAAAAATAAAATGATTGAATAGGTATGCCTGTACCTCTGAGGAGTGGATCTAGGAGACAGGAACTTGGGGGGAGCTTTTTATGTTTTTATTGTTTAATAAATAGCTGTTACTGTAAGAGTAAGGAAAGACACGAGAACAGAAAAGATCGCTGGGTAATGAGACTTTGGTGTTGGACTTTGCAGTCTCGAGGAGAGAATGTAAGCTTGGCTCTGCCCCACTCTGTGTCTGGAGAATACTCCCTTTCCCCGCACTGTGTATGTACACTTACTCCCCTTTGCCTCTACTTCTCCGCTCTCCTTTTTGTCATACATACACACAGAATTTTAGAGCCTTCTTTAGGAATAACGGTGTTCTTGGCTAAGTGTCTATAACCTTTAACAAATGAGCATATAATTTAACTTCTTTTTCAATTTCCTTATTTTTAAAATGGGACTATATGTTAATATAGAAATAAGATCTAGTATAAAGTGTGTATCTGTATATTCATGTATAAATGCATGAGAGGAAAAATTAAAATTGTAAGCCTGAGGCTAGAGAAAAAGGATCTTGGTTAATTATCTTACATGACATTAGAGAAATTAAGCATTAAAATCTATGTTATTCTGCCCACTTAGGCATTTCAGACCCCAGGGAGAAAGCTGGAAGGAGCATAACTCATGAGATGTATATTGTGTGTGCTGGTGTACACCTGTATGTTAGCATGTGAATAGATGCATTTTATTGAACGAACCCTAAGTGATAGGTTTAGTTCAACATACAAACTTGTTTTACTGTAACATCTATGAATTTCATATCATTATTTTTCTATTTTATATATAAGGATGCTGAAACTTGGTGGGGTGGGGGAGCCGGTAAAGGAACTTGACCAAGCCTACACATTTTTTTTTTTTGTGGTTTTTTGAGACAGGGCTTCTCTGTATAACAGCTCTGGCTGTCCTGGACTCGCTTTGTAGACCAGGCTGGCCTCGAACTCAGATCCGCCAGCCTCTGCCTCCCAAGTGCTGGGATTAAAGGCGTGCGCTACCACCGCCCAGCATACCTACACATTTTTAAGTGTGTGTGCTGTATGTGCCACAACATGTATGTGTAGTCAGAGGACAGCTTCCCATATAGGTTTTCACCTTTGCCCTTACTTGACAGAGGGTTTACTGTTTTTGTTGTATATTCTAGGTAGCTGACTTACAAGCTTCTGGATGTCCAAACTCAGGTCTTCAGGCTTGTGTTGCAAGTGCTGAACTGTCTCCTCAGCCCCTGCATGTGTTTATTTTTTTGATGAAAAATTAGTTATCAGACATTTTTAATTAATAAGTGATAAAATTTTAATTAGATTTTTAAAGTCATATATAGAGAATCAGAAATCAAGTGTGTTGCCTCTGGTTCAATCTGTGCAGTTAGGTTTCAGTATATCTTTTTTTGTTTTTTTTTTTTTCAAGACAGGTTTCTCTGTGTATCCCTGGCTGTCCTGGACCCTAATCCAGGCTGGCCTTGAACTCACAAAGATCTGCCTGCCTCTGCCTCCTGAGTGCTGGGATTAAAGGCTCATTGAATCTCAGTGGATCTTAATCCTTTCCTTTGAGGGCTACAAGGATAATTTTTAAAATGATACAGCAGTAGACTTGGAGTGAGTCTAGAGTAGACTACCTTCTCTCAACAGGCTTATATAAGTGAACATGTCCATTAGGTTCTCTGCCTGTTATGACTCAGTAATCATTTGGATAAGATACTTGGTTGATGTGTGTGGGTGCATGTGTGTGTGTATGTGTGCGTGTATAGGTAGTTAGGTGGGGGGGGGGGAGGTATAGAGCTCAGAAAGTTTGCTAGAGCAGAATTAAGTATACAAACAGACTTTGCTTGTATGAAATGTGATAGATGACCAGAGAGTTATTTCAGATCAACAGGGAAGGTTACATTGTTGAGAAAATTAGAATTTCCTTTTGGGGAAAAACTAGATATACCTAACACTTAAAAAGGGAGCTCTAACTAAATTTGTTAGAAAAGTGTAGGGTATGTTTTTATTAAACTCATGTAGAAAAAGCTATTAGGAAATGAAGTGTTTTGTTTTGTCTTGTTTTTGTTATTTGAGACAGGGTTTCTCTGTGTATCCTTTACTGTCCTGGTCTCACTTTGTAGATTAGGCTAGTCTTGAACTCACAGAGATCTGCCTACCTCTGCCTCCAGAGTGCTGGGATTAAAGGTGTACACTACCACACCTGGCAGTTACAGACAGCTGTGAACTGCCATGTGGATGCTGGGATTTGAACCTGGGTCCTTTGGAAGAGAAGTCTGTGCTCTTAACTGCTGAGTCATCTCTTCAACCCCTGGAAATGAAGATTTTTGATTGCTTTTCGTGGTACTAATTTACAATGTTGTGGCTTAACTGCCAAAAAATGAGAATATTTGGTTTTAAAAATGGGGAATCACATTTCAGATTTAATGGCAAAGTAATTTATGTAAAACATTGTCAATAAAAATGTATTATGTGAAAGTAGATATTTTTAATTTTTTTGAAATTATAATTAGATCATTTCCCCTTCCCCTTTCCTTCCTCTTAGTCCTCCTATTTACTCTTTCAAATTCATGACCTCTTTTTCTTTAATTTTATGTGTCTGTGTGTAATCACAGAATATGCATTACCATTCCAAAACCTAGGAATTGGGACATAATGAGGAAATACTGAACCAAAGCAAGATTGAAACCTAGCAGAGGAAGCTCCATATCCTGTGATTCCGTGTCTAATGTCAGAGGGCTTAGATGGGCCTGGCGTTTCTCTCTCGGGCTGGCTCCATTCCCTGCGTGTAGCTCTCCTAGTAGATATGTCATGGCTCTGGCACCTCAGTATCTTGGGCTTTCCTGCACAACTCAAGTTTCACTTTCATAGCTTCATGCAGTGGCCGTTCCAGGGCTTCTTGCCCACTTTGGTAGGGCCTTGGTACAGGTATACTGCCTGGCCTCGGTGGCTCTCCTTAACCACAGAGGAAGATTCTGCAACTCCCTTTATTCATATATCCGTGTGTGTGTGTGTGTGTGTGTGTGTGTGTAATTTTATATATAATATAAAATAGCAACTTGTTCAGTCTGTAAATTGCTACTTGTATGTATAGTTTTAGGACTGACCGTTTGGTATTGTGTAACCAGGTAGTATGCACTTCTCTGGGAGAGGCTGTTTCTCCTGTTCTCAGCATTCCTTACTTGCCTGTAAGTCTTTATCTGGGGTTGAGGCCTTGTGAGATTTTCCTCTTCCATGTCTGCATGTCTGTTCATGTTGTCTTTGCTCAGCTCATGTTTAGGCAGCCATGTTTGTGATAGTTCATGGGGTAGCTTCTAACATTTCTAGGAGAGACAGTTTAACAGTAAACTTCCTGGTCTTCTGCCTCTGTAACAGTCTTTTATTTCTAGCCCCTCTTCTGCAGTGTTGCCTGAGCCTTAGGTGAGGGAGTTGTGTTGTAGATGTATCACTGGACGCCATGGCTGCATTTTGCTCAGTTTTTCTTTTTTTGGAAAGAGTCATTAGCAGCACTTTAATTTCCCATTTGCTTCAATAACAAATTTAGTAACACTTTATATACTGCACTGTGAATTACTCTTATTAGTGTTTTGTTTTTATTTTTTATTTTTTTCGTTACAATGTAAAGCTTTGTTAATGTATGGCTGGAATTGAACCCAGGGCATGACACCTGCAAGGCAAGCACTCTATCACTCATTTACCTTTCCAGTCTAGATCCTACTTGTCTTGACAGTGACTGTCCTCTCCAAGCACACCTTGGGCTTTTCTTCTTTTTTATTTTTTTGGTTTTTCGAGACAGGGTTTCTCTGTGTAACAGAGCCCTGGCTGTCCTGGACTAACTTTGTAGACCAGTCTAGCCTTGAACTCACAGAGATCCGCCTGCCTCTGCCTCCTGAGTGCTGGGATTACAGGAATGTGCCACCGTGCCCCGGCTCCAGTTAGGCTTTTCTATAATGATCTGTTGCTTGTTGGAAAGGGAAGGTTTTATTTATTTATGTATTTATTTTTGAACAGATGAGAAGCACACTTCTCTGGCAAGACAGTGGAGAACTTTTTTAAGACTCCAGTCAGAATTGATTCTAAAGTGTTAGAAAAACTGTTGCTTTATTCTTGTTCCTGTACTTTGAGGTGCATTAAGACAAGCAAAATGAGATGACTTAAATAAGGTATTTTATTTTTATTAAACTGATTTCTTAGCTTTATCCTGGTTTTCCCTTTTAAATAAAAATGTCCTCAGCCTTCTCAGGCATTATATAAAAATATTAACTGAGGAAAAATTTAAAGTGTTATGTATTTCATAATACCATATGAATATCATCATATCAGGTGTAACACAGAAAATTAACAATCTGAAATGAATTAAAAGTTTTTGGACTTTGGGAAGTTTCAAGTTTTAAAATGTTATGGTGATGTGGCAGCAGCAGCAGAATCTATTAGAGAAGCTTTTAATGAACAGACTTATTTTCTTGACTTTTTGGTAATGGATAGTAACTTTTAAAGACATGCTTTCTAAATATTTTGATTTTATTTTGACTATTGAAGATGAAGGCTTAGGCAACTAAAAATTACACAGTGGAAAATCTTACTTGAGATGAGGATGGCACAATTGTGAGCAATGCTGATTGACCATAGTTAGTGCGACTTCTATGCCATTCCGCGAAGTCATGCTTTATGACACCTGGGAAGAATTGTATGAAAGACACAGGCAGAGAAGAGGAGAGTAGGAGGCAGCCCAGTGCTCTAATGGGTTCAAGTCATGTGCTTCATTTTTGTTCTCTGAGTCTATTTTGATCGTGTAGAATGCTGTTGATCTCTAATTTGTATTGTCTCAGCTCTTGTTTTTATTTGAAAATTGGAGTTTACAACTATAAATCTGAGAAATAGGCTAGTAAAAATCATGGAATGCAGCATATTGTAGAGGATTTTGTTTTTGTTGATGGTGGCTTTTTTTGAGACACTGTCTTGCCATGTAGCCCAGCCTAGCCTTGAACTTACTATGTAGCTCATGCTGGCTTTGAACTTGGGACCCTCTTGCCTTGATCGCTAGAATTCTAGGATTATTGATAGGTACTATTTTAGGATATTCCTTAAGAATGTTAATTCTTTAGTATGTTCTGTAATTTTTTTTACAAAGTATAAACACTATATAATAAATAACTTAGTGGATTGTGATGTTGTTACTTTTTCTTAGAAAGTTTAACTCCTTGTACTTGAGTACTGAACACTTGAGTGTTAAATGATAGCTTGGATTAGATTGAAATCTTTGAAATATGCTCTCAGATGATAGCAAACCTGTGTACATTTTAACCTGTCTGCTTTAAATGTGCTTTAAAAGATCAAGGAAAGAATAATATTAAAACTTCAATTTCAATGTCTACAAATAGTGTTAAATACTCCCAAAATTTATGACTATTTCTTTTTATGTTATGGGAACAGAGCTGAGTAGTTGTGACAGAGACCATAGATTCTCATCACTTTATACTGCTCTTAGATTGTAAATTTTAGTGATAGAGTTATAATGTGACAGTATACTGAGTGCTGTGGCTGATGTTGGTCTCTGTTATTTGTTTTCTTTATTACTAGTTCGTGTCCATCAAAACAAGAGAAAATGGACTTTGAGTGGTGTGTGTGTGTGTGTGTGTGTGTTTGTGTGTGTGTGTGTGTGTGTGTGTGTGTGTGTGTGTGTGTGTACAGATCCCTATGTGCACATATGTGCTGGGGCTAAAACCCAAGTGTTGTACATGCTAAGTCTGCACATGTGGCCCCTGAATGCAATTTGGATTACTTTGTTGAATTGGGCTGGAGAGATGGCTCAGCCGTTAAAGGCTAGGCTCACAACCAAAAATATAAGAGTTGAATTAAATAGTAAAAAAAGCAAACTCCATTCTTACTATGTAGTAACAGTATAATTGGGATAGAAGAATATATGTTAGCATTATCAGAGTAAACATACTGCAGCTTTCCCAATTTTTAGGAGTATAATTGGAAATTTTGAAATGAAGTATCTCATCGTGGCATAATTTCTTCCTAAAAATAAAAATGAAAAAAAAAATGAAGTTACCATCAAAACAAGTTTCCAGTGGACTCATTTGCTAGCTAGGTGGAGTCATTTACTGATGTTGAGTTGTTGGATCACAGAAGTCAAAGGAGTTGTGTTCCGGGACTTGTTTAAAATTGGCTTTTTGGCAGGAATAATTGATCCTAACACTTCAGGACATCTAGGGTGGCTTCGGTAGTCAATTAAAAGCAAGGCACACGGTCTATAGTGGTTCTCCTGGCTTTTCAGGAGCTGACGGATGTTATTGACACTACTCAGTTATTTACTGGAGAACGCACTGACAAGTTTAAAGTGGTAGAAAAATAACCTTGTGAATGTTCTTTGTGGAGCACATAGAGACAAGTATTTTCAAAGTTGAGGGAACACCTAAGCACAAACAGAAGTGGAACTCACTAAGCTGTGCTACAGTGGATAGTGATAGTATGTGTGGAGCAGATAAAATTTGTGCGGATTCACAGAACTGATAAAAACTGTCAGATGTTCACAGTGTATGGCTGTTAATGTGTTATTCATCAGCAAGTCATTTGCAGAAAGTACATGACTCACTATTGTGAACGCCATTTACTCTCATGGAGCTAAACCAGCATGGCTTCCACAAATACTTGTTAAGAACAAAAGCTGAGTATCCTGACTGGCTTAGTGTTGGTAAAGTATTTTGTCTGTTTGTTTTTACTGTTTAAAGGTTGAGATTGAAATTTTTAGATCAAAGAGGACCGACCATTATCAGTTACTATTATCAAATACTATTTACTTTTGAAAATTGTTTTTTCTTCAGATTTACCATTTTTAAATGAATATAACATAAAATTAGATAAAATAATGCACATATGATGGGCATGGTAGCACATGCCTTTAATTCCAGCACTCTGTAGGCTAGACTGGTCTACAGAGTGAGGTCCAGGACAGCCAAGGCTACGCAGAGAAAACCCTGTCCCCCAAAATAAAATTAAAGAAAAACATAATGCACACTTAGTGAAGAATGTTGTACTCTCATATATACTTGAGTGCCATCAAAGAAGACAGATATTCAGCCCTGCACAGATAGGGTAGAGTGTTCACCTCCACCTGTAGTTTCAGAGGCATTTCTCAGATAGTGTAGCAAGCCTAAAGGAAACTCCCATATTTCAGAATCTCCTTAGTTGTACAACCGAAGAAAGTCTACCGACCCTTTGATTGTAGTGACACACTGCAAGCAAACCTCTAAAGAGCCATCCAATAGAATTCTGCGCTTGTCTTCCAAGTAGTGAGTGTCTTCAGCTAAAATCACATAATGGGTTTGACATCAATATTTGGCTGTACCTATGTCAGTGAAAGTGCACAGGGTCAGGAGCACTGCTGCTCTTGCAGAGGACCTGGGTTCAGTACCCAGCACCCTCATGACAACTCACATACATCTGAAACTCCAGTTCCTGGAGATATGAGACCGTCTTTTGGCTTCCACAGGCATCTGCATGCATTTGGTGCACATACGTACACTCGGGCACATGCACACTTAAAATAAGAATAAACAAGATCTAAGAATGTGAATGATAGTGAAAATGTAAAACCCTAAGTGCATTCTAACTATAGAAGCGTATTTGTAGTGTAGTTAGGGATTGGGTGAATGTTTGAGTGGACATTAATCTAGGTGGATCATATTTTATGAGTTCATTACAACAAAGTGGGTTTTTTGTTTGCTTGTTTGTTTTGTTTTTTTGAGACAGAGTTTCTCTGTGAAACAAAGACCTGGCTGTCCAGGACTTGCTTTGTAGACCAGGCTGGCCTTGAACTTACAGAGATCTGCCTGCCTCTGCCTCCTAAGTACTGGGATTAAAGACATGTGCCACCAAGCCTGGCTAAAAAGTGATTTTATATAAAAACTTAAAAACATTTTAAAAGATAAATACATAGATACTTATTTCACATTACTATTTATGGGTAAGTATTCACAAGAGATTTTGGGAATAGGAAACCCTATTAGATGGGGTAATTTGTTCCCCTAAAGAATCCATTCTTATCAGCAGACTTGTATTATAAGACACTGTTCTCAGTGGGCATTACTTGAGTTTTGTTTATGAAGTTTGTGGAAACCTTTTCTCTTGTTATAAGCATGTACATGATTTTGCCTGTTGACCTACAGAAATTGAAATACTTAGAATTTCTCTGTACATAAAAAACGCTGGAACCGGGCAGTGGTGGCGCACACCTTTAATCCCAGTGTTTGGGAGGCAGAGGCAGGTGGATCTTTGCAAGTTCAAGGCCAGCCTGGTCTACAAAGTGACAGCCCAGCACAGCCAGGGCTACACAGAGAAACCCTGTCTCAAAAAACCAAAAAAAAAAAAAAAAAAAAAAAAGCTGGGATATGTTTGTTTGACAGTAGAGCTTCTCAGACACAGAGTGCTCACAGGGCTATTAAGATGCAGGCTCTGCTCTGGGCTGCAGGGTGAACGACCGCCCTTAGCTGATATGGCTTTGCTTTAGCTAACAAGTCTCTAGTGTTGTAGGTAGATTTTCAGGCACTGCCAGTGCATCCTTAAAACACCTGTTCTGTGCCAGGACCTGTGTTAGGACACTCACATATATTCCTTCTTTAAAAAGTCTTTGAAAGAGTTAGAAACAGTTGGAGTGAGGCAGCATTGGGTGAGTATTTTTGGTTTAGTGCCCCCTCCCCCCGCACGTATGTGTAGAAATAATTAAATTGTTTAACAGTATTTAGATTATATTTAATTGTTTGGCAGTGGGAGGCATGCAGCTTGCATGTTCCTCCCCCAGGCTAATTCTGGGTCCTTACATTGACTAACAGAATCTCAATCTCTCTCTCTCTCTCTCTCTCTCTCTCTCTCTCTCTCTCTCAAAGATTTGATTTTTTGAGACAGGATTTCTCTGCATATCCTTGTCCTGGACTTACTTTGTAGACCAGGTTGGCCTTGAACTCACAGGGATCTGCCTGCCTTTGCCTCCCAAGTGCTGGGATTAAAGATATGTACCACCATGCCCAGCAACTAACATATCTCTTTTAGGGGCAAAATGCCTCTTGAAAAGAGTTCTCTTGTGGGAACCCCACACCTAAGGAGACTGGCTTGCTTGTTACCTTTTCTCTTTATATAAATTTAAGATTATGTGTATTTATCTATTAGATCAGTAAGGACATTATCATTTATTACTAAACAAAAACTTAACATAGTACCTTCAAGGAAAAAAAAATGTGTCATTTTGAATTCTAGACTGTCTTTAGCAAGCAGTCTTATCTTATCAGCAGGGCTCCCACCCCGACTTCATTTTTTAACTAAGCTGGTCTAGAATTCAGAGATCCAGCTGTTTCTGCCTCCAGTGTGATGGGATTAAGGGTGTGTGCCATTACCACCCTGCTCAAATATTTCACTTAAATGCCAGATAATAGTAATTCTGTAACCCAGAGAACAACTCTGAATTATAGTGACAATTCCAAATCTGTCCAAAATCTTCAAAAAATCTCTCATATTTTAGCAATGCCAAACCAGAAAAATATCCTTTCTACCTCCCAATATAGGAAAAATTAAAAACATCTAACCAAAAATAAAGCAAAGAAACAGCAACATCCCAGAAGCCTTGGTCTAACTCTGCCATTCTGTGCTGCAATTTTGTTCATTCCATGGAATCTAGTTTCAGCTGCATTTCACTGGCAGGCCAATTCCAGAGAGCCATGACAAGCACCTAGTAGCCAGAGAGCTGTGAGCTCCAGCTGCCATCAATTTTGTCTTATATATCAGGAAGGGCCTCCCTCCTTCCCCCATTGTCATTGTTGGTAAATTAGCATTCCATCTATAAGCTCTCTCCTTTTCTAGGCCTGTCCTAGTCAGATCTTTCTCAAAAACAATACATAGAACCATAATTGTCAGTGTAAAAATCATTTGCATGCTAAGAGAAACAAACTCAATTGGAATACAAATGTATTGAGACATTATGAATTCCTCCATTTTTAATCTAGGTGGTTGATTCCACTCGTCAGTTCTGTCTAGAAGACTGCTGGTTTTTTAGTACATAAACTTAGTTCTCTGGATGTAAGGCCACAGCTTCACTTAAGGAAGTTGCACCTTTGAGATGCATTTGGGTTCAGTTCCCCACTTTTTGGCTAGGAAACCGCCTTTTACCTGGGGCCTTCTCAGGCTCTAAGCATGGATTCTAATTGCCATAGTTGGGCACCATAATAACATTTTTATTGGCTATACGTACATATGGGGGAAGGGTTAGGTCCTAGAGGAGTGTATACATAGCAAGAACAACAGGAAATAAAATACATTGTTGTTGCTGGCTGGTCGTGAACAAAGTAGGGCCTGTTGTCTTTATCTTCCTAAGTACTGGTGCATTATCAACCAGTTGTCAGAGCAAAACAGAGGTATGGAAACTCAGATAGTTAAGAAACATTTCTTCTACTCCTTCTTTTTTCATCTGAAATATCTCTTGAACTAACGCACTTTAAAATTTTGACATCCAATTCATTTGTTTTTAAAAATTAAAATGTTTTAATTGTAATATATATGAAATATGAGTTTCTCCCATTTTTCAAGGTACTGAGAATTGAACCAAAGGCCCTGAATATGCTAGTGCTCCTTTTGTAGTTCATTTAAGACTCAAAACTAATGCTATTCTTCCCACCCCTTAGTGTATTAGAACAGAATTGTCATTGATAGGACTCTTTAATTTTTTATTACATTTTTGAGATGAGGTATGTAACCCATGCTGCCTAGAGCTCTCTGTGTAGCCTAGGCTAGCCTTGAACTGATCATCTTCCCGCATTAGCCTCCTTAGTATTAGATTTGTAGGTATGTATGTGCCACAACACCTGACTTGTATAGGACTTTTATTATTTTGCTAGTAGGCCAAGTGTTTCGTGGGACATCTTTATGTTTGTGTGCATGCTAGATTGCATGCAAACAAGCATGCACTCTCTCAATATATGTACATACACACATGCAGATGTGTTGTTTTGGTCTTAATAGGTGCAATGGATGAGCTTCACAGTCTGGATCCACGAAGGCAAGAATTACTGGAAGCTAGATTTACTGGAGTTGCAACTGGGAGCACTGGGAGTACTGGGAGCTGCAGTGTTGGAGCCAAAGTGAGTGAAATTTTAATCTCATTTAAAGTCCTTTCTTTGTGTTAAGTGGTCTAGAACATATTTGGTAGGGCTGTTAAGATGGCTTGACCACCAGAGTTGAAACCCAGGACTCTCAGGTTGGAAGGAGAGAACCAAGGCTCATAGAGTGTCCATTGGCCACCCTAATGTGTGTAAACCTTGCCCTCCCTCCCATTATAAAACAATAAAACTACAAAGTATCTTTTGTGCACGAGCCCTGTATACATGCTTAATGACGAACTATAAGACTTTTATAATGCATAGAAGAAAAGTTAGTATTTAGAAACCTGATTTCTTTTTATTTGCTGTGCTGAAGATTTCTATATTAATGCAGTAGTGTTTGACAATTCTTGCTATTATTTCTTGAGCAAAGGGCCCTTGCCTATGCCTATACATATGGAAGCGTTGCTCTGATTTTCCTGTTGCCATTTCTAAGTGTGAGATCTTACATGAAATTCTTCGCTCCATTTTGAATTGATTTTGCAGAGTAAGAGAAAGGGATCTATTTTCCTCACCAGATTTGAATAGATTGTCTTTATCTCCAACATATATTTTTAGCACCTTTGTTGAAAATCTCATTAGCTGTACTGTGTGCGTTTCTGTGTGCTCTGTTGTGTTGATCTGTGCATGTTAGTTTCAGTAGCATACTGTATCTGTTATATGTCTGCAGTATAATTTGAAATTGTATATTGTGATGCCTCCAGCCTTGCTCCTTTTTTGCTCATGGTGTCTTTGGCTACTTGATGTTACTAGTATTTCTTTGTGAGTTGTAGTATTTCCCCTTTCTGTTTCTGTGATGAATGTGCTTGGCTTTTGATGGAGGATATGTTTAATCTATAGATTGTGCTTGGTAATGTCGCTTTTTTCACAATATTATGCTAGTCTTTGAGCTCTATTTTGTAGTGTCTACAATTTGTCTTTAATGTTTTAAGGCTTTCACTGTAGATTTCTTTCACTTCCTTGGTTAGATGTCTGTCAGTCCATCTGCCTGTCATCCATCCATCCATCCGCACACACACGTTTTTAAAATTTTACACCATGCTATCCCATCATGTTCTTGATTTCCTTCTCAGTGTTTATTGTTGATATATAGAAAAGCTACTGGTTTTGTATGTAGAACATGCATCCTAATACTTTGCTCAAAGTATATCAAATCTAAGTGCTTTCAGGAGACTTTAGAGTCTCCTGAGTATGGGAACATATTATCTGAAAAAAGGGGTGATTTGAGCAAGTTCCTTTGTTTCTTGCTCTTGTCTTATGACTGGCTAACAGTTCAAGTACCATGTTGAATAAGAGTGAAGTAGTGAAAACCTGTCTTGTTACTGATTTTAGAGGAAAGAGTCAGTGTTCCTCATTCAGTTATCAGCCTTTAAAATGTTGCAATATGATCCCCTTTGCTACTAGTTTCTTCAGCGTTGGTCATGAACAGATGCTGAACTCTGTCCAAGGACTTTTTCCATACCTGTTGAGGTGCTGTGGTCTCTGTCCCAGTCTGTCCAGGTGCTGTGTCTCATCTTCTGTTGTGTGTGTTAAACCTTTATCTTCTCATGGTAATCTCATGTTTCTTATTTTGAGAAACTGCAAGTCTGTTTTCCAGCTGTTTTATTATCCTCATCAGCAATGTACAAGGAGTATAATTTCTCCCTATGTGTCAGTATTTGTTTTTATCTCTTCTAGCATAGCATTCTGGTTGGTGTATAAAGCAATGCCATAAATGAGTGTTCTGATTTCCATTTTCTGTTGACCAGTGCTGTTGAATTTCTTGCTATATTCCTACTTACCATTTGTGTATCTTCTCTGATGGGGTATCTAGTCAAATCCTTTGCGTGTTTTTAAGTTTGGTTGCTTTTAAGTCTTGAGTTACAAGGGTTAGACCCCTGCAAGATAAATGGTTTGCAGATTTTTCTCCCATTCTTTGGGTATCATGTCTGAGAAACTTGAATAGTTCAGTGTCACGTAATGTACACCTATATTCTTTTCTAAGACATTGTTGAGGAGTGACTATATTATGTCCCTCATGGGCTCCTGTGTTGAACACTTGGTCCCAGCCGTGCTGCTCTTTTGGGTGATGGAGGAAACCTTAGGAGATGAGACTTACTTAGCTGGAGGAACAGGGTACTAGAGGGTGAGTGTTTGAAAGAGTTACCAGTTCTGCCCTTTTCTGTCTCTGCTTTTCTCTCTCTCTTCTTCATGTTTCCTCAGTGATGCTGTCACCAAATGCATGGGGCCATGTGATGAAGCCTTAAGCCAAAAGAAATAATTCTTCTCTTTAAGGTGTTTTGTCTGGTCTTATGAACCCAGAAAGATGTTAAGATATAGATAGAGCACAGCTATAATTTAAAAAGGTAAAACCAACTTCTATAAGCAGTGTAAATTATTTAACCCAGTGCCTCCAGAATAGATCCCAATATCTCAACAGTAACTAGAATTATATCACATGGCCTAAGATTATCTAAATATATATTTTAATTAATAACCCGAGTCCTATGTTTTAACCATATCCAATATCTAGCAAAGACATAAGTAGACATGTAATCCAGGGTTGAATCATCATACAGTATGTTGTAAAGATACAATTTTGTATTTTTATCGTCATATAAAAAATCCATTAACAATCTAAAACATGAGATTTGTTGGTTTTTTTAGTCTAAAATAAGGTAACAATAATAATAGAATTCATTAGGACTAAGAAATTTCATAATTGTTGCTTTATACATGGTCATCTAAGAAGGTGAAATCACATGGCAGGTTGTGGGTTGTGAACCATTTGGCCCATATGGTTGTTATTTAAAACCATTTATATTTATATCTAACAAAACTATAAGTTTGATTAACTACTAACATGCATTTACATTATACCTTCAACCATTTTCTTGTCATCTTCCAACCTTAGTAACTTGCATTTACTAAACCTTAACATCTTTTCATTTCCTCAGACTCTCAAATCTTTCTTAAACTTTTCTCTCCTTAAACGTTTACAACTTATATATCTTAATTATCCTAAAGAGTTTGTGATAGTAGCTTTCAAAAAAGGGACTGAACTTTACAGTGTATTTTTAAGAATTACATAGGTATAATACCTTACCTCCTAACTTTGCATCAATATATAAAGATTTAATGAAATCAGCCATTTTGATTTTTTAGCTTATTTTTCCAATAAACATTGACAATTTAGACAAAACAAAATTCCCCAGTCCAAGTTTAATAAGTGTCTCCAAAGACTTTTATATCCTATATTTATATAAAGTTATCTGAGTAAGGAAGTACAGGCAAAGTGTATATTTCTAACCATTTATTATCTGTTTAACCCAGGAAGCATACTTTGTGATAAATTAATGCTAGTATTTGGCATGACCATGAGCTTGGCCAGGCATCAACCTGCATTACCCAATTTCCTAAAATAGACTGCCATAGCAGTCCACAAAAAGGATTGGAAATAGCCCTGTGTTTTTAAATCAGTTGCATAGGCATGATACCTTATATTAAGAGTTGCAATATATATCCTTAATTAGCAGCCCTTAACAAATATGGTGGCGAAGGGAGTATGTAGCCGGGACATTTTGCCGGGACAGGTGGATGACCTTTCTCATCTTTTCTGATGGCAGCAACCCTCACCCCCCCCCCCCTTAGCCTGTCTAGTTTTCATTTCTGTTTCTGAGGAGGAGGGGTAACCCCATAACTCACCCAGCTCAAGGTGGCTTTTACCTTAGGAAGCCTTCCCTGTTCTTTTTTTCCATCATTCTGCACCGGTTCTTCAGCTGACAATGGAATTTCGGATATGCCTTGCCAGAGAGGAGGGTCCTGTCCCCTCACAATGATTTTGTCGGGGAGGATCGGCAAACCCCTGCTCCCCAACCCCCCATCGTGGCCCAGGCACAGATGGTGGGAGAGGGGAGATTATCAATCTCAGTGTGGCAACAACAGTCTGTAACTCCAGTCCTAGGGCTTCAATGCCCTCTTCTGTCCTGCGTGCGTGCATACAAGTGATGCACAGACATACGTGTAGGCGAACAACCTACATGTAAAATAAAATAAAAATACCTTTTTTTATTTTTGTTTTTTTGATACAGGGTTTCTCTGTGTAACAGCCCTGGCTGTCCTGGACTCACTCTGTAGATAAGGCTGGCCTTGACCTTACAGAGATCCACCTGCCTCTGCCTCCCCAGTGGTGGGATTAAAGGCATGTGCCACAACACCTGGCAGTTACAGACAGCTGTGAACTGCCATGAGGGTGCTGGGAATTGAACCTGGGTCCTTTGGAAGAACAGTCAATGCTCTTAACTGCTGCGCCATCTCTCCAGCCCCCAAAATACCTTTTTTAAACTAAAAAAAAAAAAAAATTAGAAATCAGAATGGTATGCCTGTTTCTAATCTGGTTTTAGGAATGGTGGAGATTAAGTACATTTAGAGTAGTTTTGTTGTGTTTTTCTTTTCCTTTTCTTGAACTGGACATTAAAGTTAGGGCCTTGTACATGCTAGACGAGTACTCTGCCACTGAGCTGTATGCCCAGCCCAAGATTTGTTTTGAGACTTGAATTTATTCTAAAATGTATTAGGGCAAGTATTTAAATTGCACTTGGAGTTAACCACAGAATCATGCAGCCTGATAAGCCTGCTCTTGTGTTATTTCATTACAGGTGGCCAGAGCTAGCAAGTTTTCTAGAAATGAAAATAGAGCCAGTGTTTGGTTTACTAGTAATGTTCTTTACCTCTAAGCTGATGATATCAGATGCGAATAAAAACCAAAGGTATCTGTTTTATATGTGTATGTGTGTAGGGAATCCAGAGTCTTTTTTTTTCATATATAGCACATTTATTCTGTTCTAGGCATGACAGCATAAAAGTGTTAGTGTGTCTTTTTACTATTTTGAATTTTTGAGGCAAACCCATACGAATTTGATGTAAGAGATAGAAACATTTTTCTGCTTCTATTTTTAACTTCTTTTTAAAAATTTTATTTTTTGATGTTTATTTATTAGTTCAAGTTACATCTCCATCATGGTCCCCTTCTTCCACCCCTCCTGGTCCCACCCTCCCACCTTCTCCCCTGAGAATTCAGGGTCTTAGGCATGGCAGGCAAATTCTCTACATTTAAACCGTCTGCCTAGTATCCTCAGTATATATTTTGAAGTACTCATCATGTATAATGTTTCATTTAATGTTTCTGGTTCGCATTCAGAATTATATAACCTGTCTCAGGTATTTTATAGTCATTCTAGTAATAGCCAAAGCAGAATAGGCGTAGCTAGTAACTTGTATGTAGGCACATTTGGTTTTACACATTTATCATATAGTTCATGGGCGTTAACAGGGTTGTTAGAATATTTTGTAAATTAAACCCACATTTCCAAAAATTCTGTTACAATATGAAATAGTCTAACTAAATCCATTAGCTTAAATGATGGATTTTTTTCCTGTCTTTTCTTTTTCTTTCCTTTGTTTTATTTTTGTGGTTTTGAGACAGGGTTTTCCTATGTAGCCCTGGCTGTCCTGGAACTAGATTTGCAGACCAGGCTGATCTGTAACTCAGATATTGTCTGCCTCTGCCTCCCAAGTGCTGGGATTAAAGGTGTCCAGCATTATGCCTAGCAATTGATGGACATTTTGAGGTAGTATGTCAGTGAACTGAAGACATCTAAGGAAATGGGAGTATACAGCAGGTTTTTTCTTATATTCATAGATGCAGACTGAAGCCTAGGCTGATAAATTTACTGTATAGAATTAATGGAAAACTAACAGAACTAAAAGCACAATAATAGATGAATAATTTGGCAGCTAGCAGAGCTAAGAACAGAATAATGGCAGTGCCCTTGAACCTGTGGGTGGGAACAAAGCCTCGTCCATTTTACACTTTTGTCTAGAGCTAGTGCTAGTCAGAATACCCAGTTAAATGCTAAGATGGACAAGTCATCTTGTCTGAATTGCTGATTTCATTTTCTTTTGTCCACTCCAGATTTTTTGCTAAACCATTTTTGAATTGGTTTGCATTTTATACTAATTACTGGCTTTTTTTTTTTTTTTTTTTTTTTTTTTGGTTTTTCGAGACAGGGTTTCTCTGTGTAGCCCTGGCTGTCCTGGACTCACTTTGTACACCAGACTGGCCTCGAACTCGCAAAGATCCGCCTGCCTCTGCCTCCCAAGTGCTGGAATTAAAGGCGTGCGCCACCACTGCCCGGCTCTAATTACTGGCTTTTAATTACAGAAAAAGAAGCCAGTTTTAGCTGTCTAAGGAGGTGAAGACTGTGGGACAATTTAGATACTGGTTCCAAGGCTTCGAAGATTAGACTTGGACAGAAAGCAGGGCAACTCCAGTCACCTTGGCTGAGGAAACTGCTTTCCTTCTGATTGTAGTGTTCTCACCCTTAGGAACACCAGGCCATGAAGGAACACCTTCACCTCCACCCTGTGCTTACGTTACTCTGAGTTCCCAGGCTCTAGGGCAGGAGGAGTTCTCAACCTATGGGTCGCCCCTTTGGTAAACCTCTGACTCCAGAAATATTTGCATTATCATTCATAACAGTAGCAAAATTAGAGTTATGAAATAGCAATGAAAATAATTTTATGGTTGGGGTCACCACAACATGAAGATCTGTATTACAGGGTCACAGCATTAGGAATGTTGAGAACCACTACTCTAGGGGAAAGAATTGATTAGTGTCATGTTGATTTTCTGTTTTCTCTTTTTTTTTTTTGGTTTTTCGAGACAGGGTTTCTCTGTGTATCCTTGGCTGTCCTGGACTCACTTTGTAGACCAGGCTGGCCTCGAACTCACAAAGATCCGCCTGCCTCTGCCTCCCAAGTGCTGGGATTAAAGGCGTGCGCCACCACCGCCCGGCTCTCTCTTTTGTTTTTAACTATAGGCATGAGTCAGAAGTGTGTATAAGAAGGATCTTCTCCCCAGTGTATGAGGAGGCTCTTGGCCCTCATATGACTGCTGAACTGGGGCGGGGGACTGATATGTAGGGACACTCCACTCCAGAGTTGTGGGATGGAAGGGATGGGGGTAGAGGGTGGGAGGGCGGGACTGGGAGGGGTGGAAAGAGGGTACTGTGATGGAGATGTAACCTGAAGTAATAAATAAACATTAAAAAAAACAAGAAGGATCTTCTTTAGAATGTATATCGGCAGGTTAATTTGTAGTCCCACCAAAAATACAAGACAGCACAAAACCAAGCAACCTTTGATGCTTGACTGACCCAAAATCAGAATGGAGGTTGAGTACCTAGATAGGAAGTGTTAATTGTGTTTTATATCATAAGACTTAAGTTTTTAATTCAAAAATCGAGACAGTGCTTTTTCAGGGAAGCAAGGAATTTCTATATTATATTAGTATGGTTAGATGGGGGCATCTGTTGGTGAGATGCAGTGCTGCATTCAGTTCTTTCTCACAGCCCCCCTCTATTGGTGAGGTGCAGTATTGCATTCAGTTCTTTCTCACAGCCCCTTCCTTTGGTGAGGTGCAGTGCTGCATTCAGTTCTTTCTCACACCCCCCTCTATTGGTGAGGGGCAGTATTGCATTCAGTTCTTCCACCACCACCCCCAGCACCCTAAATTTTCACATAGTCTGTAGCAGCATTTAGTTAATTTTCTGTACAGGGTCAAGTAATGAATATCTGTAGGCCATATGAATTCTGCCATAATTTCTTTACTTAATTCTGTCATTGTGGCACTCAAGGAGCCATAGACCAAATGTCATTCAGTGTATGGCTGATAATCCAATGAAACTATGTTAAAATAGCTGGTGGGTTGTAGTTTAATGATCCCTAGTTTCTAGCCGATCTTCCCAATAGAACTTTATGAAATAGGATGATGGTCCTTTTTAATATTTCCATGGCCTAATTTGTGCTTACTGGCTACATAAGGACCTAATAAATTTCTTTCTTTCTTTCTTTCTTTCTTTCTTTCTTTCTTTCTTTCTTTCTTTCTTTCTTTCTTTCTTTC
>CAJQZJ010032684.1:4065099-4077288 GCA_907164525.1 Lophiomys imhausi
CAAGAGAGGGAGAGTGAGGGGCTACAGAGAGGGAGTGAGGGGCTACAGAGAGGGAGTGAGGGGCTACAGAGAGGGAGAGTGAGGGGCTACAGAGAGGGAGAGGGAGGGGCTACAGAGAGGGAGAGGGAGGGGCTACAAGAGAGGGAGAGGGAGGGGCTACAGAGAGGAGAGTTGAGGGGCCTGGGAAGGAAGGGTATTGCATAAGTTCCGCTGTCCTACAGCACAGTAAGTGTGACTCTGACTGGGAGTCATCTGTTAGTGCTCTGCATGGAACTGTTAGGAGGAAGGGAGCTGGAGCAGGTGATGAGGAATTGGAAGTAACGAGCACCCTCATTTGGCTGGCAGGTATTGAGATGATGCATTGTGTCCATAAGTGTGTCACATTAAGTAAAAGTTAAATATGTAAGTAATGTTTTAAAAGTCCCTTACAGAGAGGAGTTACATTGGAGTTAGGAAATATGTATACATACATACATTTATGTATACATTTATATATTATGTTATATATATTTAACAGGGTAACAGTATTTTTCATAGGATTAATTGTAGAACAATAATGTACTTAAGCATCATACTATTTCAAAATATTCTATATTGAAACTTATAAATTGCTTCTGTTTAGTAGCAGAACAGAATGTATGGTTGTTTAATAAAAATGTTTTAAAGATCTAGCTGCAATTTAATTTTTAAAGTCAAAACAAAAGTATTAAGTAAACCACTTTATGGACAGGGCATTGTGAGCATTTGGAAAAAAAAATCCATATTAATTCTGATGCAGAAGGTAAAGTTAATATTTAAGAAGAAGTTGCTAGTTTTACTATCCAAAGAATTTGTACTAAGACTTAACATTCAAACAATTGACCTTAATAGGAATACCTATAACCAGATGCTGTGGCTTATTATATTTGTAAATCAATCACCTGAAAAGCTAAGGCAAGAAGACTTTCCATTATAATCAATATAGTGGTGACAGAGTCATTGAAATGAATAGCGGAGCTCAAAAATAGCCCTCTCAGGACATAGAGAGTGACTCATCATGTTTGCTTACGCAGCTTACTTGGTTACATGACTCAACACGGCCATGTTATCACCACTCATAGTGGAATAAAGATTATACTCCTGATTGCTACAGAAGAAAATCATGTCACTGTATATGTCATTCCAAAATTAGTAATGTTTTTCCATATCAACAAATGAAAAGTAAATGTTTGAAAAGATATCCTGTACAAGAACTTAAAAATAATCAGATACTTCAGAATAAATCTGACAAAAGATACTTGACAATTCCATTGGGGGGGGCATAAAGTCTCTGAATGAATGAGAGCTGTCGTACTTTTGAGTGGACAAACCCAGCATGATAATGCTGTCACTTCTTCATAAGGTTGTCTAGAGATCAGTGCAATATCAGTTAAAAATTACAGTATTTGGGGGAAGGTAAAAATAAATAAACTTCCAAAATTTGTATCAAAATGTAAAATTAAAAGATTCCAAGGCATGATAACATGCTTGTGAATTCAAGGTTAGGTGGTGCTAAGTGATTTATTAAGATAGTATTTAAGGACAGAACTGAGGGGGGTTGTACTATCAGATGCCAAGAAGTATGGTAAATTAAGACAGTGTGATACCAACATAAAAGTGAAGTTAATGCTGGATGTGGTGGCTTACACCTTTAATCCCAGCACTTGAGAAGCAGAGGCTGGTGGATCTCTGCAATTTTGAGGCCAACCTGGTCTACAGAGTGAGTGGTCTACAGACAGCCAGAGCTATTACACAGAGAAACCCTGTCTCGAAAAAGAAAAAGAAAGAAAAAAAGAAATTAACAAAACAATTAGAGTCCAAGAACAGATCCATTACATACTTTGTATTATAGAAGGTAACGAGTTAACTTTGTTAGTTCATCCAAGCTTTTACTCTTACAGAAATATGTGGCCCAACCTCATCTGATTTTATAGTATTTAGTACTTTATGGTTTAATTAGTATTTCTGTGCTTATATGTTTTGCTGTAAATTTATTCCTAGCTGAACTTAATGGCTCTGTTATTACATTTCCTGTGTAAGGCTTTTTGTTTTCTCCACAGTTAACAGTTATTTACTGAGTTAGTATAACCATCCATGTACTCCTCAGCAGCGAGGTGCAGACATCATTTAAAATACTAATTATTCTTCCCCATTTTTCACTTGTTCTTTAAATCTCTCCCTGAACTACTTCATTCATGTGTTCTATCCAAGGTTACTTGCTCTATTCCCCTGGGATGTGCATTTTTCTAGAATCTTTCTTCTAACCCTGAGTATTCATTTCCATTTGATTTGTGTTTGAGCTCCTATTCCCTGTTTCCCATATCTTCCTTGTCTTGGGTTATTCCTTTGTTTTGGTGGGGCATATTCTCCAGTCACTTCCTGTGGAAAGGAACATGGTGAAAGTTTTTAGACCTTGCATATTTTCCTCCTGTGATTTTTTTTGTTGTTGTTTTTTTATCTGGGAGTAGAAATCTAGATTAGATATCATTTTCTCTAATTTGAAGCAATGTTCATTGCCCTTTAGCTTTCCATGTTAATGCTTGTCACTCTGGTACCATTCTGATTTCTGATCCTTGTGTATGAATTGCTTCTTTTCTGAAGCATTTTAGGATCTTGTTATCTCTAGCATTTAATCTTCATTACATGTGCTTGGTTTAGCAAAAGCACCCTTCCAATTTAAAGGTTTCTTTCTTTACTTTAAAAAAAAGATTTTTTTTAATTATGTGCATTTTGTAGGTTTGTGCACATTAATGCGGGTACTTGTAGAGACCAAAAGAGGACATTGGATCTCCTGTAGCTGGAATTACAGGAGTGTGTGAGCTACCCAACATGTGTGTTGGGAACTAAACTCGGATCCTTTGCAAGAGCAGTGTGTGCCGCTGAGTCATCTCTACAGCCCTTCTTTCTAATTTAAAAGTCATGCTTTCCAGTTGTAGGAAAGTTTGGCTTGTCATCATCATCACCACATCCCTCCCTCTCTCCTTCTCCCTCACTCTCATCATCAGCAATACTATCCTTCCCTCCGTCCTTCCCATCACCATTATCCTTCCTTCCCTTCTTCCCTTTCCCTCTCATCACCATCACCACCACCATCATCTTTCCTTTTCCTCTTCCCTTCCCCTCTCATTATTTGAACCAGAAACTTGCACAAGCTAGTTTTATTATAATTGTTTTTGTCTCTTTTAGAGAAGATAAAAACCAGAGAGAGAGGGAGAGTGTGTTTCTTTAGTTTCTTAAATTATTTATTTTATGAGTATGGATGTTTTGCCTGGGAGTATATCATATGCATTTGTCAGATCCCATAAACTGGAGTTAGAGATGGTTGTAAGCCACTATGTGAGGACTGAGTCACCTTTCCAGCTCTCAAGGTTTTCTTCTTTCTTCTTGGTCTCAGATATTTTACTCTGATGTACCTATGAGTATGTTTTCTTGTTCTTACCTTGCTTGGGGAGAACAACACACCTCTTAACCTGTAAGTTTATGTCTTCACCAAGTTTCAGACTTCTTATTCTTTTTTCCCTGCTCCTTATCTCCCCTGTGACTAACTGCAGGTAAGTTGGATTGCTTGGTAGTTTGGATGGCTCTCTGCGCATCTTCACCCTGCTGTTACACCTGTGCAGTGAGGCGTTCCTTTAGAGTGGAACTTTTGAGTGCGGGGGTGGAATCTGTCTCTTCTCTAGTTTTTATTCCTCTGCTGAAATTCCAGTTTGTTCATTTCTTACAAGCGTATGTCACTTTGTCATTTGAGCATGTCTGTAGCCACTTCAAGGTATTGTACTTGTTGATTCTAGTCCCTCTGTTAGAATGAGGATGACTGTGTGTGTTCTGCAGTGTGCTGGCTTTTTGTGAAAATGGTTTTGACACAGCATAACTGTGTTGCCATAGGGTACCCAGCCGCTGGCATCGTCTTTCAGATCCTTTAGATTTATCTGGACTGCTCAGAGTTGGCTCTTAACAGATCATGTACCAGATAGAGGCATGGACACAATTGATGTTCACAATTGTGTCTTTTTTCTCTGTGGTTCTTTGCTTTCCTTATATTTCTCCTTACTTTATATCTGCTGTAGTGTCTAGAGAGCATTTTTTCTAACCAGTGAAACTGCAGATTTTGATCCAGCTTGTAATTAGTCTTGGGCAATTCTTGTGTCCAATTCAAATCAGACTGTTTTATTTTTATTTGAATCTGTATCTAATGTACTAAGAATTGTGGCTCTTAAGGACAATGCAGACAGTATAATTAGACTTTTCCACAGTTGCTTCGTCAGTCTTTATCAGTAAACAAATAATACTCCACTGCTTCCCTTCAGTGCTCAGAGGTTCTGCTCTTCATTGTGGTTGTCAGACCACGCAGTTCCTGATTGTGTTGAGGTCACAGTCAGCATCTTAAAAATCACTTTTACTGGTCCGGTGGTGGTAGTGCACGCCTTTAATCCCAGAGGCAGAGGCAGGCAGATTTCTGTGAGTCTGAGGCCAGCCTGGTCTGCAGAATGAGTTCCCAGACAGCCAAGCCTACCCAGAAAAACCCTGTCTCGAAAACAAAGAACAAAAAACAAATAAATTACTTTCACTGAATATAAAATGTTGTGTTCTTAATTGCTTTTCTTAAATGTTTTCTTCTGGCATAAAGCACATAAAGCTTTTGGAAAACTTCACGTGTTCTTCTGAGTTGATATTCATAAGTATGTGTTATGTTTTCCTAGTCGGTTGTAAATGAAAATATTTTCAGAAAAATACTCCTTAAATTATTACTTTTATTATTTTCTCCTTTTAATAGTCTTCTAAGTAATTTATTTTCTCTTTGTTAAATCTCCAGTGCTTCCTTAGTTGCTTTCTCTCAATATTTTTATTTGGCCCATGAGATGGCTCAGTGCGTAGAGGAGCTTGTTGCCAAGGCCCACAACCTGAGTTTAGTCATTGGAACCCACATGATGGACAGAGAACTGACTCCTGTGGGTTGTCCTTGACCTCCACACATGCACACAGACACACACACACACCCCAGATCTAACAAATAAAAATCCATTTTATTGTATTCCTTGTGATTTTAAAATGCCCTTGTGACCTTATGGCTCTCTTAGAGCACCATCTGCTGTGTTGATTACCTTTTCTTTATTGACACTATTTCTGAAGCTTCCCTGAGTTCTGCCACTTTTTCATGTTTAAAGATCTTATTGTGAGCCGGGCGGTGGTGGCGCACGCCTTTAATCCCAGCACTTGGGAGGCAGAGGCAGGCGGATCTTTGTGAGTTCGAGGCCAGCCTGGTCTACAAAGCGAGTCCAGGACAGCCAGAGATATTCAGAGAAACCCTGTCTCGAAAAACCAAAAAAAAAAAAAAAAAAAAAGATCTTATTGTAATGTACTTTATTATAAACAATTTTTTGTAATGCTGTGTCTTACTTTGAAATAGTGGGTTACAGTTTTAATCTAGTTTGTGGCTGTTTCTGGCACTTTTGTTAACTTGGGCTCTTACACCTTTGTTTTTCCTTGTAGTAACTTCATACGATTGACCCATTTTGTTTGCTTTTTGAGAAATGAGACGGCCTGAACACTAAGGTAGTTCAGCATTTTTTCCCCCCACAGAGTTCCTTCCCTCTGCTGTTGGTTTTGGGTTCACTTCAAAACTGAGGCATTTTCCTTTCATTTTGAGATTTCTAGGCTGTGCCTTCTGAAATTTGTGTATGTTTACACGTGTGTTCAGATGTGTATGTTTGTGGAGGTCAGAGATCAATGTCGGGGTCTTTCTCCATCACCACCCATCTTCAAGCATTTTTATTGTTAATACAAGTGTGGGTGTTCTGTGTTCGTGTATATCTGCTCATGACTTGCATGCCTGGTTCCTGCAAGGACCAGAAGAAGGAGTCAGATCCTTGGGAACTGGAGATCAGATGATATTGAGTTACTATATGGGTGCTGGGAAATAAACCTTGGTCCTCTGGATGAGCATCCAGTGGCTCTTAACGGCTGAGTCATCTCTCCAGCCTCCCACCTATTTTTTTGAGACTAGGTCTCTCACTGAACCTGAAGTTCCTTTGTTTGAACAGACTGGTTGGCCAGCAAGCCAGGGATGCTTCTGTCTCTGCCTCAGCAGTATTGAGATTACAAGTGCATGCTGCTACTGTGTCTAGAATTTATGTAGGTGTTGGGGATTGAACTCGGGTGCTCATGCTTATACAACAAGCGCCTCTCCAGCCCTCTTCTGGCCTTTTGTCTTGATATTTCTTTTCCTTTATTGTTGTTGTACCTTTTGTGCTTTTAATTCCACACCTGGCACCACACACTCCTTGTACTTCGTTCCCTCTTACGGACAGGTCTTCCAGGAGTCATATAAGGTGACTGTCCCAACCTTTAGTCTTTATTGTGGACGGAATGTTTGTACTTTATGATTATTTCAAAGGGCAAAAGTCTCCTGGGTACAGCTTCTATCTTTAAACTGTCTGCTGGTTTAATAAATGCGTTTTTGCTGTTTGGTGGTATCCTGTTTTCTTTCTGTAGACAGCCTTTCTCTTGCAGTTTTCCATACAAGCCTTGTGGTTGCTTGTGCATTGTCCCCCACCTGTTTTGGGGAAAAATTGTGGAAATTCCTGTCACCTGGCTTTATTGTATTTATCTATAGATTTTCATTAACTGTTTAGCTTTGTGCATATCTTCATATGGCTTTACAGATGACCAGGACATTGCCACTGCCTGCATTACTCCAGAATCAGAATTTCTAGTTTGATGAATTTGCTCAATTTCAACTTTGTTCCAATACTCCTTGAATCTTAATCATGTCAGCTGCCATTCCATGTTGAAAGCCTTTCAGTGTTCATAACATGCAGAGGCTCACAGTTGTCACCAGAAGTGTATCTACAAATAATTAGTGTAGTTTGTAACTTAACAGTAAGATTTGCAGCTACTCTTACAAATGAGAGGGAAATCTGAGGATATCAGTTGGTTTGCATTTGTGCAGCATCCTGTCATCATTGTCTGCTCAAAACATTCCTGTAAGGATGAATCCAAGACACTGATACTGCTATAAGAGTTCACAAAATGCTAAGCATTGTGGAAGCATATTGGAAGGAAAACAGAAACCAGCCTACTGACAGAAAGCTTGTGTCTGTTCGTCACCGCTCATAAAATACAAGATTGTCGAAGTAGTTAAGAGTTTCTTAAGTCAAAACAGAACAAAAAAGGCAGCTCATCTTATGAAGAAAGTATGAGACATGGAATGTGCTTCTTATGATGAAGAGACTCATGGATGACGCCTGACATTGGCTAGTGTGTGTGAGACACAGAATGTGATCATTATGACTGAAGCACATGCATGAGCTTTCCTTACATTGACTGGTAACTTTAATGTTCTTGTGTCCTAGTCATGGCCCAGTTCCTTTCCTTTTGAATTGATGTTGTAAAAAAATCAGCAATACACGTAAGACCCTGAAACAGCAGAATTTGGTAGCTGGACAAATCCTAGACATTTGTAGCCTTGAGGACATGGTGTTTGTTATATTTACCTTGCTTGCTTGCTTGGCTTCCTTGATTAAAGAAATCATAGTTGATTTTCATATATATAAAGATAGATTTATGGCTTGTAGTTTGTTTCTTTAAAATCACTGCTAATTTTTATCTTTAAAAATCTTTCACAGGCTTCAACAAATAATGAAAGTTCTAATCACAGTTTTGGAAGCTTAGGATCCTTAAGTGACAAAGAGTCAGAGGTAAGTTACTTTATTTTAAATGTGGTGCTGGGAAAGTAAAAGCTGGAATAATCTTTTAAATGAGTGTCGTCCCCCCCCTTAACAGCCCTGGTATTGAAGGTTAATATTTTTAAGTTTTCTTTTAGAATTTTTCATGTAGTGTTTTCCACCCCCTGGGAGTGGTGGTGGTAGGGAGTTGGGATGGCCTTAATGAAGCACAGCATTTAGATTAAGGATTATATTTGGCATGAGAAAGAATATAGTTTTTTGATTCTGCAGCTTAATTTGCACAAGAATAATATAAAGGTGTTATCAATGGAAGACTAGCTATTCATGGTTTTATATGATGAAGGTGAGTTTTGAAACATGCTGCATTTCATAGTTTTAAATGATCATTTTAGTATTTCCCATCTTCGTTTGATCTTCATGAGGGTTTGCTTACTTTCCTAGTTATAAAAATACATCTTCTTTGTAGAATTTCTTGTGGAATCAAGCTGATGGTTTTCATTTTGCATATTTAAAATAATGTGATAAATCCCCCTCGCTAGCACCCATTTACTGACCTCACCAAGAAAGTAGGTGGCATTTATAAGTGGGCATTTGAGTCCACGGTATGGTCCATTCTGTGCATGATACACTTGATGGCGTCTTCTAAAAATAGTGGACACAAATGTGTTTGGGTTTAGCCTTCATGTTTTGATACAATGACTTTTTGTGAATCTAGCCTTCTCTCCTTGGGTTATACAGTTCTGTCCATTAATTTTAACCAATTTATGTGTGTATGTATGCGTGCATGTACATGTTTGTATTGTTCCTGTGAATATAACACATTTGTACTTGGTTCCTTTAGTCTTTTTCTGCCAATAGGTCGTTAACACTTAGGAATTCTTACTGCATTTGGCTTCCTTGTTCCATGGAGAGAGAAACTCAGAGGCAGCGTCTTTGTAGCTTTTGTTACTGAGAGCGTCTAGGACCTGTAGGGGACAGCTCTGTGCAGCTGCAAGGTACCCAGCACTCCAGAGGAGTGCACACGGGGTTCTCACTCATCAGCCTTTCCCTTCCACAGAGACAACTGGCAGGCAGCTGAAAGGACTGTGCAAGTGACGGGACTTTATCTGCAGTAGGTCCCCTGAGGTAAGCGTTAGTCGGCCCTGCAGCACCAGTTATCAGGGTTAGTTCTTCAGACCAGCTCGTGTGTACTGAGACCTTTAAAATAGGTTAGTGCTAATCCAAGTGGAGTTAAGACACAAAAACAAAAACCAAAGCAACTTCCTAAGAAATTTTTACTTTATTTCTTCTGGACCTTGGAATATTCTTGGCTATTTTTTGTAGATGAGTATATTCAGTAATCTCATATGTTCTTTCATAATCTTATGTTATGAAGAGCAATAAAGTAACTTTAGATGTTTTTGCTTTCTGTTATATGTTTGTTTTTTAATAGCAAAATATAGTAAAAGTTAGGTTCCCTATAAAAGATCTTCATAGGGGATAAAATGTTTTCATGTTCCCTTAATTACCAATATTCATAATGCAGGCTATACATCAAGTATTTGGATTCTTTTAGAGGAATTAATCTATTAATAAAATTTCCCATTAAAGAATTCCATGGCTGCCAGGCAGTGGTGGCGCAGCCTTTAATACAACACTCGGGAGGCAGAGGCAGGCGGATCTCTGTTCGTTTGCGGCCAGCCTGCTCTACAGAGAGTTCCAGGACAGCCAGGGCTGCACAGAGAAACCCTGTCTCAGGGTTTTAAATTAAAAAAAAAAAAAAATTCTATGACTATATTTTTAGTTGGATTTTTAGTTAGCTGTATTACTTACATAGATTTATTTGTATAGACATTTTGACATTTGGGGCAGCTTTTGCTGTCCTGTGCTCTGTAGATGTGATTTTTACAAATTGATAGTTAAGCCTGGTGGCATAGTATTTTGACATTTCTTCAGATTGTACATACTCCCTAATATTCAAAGAAGTGACTTCATTATTTGTTCTATATTCCCTTGTCAGAAGTTGCTTATCAGACTGGAGAGATGGCTCAGCAGTTGAGAGCACTGACTGCTCTTCCAAAGGACCCGGGTTCAAATCCCAGCACCCACATGATAGTTCACAACTGTCTAATTGCGAGGTGTGGTGGCGCACGCCTTTAATCCCAGCACTGGGGAGGCAGAGGCAGGTGGATCTCTGTGAGTTTGATGCCAGCCTAGTTTACAGAGTGAGCCCAGGACAGCCAGAGATACACAAAGAAACCCAGTCTCAAAAAGCAAAAAATAAAATAAAAACAAACAAACAAAAAGAGAAGTTACTTATCTGGAAAATGAACCTCAGGTTTTATCTCTGTTAATGAGTTTCCTTGAGATGAACTTTCATACATATCAAATACGAACATTCCTAGGTCATGATGTAAGGCATCGCGAGTAAGCGATCATGAGGTAGAAGAACTCTCTTGTACTAAATACACCGAGTATTGTCATTTAGATAGTATGTCCTTGTCTCCTGACATCACTTACTTTTTTGGTAATCTGTTTCCTGATTGTTATTTTTGGGATGGAACCAGGGCCTTGAGCCTGCTAGGCAGATACTGTACTGCTGAGCTACAATCTTAGCATCCTAATACATTTTTGAAGTAATTATGTTTGTTTGTGAAAGCAGGTAGTACTGGAAGGTTGTTTATGTTTTTAATTAGCTATCCTCTCACCTAAGCAGACCCTAACCTCAGTCATTTTAACTTTTCCTCCTAACATTTACTTACAAATTTGAATAGAAATGTATGCACATCCTGCTTTGGTTCACCAGTTGAACATAATCTATTTGCTCTTTTAGTTCTTAGGATTTTAACTCACTCTGTCCCCAGTTGTTTTCTGTTCACACCCAGAATTATATTTTCTTCTGTCTTCTTACTATTGAAACTGAAAAGCACCTCATAGTATTAGGTTGATTGAATCTACTTTAATTTACACTTTTATTTCAGATCATCTGTATTATTTAATATGCACATATGACTTATATTTAGATGTAGGATTACAGAATAAAAACCTTTTGTGGGGGTTGGAAAGTTGTCACATCAGTAAAGTACACAGCGAACTCTAAGATAAGGATCCCACCAATAAGATACACTAGTGGGTAAGGAAACTGTGGAGTGATAGGTGAAGAGACTAGTTTAAGGTGTCGATGTTTCATCCCCTAGTATTACCGAATACTATAGAAAAAACAGTGTGTTTTCTCTCTAGTAAATGACCATTTTATATTAAAGCACCTTTGTGAGCATCACAGTATAGGTTAAAATATTGTGTTGAGTTGTATTTCTCAATAAGATGTTCAATACGTTTAAGTCAAAGTCTTAATAATATTGTTCTAGCATTTTTACCTTACCAAAAACCAGGAGTTTGAATTCTCAGTACCTACCTACAAAACTGGGCCTGGTAGCATGTCTTTAACCCTGTACTCAAGGAGTAGAAACAGATCACTGCGGTTAGTGACCAGCCAGCCTAGCCAGTCAGTGAGGTCCAGTTCAGTGAGAGACCCTATCTCAAAAAATAAGGTAGAGAATGAAGAAGACAGCTGATACATGTACATACTTGTACACCTGCATACACATGGACCCACACATATATCACACACAAATACTTTCTTGATAGTACAGGGACTTTAGTTAGATATGAAGGCTCTAGGTTTGTTTTTGTCCACACCAATCTAAGTCTATTAAACAAGCTTCAAAAATCCAAGGTAAGCATTTATTGTGCCTCAGTTGTCTGCTCATTTAGCCCAACCACAAAATATATCATCTCAGCCTTCAACTGAAATCAGCATTTGGGAAGAGTCATACAGACATTTAAACACTGTTTTGTGAACGGTGTGAGTGCAAGCAAGGGTACTGTGAGAGCCAAGAATAGGCAGTCTTCAATTCTGTCTACCTATAAGAGAAGGCAGACAGAAAGAGAGAAGGGCACATTATTAAGAAAAACTGAGCTCATCCCAGAGGACAAGGCCAAGTGATAAGTTGTCAGGCTAAGGGGATGTGCCATTTTTGGTTCTGTGTGGAAAGCATGGCCAGTTTAGTTATGGAGGTACAGCGGTGGGTATCAGGCCTAGGGCACTTTAGACCACCAGAGACATTTTACCAAGCAGCCTAAGAGATTTCAGTGGATTGCAAACTTGTAATATGAAATGGTGGGAGACGGGGATAATATTTTAGAGACCCTTTAATTTTATGGTGAGGATTTGGAGTTCAGGTGATGGGAGAACCTTGAAGTGGGGGAAACAAACAAAAATTGAAATATAGAAGGCTCATGAAGCGTGCAGTTGGGGGAGATGAGACTTGAATTAGGGAGACGACTGTGAAGCAGTTTTGCCTTCTTGATACAGTGCCCGTCCCGATGGAGAAGAGAGGCTGTGATGACACTGTTCTCAGGGTTGACTTTCAGATTCTGCAATCCCTCCTCTTTTCTCCTCTTCTTCTTCTTCTTCTTCTTCTTCTTCTTCTTCTTCTTCTTCTTC
>CAJQZJ010032684.1:4077298-4101953 GCA_907164525.1 Lophiomys imhausi
TCTTCTTCTTCTTCTTCTTCTTCTTCTTCTTCTTCTTCTTCTTCTTCTTCGTCGTCGTCGTCGTCGTCGTCGTCGTCGTCGTCGTCTTCTTCTTCTTCTTCTTCTTCTTCTTCTTCTTCTTCGTCTTCTCCTCTTCCTCCTCCTCCTCCTTCTCCTTCTTCCTTCCTCCTCCTCCTCTTCTTCTTCTTCTTCCTTCTTCTTTCTTCTTGCTTTTTTTTTTTTTGCAAAGCCTTAGAGTTGACTGGAAGTTACTATGACTGTCACCACCCCGGGCATGTTTTTCAAACTTTAATGTGTAGTGAATTCATAGGTGCTTAGGATGGTAGTTCTACAGCATTTGTTCTTGTTTAAGCTCTTGCATCCCACTAGACTTAAAAGGCGGGGGGGGGGGGGGAGAAAGAATAGAATAGAATTTAATGATATTGAGAAAAAGAAAAGAGAAGGAACCTAGGATGCTTTAAAGTAAGGTAGCATGGGCGGGCTTAGGTAGAGATAACCACATCTTAAAAAGAACTTTGAGGGCTCCTGGGCTTCCTGAAACATGCTTCAGGAATTTGTTTTGTTTTGTTGGTTTTTTTCGGGGGGGGGGGGTAACTGTTCTAACACATTACTTTCTCTTTCTTTCATTTTCTTAGAGTTTATAGAGAATTTCCAGACTATGTGACACTTGGTGACATCACACTGGTGATTTCTGCATTGTGTATTTGTATGTCTTACTGTGACAAAAATCTTGAATGATAAAAACTGATATTTTTAACTTACCCAAATGGGTTTGGGTTTTATTAGCTCCTTGCTTATTACTGTGGTAGAAGGAAAGAAGGGTTTTGTGTTGACCTGCATGTCTTAGGGTTTGACCAGTCAGGAGTGCTGGGAAATGAAGAAAATGACAGAGGGAAAGTTGGGATCAGGTGGGCTATGTACTTTGATGAGGATATACTACCATCAGCCAGAAAACTCAGCATGTTTATTTTGTACATCTGAATGGAAGAGGTGGGCTTATTGTATATGTCTGAAGGAGGAGACGGAGTTATTGTATACAGCTGAAGAGGCAAGTTTAGCTAACCTTTGGGGTCTCTGTAGGATAGCAGGCTCAGTTGTGTCCTGTTTGTGCACACGTTATCAACATCTGCACATTGAATCAGGGCACTGGGGTCCTTGACATGGTTATGCTCACCAACACATTCATTCAAGTGTGGGGCTGTCATTAGTTGTCTGTGTTCATTTCCATAAAAGCGAGGAAGGGCATGCTCACCAATGTCCTGGGGTGCTGTTCTCTCTCCACCCCTCTGAGTTTCATACCCATATTACTCTTGGAGTATTCTTGGAAATTTTGATATACTCTTATTAGATAATGTTGATTTCTTCACATTCTAAACACTTTGAAATAAGTTCTCTGGGCATCTAGCAAGCAAACAAAAAGTTATTAAATATTGCCTTTTGTAAAAGTGTGTGTGATGTGGCTGGTTTACTCTTGTTCTCAGGCAGAAAAAACTTCCAAGCTGATTGAATAAAAAACTGACTGGAAGAGAAAAGTGATATTGTTTTAATTGAAAGTTCAGCCTAATATAGTGCTTCATATATTCTTCTAGTTGGTGATTAGTAAATGTTTCTTAAAAGAATAAGTAAATGTCCCTGTCAGCCTATCTCCTTCACAAAGGATCTTCATCCCTTTGTCAGCACACCCATGTTCTTCATCCCAGCTGCTCACATTATCACACATTTAAGGTGATACCAGTGTGTTTAGTTCATCTAAAGCAGCAATTTTCAGATCTCAAGATTGAACTCTACAGCTCTTCCATATTGTTAAGAATTCCAACAAACTGCTGCTGCTGCTGCTACTTCCTCCTCCTCTTCTTGTTTTGTTTGTTTTTTGAGATAGGGTTTCTTTGTGTATCCTTGGCTGTCCTGGACTCACTTGGTAGACCAGGCTGGCCTTGAACTCACAGAGATCCACCTGCCTCTGCCTCCTGAGTGCTGGCATTAAAGGTGTACACCAACACACCTGGTGCAACAAACTTCTTAAATGTAGTTTGCAGCAATCAGTATTTACCACTTTAGGAATTTAAAAAAATCTGTAGGACCAAGATGTGTAAGTACACAATCCTTAAATCATAAGTAAAAGTCATCCTGTCTTTACAACTTCTGAAATGTTCCTTGTTAAATTCATGAGTGAGTGGAAGCTCAATGTCAGCTACAAATAATTCTTACACTCTTACCAGAGCAAGGTTTGTGAGGCCTACATCCAACACTGGATAATGTGGAGGAAGCCTAAGAAACTGTCCTGTAGAATCAGTCATGGTATTTACAGTCTCTTCAGGTGTTGCCAAATACTGTCTGATAGTGGGAGGGGAACTTCTTTTGATAAAGGATAACAGAGGAGAAGAAATTTAAAGTATGTTAACCATGGAGGTAAATTATAACTATCTAAAATTTAAGACAGCAAATGTGCACACAAGCTCAAGAGCATCACTTGCCCATAGTCACACACATGGTGAGTTAATGGTAGAAATTCTAATTCAAAAATCTGTCTCATTGTAAAATGATACTCAACTATAGGAGTGTGGGAGCTCTATCCTGATAGCCAATGTAGAATGGATTTTATCTTAGGATAATCACCCTAATTAGTCTGGTGGAGTATGGTGGAGTACAGAATCTTTAGGTCTGAGATGATGTGTAGCAGTTGTCAGATATCCCAAATAACCTCTGGAATAAGCACTCACAGGTGTTAATTTCACACGTGCGACTCTCTTAGGTTGTAAGGGTTTCTAGCTGAGGCTGATTTGCTGTGAATTTTGTTTTCAGTACTTTATTCTTTAGTAGAGTTTTAAAGATACTAGAAAGATGCATTTTATGGCAACAAAATATAGTGAATATTTTACTAATATTCTTTATTTCTCATTTTCTAAAAATAACTGAGTAACCATGACAACCTGATGCCCAGTGAACTTGCTATAGCCTAATTAGTTTTTTGCTACATGGCACAATTTTGGTTCTTCCGCCCCCCCCCTCCCCAACCAGCTTTGGTTTTTTTGAGACAGGGTTTCTCTGTGTATCCTTGACTATCCTGGACTCACTTTGTAGACCAGACTGGCCTTGAACTCACAGAGATCCTCCTGCTTCTGCCTCCTGAATGCTGGGATTAAAGGTGTGTGCCACCACGCCTGGCCCAGTCTTGGTTTTTAATTGTACTGAATTATAAGGAGGAGTAGTAGTATTTTATTTTATGTATGTGGGTGTTTTGCCTGTGTATGTATATCTGTGCACCATCATGCCTGATGGGGGAGACAGAACTGGGTACCCGATCCCCTGACACTGGAGTTCCTGATGATTGAGAGCCACCGTGTGGGTGCTGGAAATGATCCTGGGTCCTCTGAAGTGCAGCCTGAGCTCTTAGTTGTTGAACCATCTCTTTAGCCTAGGAGTAGTGTTCTTAATTTTAGAGATTATGAGATGCATATTACACAGGAAATGCATCATTTACTTACTTTAGGTAGGAAGGTAGGTAGGTAGTCTGATCTTTTTCCCAATGATACATCAAAGTCACTTTTAAGGTGTTTTTGTAGAAATAGTTAAGTTTGGAATGGAGACTCTGTTTAGAAATAAAAGCTTTGTAAATTATTGAAAATCATTGCCAAAGATACATGGTAGAACTATTAAAAATAAGACTGATCTTACACATGAGATAATGAAATGTAGTGTTGTAGAGAAAATATATGTGTATGTATGAGTATTGAACTTAGAGCTTGTACCAGGCAAATGCTCTACTAATGAGCTGTACACTTATCCCACAATAATGCTATCTTTTCATTGTGTACAGATCTTGAAATATGGTAAGTATTTGCATATATTAATAATTATTAAGTATAGATTGATATTGCCTTTGAAATTAAGTTTTTTTAAGATTTATTTATTTTTATGCATATGAGTGCTCTATCTGCTTGCACACCTGCAGTCAGAGAGGGCATCAGATCACATTGGGGATGGTTGTGAGCCACCATGTGGTTGCTGAGAATTGAACTCAGGCCTCCTGGAAGAGCAGTCAGTGCTCTTAACCGCTGAGCCATCTCTCCAGCCCCGAAATTAAGTTTTGAATTAGCCATATTCTCCATTTGATTTTAGTCAAAGGCTGAGAAGCAATTCATATTCTCTGGCACAGTATTTACACTTAAAAGTATCACAGAGACGGTCTGATGGCTCAATGGTTAAGAATACTTGATGCTTTTGTAGGGGACCCAGGTTCAGTTCCCAGCACCCACATGGTGGCTCACACCATCAGTAATTCCAGTTCCTGAGGATCCAACATCCTTTTCTGGCCTCTATGTGCATAGATAATGCATGCAGGAAATCACCCAGAAAGTAAATACAAAAAGTAAAAATGAATAAATCTTTTTAGAGAAATAATATGTTTGTGGGATATGTGTGTATAGAACTAGGAACTTGTGCTTAAGGTATAGACTGTAGTGTATGTATGTAAGGCAGTTACCATTTCCTGTATCAAATAGGACAGAAATTGAAACCACTGTTCTAAAATTTGCTATTGTAATTACTCTCAGAATGCCAAGACTGTAGGGCAAATTATCTCAAGTTATTGCTTCCTAAACCCCCCCAACGCATCTCTCTCATAAATGTTCTCTATGGCTGTTTGATTCTGCTTTTGTGGCTTGAAAGGTGCTGACAAGATAATTCGAATAAAGGAGAAAGTTCAACTTGATTCTAATTTTATGGTGCATTCTACTTAGCAGAGACTTAAAGGGAAAGCTAGAGAAAAGAAAGTGTCAATAAACAGTTATGCTGCATAATGAAAAGAAAATGGCACATTAAATCACCAAATTACTCTTCAATAAAATTAAAAACTTAGTATGTTCTTTTTAATATATAGGGATTCCGTTTTAAGTGACACAAGTAAAAGCTTAGGTTAGAATGGGAGGATGGCAAGGAGCATGGTTGTTAGAACTCAGAGTAAGAGTAATATTTCTGAATTAGACATCCTTTGGTGGTTGTGGGTGCTGGTTGTGTATAAAGAACGTGAAATATGCAGGTTTTAAAAAACTGTAACTGTCCATATTTTTTTGTTGAGTGGTTACCCATTTCCTTCTGTCTGGTGCCTTCCCCACTTTATCCTTATGACACTGTTGTGTAATAGAAGCAATGCATCATAAAACAGGGTACACTCAAAGTTGCTAATGTGTATTTACTTAGAACAGCAAGGAAAAAAATTATAAGATTCCAAAACATTGCATATATAGACTTTTATAGTAGATTTTAGATTTATCAGTGTAATAGAGATTCTTTTGAAGGGTCAAAGTTTTATATAAAGATTTCTGGATAAATAGTTAATTATTAAAGTTTTGTCTCTTTTTCTGAGATGGACTATTCAAATTCCAGGTTGTTAGTATCTGAAACTATCCTTGAATTAGAATGTCCATATTTCATGGTAGGTTTTTACAAAAACGTAAATAAAATACAAGGAAGCAAGAAAAATTTTACAACAGAATTTGCTGTATCCTAATGTAGTTTCTAAAGTTTAGAGACAACAGTATCTTCTTAAAATTTTTATTATTTAACATGCCTGGATGTTTTGTTTGCATGCATGTCTGTACATCACATCCAAACCTGGTGCCTACAAAGGTGAGAATTAGGGTGTCAAGTTTCCTGGAATTGGAGTTACAGATGACTGTGAGCCTCTGCGGTTGCTGGAATATGAATCCTGGTCCTCTGAAAGAGCAGCTAGTACACTTAATAACTAAGCAAATTTCTCTAGCCCTGAAAAGAGAATATCTTAAATATTGACATTCTTCGAGAGGAGGCATTAATTTGCACTGACTATTTTTTGTAAGGATCCAGGTTTTGATAATGTGCCATTATGTAACAAAGACATTTCTTAGTCATTATCCTGTCCCAATACAGTTTAACAAATTCTTCCCCAAAGTGGGGTTAACAATTGAACACTGGGTGCTGGGTGCCTTAGTGGTTCAGATCCCTTCTTGCTCTTGTAGAGGGCCCAAGTTCAGTTCCCAGTTATCTGTACAGTAGCTTACGATGACCTATGATTCCAGTTCCAGGGAATCTAATTCAATCTGGTGACCTCTGCAGGTAGCAGGCATGCCCATGGTGCAGATACATATATGCAAGACATCCATAGACATCAACAGAAATTCAAAAAACAAGCATTGAACACTAACTATTCTTAGCAGCTGTAGGCAAAAGTTTGTTATAATATATGTTCATATTATAGTAACCATCCTTGAATTTGGTGTGTGGATATGAATCATTTAGACGAGCAATGAATTGTACTTTTGAGTTAGTCATTGGCTGGATACTTTACAAAAGATACTTAATTAGTATAACTTTTCTTTGTGTTTTAAAGTGTTTCTAATTTATTAAAGAATTTAGTTGGAAAGAAATTAAATTGAGCCCTGTTAGCTATAGTTACTTTGTTAAGACTTTATCTACAGATGTTGCCTCTTTAGCTTCATGGACTCTGTGAGAGAGAAAAGTGTATTGTCTGGCTCCTTTCTGTTGACGCACTCTGTATCTTCACATCCTGTGATCCTTTGTGTAGTGCATCTGTGCTGATAATTTTAAGGCTTGTAGAGATATGATACATAATGATTTATGCCCCTCATTTCCCCGCAGCACTAGGAGTCTTTTTTTCTTACCTTAAACTTTATTTCCATTGAAAACAATTTCTTCTTTAGCATAAACCAGAAAGCCACATGTTTAGCTATAAAACCTTTGTTTAATAAACACTAACCCAAGTTTCAAATGAAAGAATAGCACTCATTAATTCTATCACCTCTCGAGTGCTTTAAAATTTGCCTTTGTTTTTTCAAACAAATTTTCAACTGCTGGAAAATACTATGCAAGTTTATACTGTATCAACTCAAATGTCTTGGAACATTAATTTCGAAAATAGTGTATCTCGAACTTGGCATTTGTAAAGCTAAACTTTTCTCTGAGTACTAGTCTTTCCTTCATTTTCTCCTGGCCACTGTTCTACCATATGATGGAATTCTTGGACCTTTGATAATCATGTGTTATTTTTACCTCACTCTATAACAAATCTAACTGTACCTTCTCTGTCAATCCTTCTTGAGGTCAGCTACAGGGGGTTAAGTGATAAAGGTAGAGAAGGAAAGAGAAATAGCAGCATATTAAGCAAGGGCAATAATAAACTTGAAAAGTTCTGTAGAAAGTATTTGATCTATGCAAAGTTTACATTTTACGTAAATACACAGGTGGCGTCATCAATGTCTTTAGATTGCCTCAAGGAAACCATTGGGTGCCATGAGTCGTTTTAAAAGTCACAGCCTGCTTCTTCAAAGGAAAGCAAAAAGAATCAGTATATTAAAATACGATGCTGTGTTTGCAGCTGTGGGTAGCAGGGACATAATATGTATCTCTGTAGGTTAGAACCTTAGCTCAGCCAACTTTTCCTTTAATAGTTTCTGAGCACAACCTGTTCTCCCTTTATATGTCTGTGGAACAGTTTGAAAATTGCAGATAGTATTCTGAACTTTGTCAAAGATGAGCCACTTTAGTGATTAAATTCATGGAATTTCTGGACATTTTCCTCCCAAATTCTAAATCCTCAAACAGGCCTGTGTACAAATGAATGACTCAGAATTGACAGTGGTAGACTTCATTGAAGATTTTAATTTTGCATTAGGGTTGTTGGTGAGCTAACTGAAGGTCCTGTGGCTTATAGATTTTATATATATATATATATACAGGGTTAAGTATGAACTGACATCATTGTATGGCAAGTACACTGTGTTCTGAGTGAGTTCCTTATCCAGTCCCCACACTTGTATAGTACTGACAATATTGCATTTTAGGTTGATAAGAAAATTGATTCCTGGCATAACATGACAGTGATTATAGTACATAATGGATCAAGGGTTATTGGTCTGTTCAGAAGCTCATGCTTCCTGTCCTGTTGAGATACTACATTCCACACAACTCCAAGCACGCCCTCAAAGTGAAAGGTTCTCACAAGGGAAACGTTAGGACATCCCTGAAGGACAGAAGGGCTTGTTGCATTCAGCAGCAACATTTACTTTACAAGCTAATCTAAGTGTGCGTGGCTCACAGGCTCTGTCTTTCACTCACTCACTTTATACAGTCCTTCCGGTTCTTACCACTTGTTTCCAATCTCTTGTACGTTATACTTTAAAATTTTTTAGACTTGTCTTTTTTCCCCCCCGTGTCATTTTTCAAAGTCCCATCTCATTTGAGATTAATCTCTTGGCCTCTTGGCTTTCCTTCTTTACTGTAATCATGACATCACTACTCCATGTCCTTTAAATGAACTGACCCTTTCCTCAAAGGTATGTTTCATTTCCCCCTACTGAGAGATTGTGTTGGGAGGAAGAAAAAGTCTTTACTAACTACCACTTTATGTCTTTTTTAAAAACCTTGAATATTTGTTTATTACTTTAAGTTACATCTCCATCACAGTGCCCTCTTTCCACCCCTCCCGGTTCCACCCTCCCACCCTCTCCTCCCTTTCCCACCCTTCCCACTCCTCCGATGTGGAGTGTCCCTATATAGCAGCCCCTCTCAGTTCAACAGTCATATGAGGGCTAAGAGCTTCCTCTTGTACTGGGGGCCTACATGGCACCTCTTGGGCAAATGGTCCCATTGATTGGAAACAAAGTCTATGTTACTGATCCTTTTGGTATGTTGGTTGTAGGATAGTTATCCTGTACTATATGGCTAAAATCCAATTATAAGTGAGTAGATGCCATGTGCATCCTTCTGAGTCTGGGTTAGCTCACTCAGGATGAGCTTCTCTAGTTCCATCCATTTGGCTGCAAATTGCATGATTTCCTTGTTTCTGATGGCTGAATAATATTCCATTGTGTAGATGTACCACAGTTTTTTAATCCATTCTTCGGTTGAGGGACATCTGGGTTGTTTCCATTTTCTAGCTATTACAAATAAGGCTGCTATGAACATAGATGAGGATATGTCCTTGTGGTTTTGTGAAGAATCCTTTGGATAGATACCCAGAAGTGGCAGGGCTGGGTCTTGAGGTAGGAAGGTCTATTCCAAGTTTTCTAAGATATCACCGATATAACCTTGAATATTTTAAGATGCTTATTAAGTGAATTGTGTAATGAATGTTTTCCCAAATACATTTGAGAATTTGTACATACTATGCCACAATCCTACCCCAGCCCTCTTGTGATAGCCAGAGTGTTAGCATTTTAATGGTTTGCACTAAAGAAATCTGTTTGCCCCCAATGAAATATCGTGTTCTCAGCCTGTCTGAACCAGTGTTTTTTGGAACAAACCATTTAGAACATGGTATTTTCTAGATAAAAAAAATACTGATTCCAGTATTACTTTTAGAATTAAGTTTTATGATTTTTATTGTTGTTTAGTCAAAATGTAAAGATAGAATTCAAATAGGACCTTGGTGTGACATTAACTTACTCTGAAAATTTGTACTTTCTTGGGTGTTAGATTTATTTGTTATAGGCTGGGTGAGGTGGCATATACCTTTAATACCACTCAAGAGTCAGAGGCAGGAGGATCACTATAAGTTCAAGGTCAGTCTAGTCTTCATAGCAAATTCCAAGCCAACCAAGGTTACATATTGAGCACCCCCTCCCATATATATGTTGGCATAGATTTTTGGAAGGAATATAAATAAATTGTTATTGGGGACTTGCTTTTATTTTGATACAAAGTTAGGGTTCTTCATATAGATGATAACAAAAATTATTTTTTGTAGTACTCTAAAAGTCAATTGACAGGATTTCTTTAAAAACCTGTGGTTTATAAAGTAAAAAATTTAACAGATGATGCATGATGGCTAAATATGTGGTAATGTTTTGAAACACCCGCACTTAGTTGACCCAGGTTTTGATCCAGAGCATGTAGGAGTATGTCAGATAGAACATGTGGACTTTGGGATTGCACAGAATTAGATTTGATTTGAATCCTGCTGTATAGCACTAGTAGTGCAAACCCTGAGTAATTGCTAAGTAGTCATTCATGTATTTGTCTAGTGATAACTACATGCAAGGCCCTATAGTGAAGGGTTAGGTGGGGGGAGATAGGATGCGTATCTATGAAGGATTCAGAGATATAGCCAAGCCAGGTGTGATGGTGCATGCCTTAATCTCAGCACTAAGAAATAGAGGCAAGTGAATATCTGCCCGGGTTACTTAGTAAGACCGTGCCCCCATCATAGTCTATGTGTTTACTTACTATAATTGTTCTTGAATAGTAATTGCCAAGCATTCAGGTGAATGGTCTCTTAGTTTCAGTTAAATATGTCAGTTTGTGTTTTGTCCCTATTTTCTCATCAACATTTACTTTTTATAGACTAAATATATATACGGATAGTAAAAAACAGGAAAAGTTAATTTTCCTCTCTTCTTCAATTAAGAATATTTAGGGCTAATTATTCTCAGATTTCTCATTTTTCCTTAAGCCAAATTCTATAAATGTAAATTTCAGTTGTAGCTCTAAATAAATTGCATGTCAGTGATTGCATATGCATCCTTTGGGCACCGTTGAACACTTTATTTGGCCTCAAAAGTGAAGATGCTTTTTATATTGACTGTAAGTATTTTGCATATTAAGACCATAATTTAAAATGTTGTTAACTTATTTTCCTTAGACACCAGAGAAGAAACAATCTGAGTCATCCAGGGGAAGAAAGAGAAAAGCAGAAAGTCAGAATGAAGGTAGTCAGGGTAAGCAGACGCCATCTTCCTTCAGAGACTGTGCACACTTACAATTCATTATTCTGATTTTTAACTAATTAGGATGGTAACTGTTGAATAAGTGGCTTTGTGGTTTGCAAATTATATATCTGGTATGTATTCTTTGCATTTATAATGGAATAGGATTATATTTTGCATAAAAATAATAAAAGTGTGAAACTACAGGCCTTTGTACTGTAGATAGCTCATGGTTACGGTTTGGGAGCTTTGACATTTCCATACTTATTTGGGCGTAGAATTTGGTAAGCATTTCTTTATCTCCTTTAATTTTTTCCTTTTTCATGTGAAATACAATATTAAAATGGCTTCTTATTTTTAAATACAACCTTTATATCATTTTAAAACAAGCAACTTATTCTCTCCTTTATTAAAAAAAAAATCATAATAACTAGATTCTAATTAAAGCACCTGTTTGTTATGCCTATTTTCATCCTTCCTTGTATATCTCACTCACTTTTGTGATGTAAATTTAAAAAGTTATTTTCTTTTTTTTTATGTAGCTTCTGAGTCTTTTTTTTCCTTTATTTTTTTATTTCTTCAAGTTACATCTCAATCGCAGTCCCCTCCCTATTCCCCCTCCAGTTCCACCCTCCCATCCTCAACCCCCCATCTTCTTCCCTTTTTTTTTTTTTTTTTTAAGTTTAAGGTATATCTTATTTCCCCCTACAGTTTCCCCTTTCAGTCCAACAAATGGCTCTTTCTCTTATAATAACAAATACAATACAGTACAGCAGAGGTAATTAGGCCACAGTTATGAGGGTTATATGGCTTAACGTACATTCCCAATGACCAGTCCATATGTATTTGGTACTTGACTTTAACATTCTACTATCTAAACATCTCCATGAGTTTAAAGGTCTATATCTGACTCAACATTCATACTAACTTGCAACACAATTTTAAAAGTATCTTCTTAGATCTATAACACTCTCTTGACTCCTAAACAACTCAAAATTAAATTATGAGACTCTAGCTATCTGTTCTTCAACCACCTCAGAGACCTGAGAGGGATAAATATATCTGATTTTATAAAAGTTATTTTCATTATACATGATCTCTTTTAAAAAATAGTCTGTGTGTGTAGTATGATGTATGGTGTGTGTGCATATGTGTTTCATATGTGAGTGTGTATGTGTACAAGGACTAGAAGAAAGTGTTGTGTGTCAGGATACCTCTATCACTTTCTTCTGCTATTTCTTTGAGGTAGGGTCTCTCCTGGACCTAGGGCTCATCTTTCTTGCTTGGGCTAGTTCTTTGAGGTAGTGCCTTTCCTAAGCCTAGGGCTCACTCTTCTTGTTTGGGCTTGAAGCCAGCAAGCCTCAGTAACTAACCCTCCTCTCCTCCTGCTTGGAGGTGGAGTTACAGAATTGTGTAAGAAGCCCAGCTTGTTATGTGGGGCCGGGAGCCATCAGCTCTGCTGGGATCTAAGCTGAACACATGGCCGTACAGGAAGCACTTTCAACAGTTGAGTCAGCTCTCCAGTCTAGAAGACATGATTTCTAATAACAAACTGGGCCCTGAAAGATGTACAGTAACTCAGGCTCAGTCATGGGTATTGCTTATTTTGTACATAGGAGTTGCATATTTTGGGGCCAGTCTTTAGGCTTATGAACTGCCTTGCCACTTTCATATGGCACTGAAATCAAAGGGTGTTTTTACAGCAGTTGCCTGGGGCCTTTTTAAGGTGTATACTGTTTGATCTCACCTTGCAGTTGCTGCTCCCTTTTGTCTTGGAGTAGGCCCTCGAGCCTGTGGTTAATGAACATGTAACTCCATTATAAAGATACATTAATTCATTTCAGCAAGAGACTCAGAATATCTTAAAAGTAAACCCCCACATACGGTCGGGCTTCTGAACTGGTTTAGCTAACTTGTCTTTAAGAACTAGTGTGTAGGGGGTCCATTGAGACAGCTTAGTGGTTAAAGGCACTTGCCACCAAGCCTGACAACTTGTGTTCAATCATTGGGACTTATATGGTAGAAAAGAGAACCAACTCTTGCAAGTTGATCCCTGACTTTCACATGTATGCTGTACCTGCCCCCCATGCACTCCAGACACTAACTACATTGAGTAAAAACAAACCTAGGCCTTTTATCTGCTTGGTCTGCAACCCACAGAAATGCCTGGTCTAAATTGAACCTCTTCATTTCTTCTACACTGCACATTTGCTTTAGAATGACACTGGCAAAGAGCTTTTTATTGAACTAAAAGGGGGAGCTGTTGGGGGAGGGAAAGATACACCTTAAAATTAAAAAAAATTAAAAGCAGATAGAAGAGAGACGGGGAAGCGGGTAGGAGGGTGGGACTGGGAGGGAAAAGAGGGAGGGGACTGTGATTGAGATGTATCTTGAAGAATAAAATAAATGTTGGGGGAAAAAAGTGACACTGGCTTATTGTGTCCATGTGTCTGTCTCCTCTGTCCCCCCCACCTTTGCTAAAGTGAGCCTCAAGACTAGAAGCAAACCCCCATGTGTCCTCATAACTATTTCAAGTCATGTTTCCATTCCATGACCACTAATATGTAATAGAAGTACTATTGCTTTTAGGAAATCAGACCTGACTCTAAAACTAACAATACGTTACTTTCTACTTAAAAATAATGGACCTTGAAGGAGTAGTAGTAGTTCCTGGTTAGAATTGGATTTCTGTTGAGAGGAAGATGAAATGAGAATGGAGCTATACAGGAAGAACAGGCTCCTCCTGAAAAGAGATATTTGGGAAAGAGTATAACACATAGAAATTTGGGTTCAATGAAAGAAGAAGAACTAAGGAAATAGCTTCTGGGTAGGAAACCCAAAACATCTGTCTTCACTAACAGGTAGTCTCTCTTGACAATCTTCAGGGATGTTTGGGATAAAGTCTGCAATCCAGCCTGACCTCACATAAATTGATATGAAAGTGTTGTTCAAGATTCTGGATAGCATTTGTTGTCCTGAGTCCTCAAGATGTATTTGTTGTGTTGATGAGAGCTCAGTGGGTTGCCATATTTGCCTCCAAGCATGAGAGTTTTGTTCCTAAGACCCACATGGTAGAAGGAGAGAAATGATTCCTACAAGTTGTTCTCTGGCTGTCAAATGGCAAATGTGCAGGTGTGCACAAACACAAATAATTAAATAAGTAATAAAAAGCAAAAAGGATGAGTAAATGAACACATATTAAGTCAGAATTGAATTGATACATAATTATATAATGCAAAGCTTTTGTATTATATATCATTAGTTTTTTTCCACAATTCAAATTCAGGAATAAATGCCTCCTTTCTAGAGAGAGAGACAGAGAGAGAAGCACCCATAAATCCTTTATGTGGGGCATGGTGGCATGCGCCTTTTCAGCACTCAGAAGGCAGGGGCAGGTGGATCTTGAGTTCGAGGCCAGCCTGGTCTACAGAGAGAGTTCCAGGACATCGATGGCTACATGGAGAAACCCTGTCTTGAGGAGAGGGGATGAAAGTCTTTTAAAACTAATGGAGACTGCATGTTAGGGCAGAACATGTAAGGAATGGTGGTGTCACCTGTAGTGGTTACCGTGCTTCTGAATATGGTCATAAGAATAGTTCTTAAAATGTAGACTTTTAAAACATCCTGTTAATTTGCACCAAATACATTTTAGAAAATGTAACTCAAAAAAGAGTTTGTGTCAACCAAAGCTGGTTTTCATTATTAATACCAAAAAAGTGTAGCTTAGTTTGTCAACTACAAAGTTGCTATTTGTCCTTTAGGTTCATTGATTTTCTTTTCTGGGATTAATAGATATTAAGAAATACTAATAATGTTTTAAAGATCAAATTGCTGACTATCTGGCTCTGTGGCTCAGTGGTAGTGTAGACTTAGCATAACTGAAGCCCTGGGTTCAGTCCCTGGCGTCCTTCTCCAACAAGTAAAGGAGAAAGGTGGGGAAGGTAGAGAAAGGGAGAGGGGTGGAGAGAAGGAAACAGGATCCTTAATGTCATTTATCTGATTTTTTGTGTGTGTGTGTGATTGGCACTTTCATAAATAGTCATGTATCTATTAAAATGTGATTTAATTAGATTTTATAACTGTTTAAAGATTAGTATTTTAATACTTATTACCTTATTAAAATGTCACACACTTGTAAATTAAATAAATGGTTTTGTAGCTATATACAGATTCAATGCAATTCCTATCAAAATACCAACACAATTCTTTACAAACCTTGAAAGAACAGTTCTCAACTTCATATGGAATAACAAAAAACCCAGAATAGCTAAATCAGTCCTGTACAAAAAAAAAAAAAATCTGGAAGTATCACCTTTCCTGATTTCAAGCTATATTACATACCAATAGTAATAAAAACAGCATGGTACTGGTATAGAATCAGACCAGTGGATCAATGGAATCTAATCAAAGATCCAGAAATAAACCTACACACCTGTGGTCACTTAATTTTTGACAGAGAAGCCAAAACTGTACAATGGAAAAATGATAGCATCTTCAACAAATGGTGCTGGTCTAACTGGATGTCAACATGTAAAAGAATGCAAATAGACCCATAGTTATCACCTTGCACAAAACTTAGGTTCAAGTGGGTCAAAGACCTTAACATAAAGCCTGACATACTAAATCTAATAGAAGAGAAAGTGGGGAAAACTGCAAACTCATTGGCACAGGTGACAACTTCCTGAACAGAACACCAATAGCTCAGGGTCTAAGACCAACAATCAATAAATGGGACCTCATGAAATTGGAAAGCTTATGTAAGGCAAAGGAAACTGTCATTCAAACAAAATGGCAACCTACAAGCTGGGAAAAGATCTTTACCAACCCCACATCTGACAGAGGGCTGATATCCATAATTTATAAAGAACTCAAGAAATTAAACACCAAGAAACCAAATAATCCAATCAAAAATTGGGGAACAGAGAACTGAGAATTCACAAAGGAGGACTCTGTAATGGCCGTGAGACATTTGAAGAAATGCTCAGCATCCTTAACCATCAGAGAAATGCAACTCAAGATGACTCTGAGATTCCATCTCACACCTGTCAGAATGGCTAAGATCAAAAACTCAAATGACAGCACATGCTGGCGAGGGTGTGGAGAAAGGGGAACACTCCTCCACTGCTGGTGGGAGTGCAAGCTTGTACAGCCACTATGGAAATCAGTCTGGTGATATCTCAGAAAACTTGGGATAGATCTACCTCAAGACCCAGCCATACCACTTCTGGGTATACATCCAAATGATTCCTCACTGAATCACAAGGAAGTTTCCTCATCCATGTTCATAGCAGCCTTATTTGTATGCTAGAAACTGGAAACAGCCCAGATTTCCTTCAACCTAAGAATGGATTAAAACAAAACAAAACAAAACAAAACTGTGGTACATCTACACAATGGAATACTACTCAGCCATCAGAAACAAGGAAATCATGCAATTTGCAACCAAATGGATGGAACTAGAGAAGCTCATCCTGAGTGAGCTAACCCAGACTCAGAAGGATGCACATGGCATCTATTCACTTATAATTGGATTTTAGCCATGTAGTACAGGATAACTATACTACAACCAAAACACCAAAAGGAACAGGGACATAGACCTTGTTACCTGTTAGTGGGACACTTTGCCCTAATAGAGTTGGTATATAGGCCCCCCCCATAGAGTTGGTATATAGGCCCCCCCCCATACAATAGGAAGCTCTTAACACTTATATGGCTGTTGTACTGAGGGGTGCTGATGTTTAGGGGCACCCCACTCTGGAGGAGTAGGAGGGGTGGAGAGAGGGGACTGTGATGGAGATGTAACTTGAAGTAATAAATAAACAAAAAATGGTTTTGTATGCTTTTAATTAAATTAAGTTATGTTTTAATTGGGCATTTTTCACTTTTTGATGTAGTAAATGGTAGATAATCATGACTGCCTTTTAAGTCTACATTTTTTTTTTAGGAAAAAGTATTGGGGGACGTGGCCACAAGATTAGCGACTATTTTGAAGTAAGTTTATTAAGAATTATTTCCAGTTCCTAATTCAGTATACTTCTTCTGCAGGTTGAAAATCATTTCGTTGTAGCTCAAGGTCAGCTTTTGAGGGAATGTTTGTTAGTATTGTGTGACATTTCTTTCCTAGAAACTTAAAAACATGAAAAAGTTTTAGAGTACTTCCTCACATTCTTGCTTAAGCAGCCCATACTGTAGGTAAAGTTAGCTATTAGTGTTCTTTTTGAAGACGGAGGAACTAAAGACAAGAAGAAAATAGCTAACCTCTGATCTTAACCCCTTCATATAACCCAGCTTTATCATCTAGCGGCAGGCAGTATTGTGGATGGAGAGTAGATAATCGGTAGAGACGGGACTCTTAAGAGGCCCTGAAAAAATAGCCATGGTTTTAGTCTGTCTTACTCTAGCTGTTTCCTTGCTTCTGCGTATTTCCAGTTTTCAGTTACTATTTGAAAATACTGATTTGCTTGTTAAAACAACAAATGTTACTCCTTCAGTAGAAAACCATGTCTTCACTTGTGAGTGAGAGCAGAATTGGCTTATTAAGACAACAGCTAAGTTCAGACGGCACCAAAAAATCTCCAGAGCCTTTTTTTGTTTTGTTTTGGTTTTTGTTTGTTTGGTTGGTTTTTGTGGGGAGGAGTGTTAAAGAATCTAGTGAAAAACTGTTCCTAACCACAAATTATCTACTCCCCTTTAGTTGAGTTGAGCCACTGAAGGTTAATATCATTAAGAACTTGTGCTAGGGGATAGGGATAAATTCAAATAGTCAGTCTCTTTCATGCCTACTGTGTGCTAGATGATAAAGTAAGCACTAAGTAAAATGAATAAAGAAAACTACGTGGGTTGTAATAAGTTGTTTAGTGAACACCCTAACCTGTTCCCACTTCTGTCATTCATATCAAGCTATATGAAGTAGACAATAAACTCTACTCTGAGAGGAACCAAGCATCAGTGAACTGTTTTCTTCTTCTGTGTTTGGTACAAAAGCGTGAGCTAGGAAGAAAGCACTGTGGGGGCAGGTCGCTGACTTCTGGATGCAGTGAAGGCGTGCACTCTATAAGAGAGACTGGGGTCATGAAGACTTTTGTTCTTACAGGGAAATTACTTATATAATTATTTTATGTAATACACTGTATATTTCGATATCATAACAGATCTTGTGGATAATGATTCTAAGATGGTTGTGTTCAGTAAAATCATATCGAAATATTTTTTAATTTCTTGGTAGAGGCTTTCTGGGTTTCCTTTAAAGAAAAAGTTATAGAGAAACTGCTAAGCTTTAGAGGAAACAAATATGTTCGTATTGTCTTTGAGTGGGCTACAATAATAAATTATAGTCAGAAAAACCAGTGGGCATTGCTACATGACATAGTCTTGGGCTTTATATAGCTGTTGCTTTTTCTAGACCCTCTTAAATGACTGTTTGATTTTATCTGAAGCAAAATATACTTAGGTCTTGGGATGTAGATCATCTGTGTGAGGCCCTGAGTCTACTCCCCTCCACTTATAATAAAGTAAGATATATCTGAAGTAATTTCTTAGTGCCAAGGCTGAAATAACAACTCTGCTTTCCCATTTCTTTTTCTCAGTACCAAGGTGGAAATGGCTCGAGTCCAGTAAGAGGCGCACCTCCTGCAATCCGTTCTCCACAAAACTCACACTCACATTCCACTCCTTCCTCATCTGTAAGCTTCTACTACTCAAAGTTTTAGTCCATTGTTTTTGCCTTAGAGATTATGAATATTGAATAATTTATAATCTCTTGTTTTTGTTGATACTTTTATATAGCATATTTATGTTTTTAAAGGGAGATAACTTCAGTGACATGAATTGAATTCTCTTTAATGATCTGATTCTTCTGAAACTTTTGTTTTGAAAATGAGTTTCTTAGCCAGGCATTGTGTTTATGCCTGTAATCCCAGCACTTAAAAGAGGTGGAAACAAGAAAAATTAGGAATTCAAGGTCAGGGCTGGAGAGATACCTCAGCAGGTAAGAGCACTCTGGCTGCTCTTCCAAAAGACCCAGGTTTGATTTTTCACACTTACATAATGGCTTACAAACTTCTAACTCCAGTTCCAGGAGACCTGAAACACCTTCTGTCCTCTATAGGCACTAGGCACACATGTGGTACACAGACATACATGCAGGCAAAACACCATACACATAAAATAAATAAGTAAATAAATAACATTTTAAAATCAAAGAATTTAGAGTCATCATCTATAGAGAGAGTTGGGGGCTGTCCTGGGCTACTTGGGACCCTACTGAGACTTGTCTCAGGATTTTAAAAAATGAGTTTCTTAGCTGAAGCTTTCCTGGATTGATTGATTGTATATTCCCAAGTAGTGTTATTTTATTAAATTCTGTAGAGCCTGTGCGGCTAAGATAAATACTGTAGCATCTGTATATTCAGTTACTAATTTCTGATTTATAACTTGGTTATTGATTAAATTTCTTTTTTTTTTTTTTTTGTTTTTCGAGACAGGGTTTCTCTGTGTATCCTTGGCTGTCCTGGACTCACTTTGTAGACCAGGCTGGCCTCGAACTCACAAAGATCCGCCTGCCTCTGCCTCCCAAGTGCTGGGATTAAAGGCGTGCGCCACCACCGCCCGGCTGATTAAATTTCTTAACATGAAAGTAATCATGAGTCATTTAGGGGAATTCTTAAAAAGTCTGTTCAGTTCAGCAGTCCTGCTTTTTGTCTGTTTTGCATTGTTATTAGTGAGGGAGAGGTCCCCTCCCATCCCATTTGCCTTCATCACAAGTGGCCAACAGGAGATCTGGCCCTGAGGGGTCACAGAGCAGGAGAGCCGTCCCTGCCCCTCATATGCTGCAGCACTCGGGAGAGCAGGCCCTGCACCTCCCCTGGGAAGCACAGTAGAGCTAGCCCTAGATGTGGGAGTTGCAGGTGAACCAACCCTAAGAGTGTGAGCTCAGGAGAGCTGGTCCTGACTCTTGTCCAGTGAATGGTATCATTGGCAAAGGAGAGATCCCGTCTTCTCTCTTTTTCCTTGCACTCCAAAGGTAGCAGGTGGGAGAGTTGGCCCTGAGGTCATGAGAGCAGGAAAGCTGGCCCAGACCCTTAACCTGGGTAGCACAGTAGAACTGATCCTGGATATGAGGGTTGCAGGGTTCCAGAACTAGGACTTTGAGTTGGCCCACTCCAACATCTGCCCCATGGATGAAATGCATGAAGAGGGCAGTTCTACAGACCCAAAACTACAGGATCTCCATGACACAGGGCAACAACAGGATATCTGAGAGGAGTCCCAGTGGAGTTCCAGTATTGACAAAGTAGCAGAAGCCAGAGGCCTCCTACTAGACCAAGGAGTCATTATAAAAGTGTGGGCAAAAGGGAATATTGTTTTACACACTGAGACACAATACAGCTTCCACAGTGAGATTTTTTTTTCCCCCATTGGAAGAGGTTGCCAGGGTGGAGAGTGGGTCTGAGGGGAGGTGGGAGATGAATGGGGAGGGGACAGGGTGCATGATGTGAAATTCACAAAATAAGAAAATAAGATCTTTTTTTTAAAGGAAGAAATAAATACTAGAATTAGCTTGTAACTTTTTTTTTTTTTTTTTTTTAAGTCTTTTTCGAGACAGCGTTTCTCTGTGTAATAGCCCTGGCTGTCCTGGACTCGCTTTGCAGACCAGGCTGGTCTCAAACTTGAACTTACAGAGACCCAACTGCTTCTACCTCCCATGTGCTGGGATTAGAGGCATGCACCACCATGCCCGACCCAGCTTATAACTTTTTATTTGATTCTAACATTGTAAGACAGTTGTTATGTGCATTGTTTTGCATCTTACTTTATTTTTCATTTGCTTAGAAGAGAAGTTGACTATTTAACCTGAAAAATAATGTTGGCTTTCAATAACTTGAAGACGAATTATAAATTGGTTAAAACTAGACTTTCTCACTTATTCAAGCACAAAATATAGTCTGGAACAAAACTATTAAAAAGATTGTCCTGACTAAAAGAAGAAATCACTGAGCATGGTAGTTCATGCCTTTAATCCCAGTACTTGGGAGGCAGAAGCAGGTAGATCTCTGTGAGTCCCAGGCTAGGCATACAGAGAGACCCTGTCAAAAAGAGGGGTATTTCTATTATTTTCTATATCCTCTTCTCCTTGTTACCTGTAGAAATATTTAGTTGTGTCTTACCCATTTTGTTCCTTGGGATACAATACATTGCCATTTACAAAGGAAGGCCTAAGATTCAACTTTGAAAATTGATATAGTGTTGCCATCCACTGTTTTCAGATTTAAACCATAAAACTCATTAATAAATATGATTTTAGAGGACTTATGTCCATGTATTATTATTCTAGTACTAAAAAGTCTGTATTCAGACTTTTATGATTTCTTTCTTGTTTCTTTCCTCCCTTCCTCTTTTTCTTACCCCCTCCTCCCTCCCTACCCCTCTTTTTGACATGGTCTCTCTGTATGTTTAGCCTGGGACTCACAGAGATCTACGTGCTTCTGCCTCCCAAGTACTGGGATTAAAGGCATGAACTACCATGCTCAGTGATTTCTTCTTTTAGTCAGGACAAGCTTTTTAATATTTTTTTTCTAGGCTATATTTTGTTTATAAAGCATTAAGCTTTTATGGATGTGAGTGTGAACCCTTTTAGGTCAAGGAATGTATGGTTATTAACACTGGATCTCATACAAGAGGCACTCAAGAATGCTTGTTGAATAAATAAATGATGATTAACAGTCTTTGAAAGGTGTTACAAGATAAAAAAATCTTCAGATAAAAATCTTCAAAAAGCCAGGCATGGTGGCTCATGACATTAATCCCAGCATTTGGGAGGCAGAGGCAGGCAGATCTCTGTGAGTTTGAAGCCAACCTAGTCTAGAAAGTAAGTTCCAGGGCAGCCAAAACTTATCTCAAAAAACCAGAAAAGCAAAAATTCTTCTTCAGAATGTTAAGTAATTGTTGCTGAGTAGAAACCTTTTTTTTTTCACGAGGTAGAAATTTTACCGTATATTTCAGGTTCGACCGAATAGTCCATCTCCTACTGCATTAGCTTTCGGGGACCACCCTGTTGTACAACCAAAGCAGTTATCCTTTAAGATCACTCAGGTAAGTAATAGCTTTAAAATTTTGCTATGACTTTTAGGAAACTTCTGGCCGTGTTTATATTAGCAATTAAAATGTTCATGGTTTGTTCTGGATATAATTGTAAAGTAAAATTAAACCTAATAGCTGACTTACTAAGTTAAAACATCTGTAAGGCAGGAGGAGCTGAAAGCAGCCATCTACCCTTTTGTTCATTCAAGCAAATGTCCCGGGCAATAAAGTAACCAGAGTAGTCACCACGTGTCAGTTTTGTCACTGATGGCTTTGAACATCATCCAGGTACACATCCACAGTGGATGTCTTTATGAGGTTGCTGTGCTGGTTTATATGAATACTAAAGAAGTCATCTCAGTGTCTATGTTTATACCAGTTGGAAAAATCGCTTATGTCAAGTTACTTGGATATATTAGTGTCATTATTATTATGATTAATACTCAGTTTCTTGAATTTTGAACACAGATCACGTGTTTTTGGGGGGTTTTTTGTTTGTTTTTTGTTTCTGCTTTGCTTTTGGTGCCAAGGATTGAATTTGAGTCCCAGTGGAAGTAACAAGTAGATGCTCTGCTACTAAAAAACTGCACACCTAGTCCTACTTGTTTGCTTGTTCATTAGTTCATTCGTTCATTTTACATGCATCCTTGTCTGGATAATGCTTTCTTCATACTTGAGTATGGAGAGTTCATCTGTTGATTGAGCACCTTGATGCCACAAGAGTATGCATCCTTTAGACTGCCTGGGTCATACCTAAAGTGCTGTGCATGTATCAAAACTTTCTTTTAGCTGGACGTGGTGACACACGCCTTTAATCCCAGCACTCTGGAAGCAGAGGCAGTCGGATCTCTCTGAGTTCAAGGCCAGCTTGATCAAGACATATCCGCTATATAAATAGGAGCAGTTGTTAACTTGTCAGGTATAAACAGTTTAAAAACTGATTTCACGAAGCTACAGATACATTAGAGTAATGTATAGTGTGAAACATTTATGTATAAGATTTAATAAATTGTATACGAGGTTTTCAGCATTTACACTTCAGAAGCTTAAAGCTTAAAACTACACTAAGATATCTGGTGCTATCTTTTTACATGCCACAAACTATTGTTCTTGGGTATTTGAACTTGGTAAAGTCTGCCTTCACATTTGTGTGTAATACACACATGTGTGTAAATGTGTATATGATAGAAATAATAAAATATTTTTCTTTTATTTAGACTGATCTTACAATGCTGAAATTGGCAGCATTGGAAAGTAATAAAAATCAGGACCTGGAAAAGAAAGAAGGTCGGATAGATGATTTGCTCAGGGTAAGTAATGTGTCATGGAGAGGAAGTTATGGGATGTATTTTGGCAGCAGTGATACTATTGAGAAAATACTAAGTATGACAAAGTGTTCTGTATTTAAAAACAATAAGGTTTTTCTAGTACTGTACATATATGATTGAAATCTACGTTAGTGGCTAGACAGATGGCTCAGCTATTAGCCTCTGGAAGTACCTCACACCTGTATACAGATACACACATTCCTAATTAAAATAAAACACAAATGTTAAAAATGCTCACTTTAAAGTCAAAATACTTTATTAGTTCTTTGAGTGTGAATTGAGAAATTGTTGAAGAAATAGAAGTAGGTTTATACATTTTTTTTTAAATTTGATCATTTACCCCAGACAGATACCCATTTACTGCTAAATAGTTTATTGTGCTCTCCCTGATATCTGATACTGCTGAGGATAGAATTACTACCATAGTCCTGTGAGTTAGTTTGGTTGGTTGGTTGGTTGGTTTGGTTGGTTGGTTTGGTTGGTTGATTGGTTAATTGGTTTCTTGAGACAGGGTTTCTCTGTCTAGTAGCCCTACCTGTCCTGGCTTCACTTTGTAGACCAGGCTGGCCTTGAACTCACAGAGATCTGCCTGCCTCTGCCTCCAAAGTGCTGGGATTAAAGACATGTGCCACCATCACCCAGCCCTGTGAGATTTTTAATGGAAACTTTTAAATTCGAGGATTGGGGAGCTTGTCCAGTGGTTAAGAGCACCTGCTGCTTTTGCACAGGACCCTTGGGTTTGTTTCCCAGAACCCACATGGTGGCTCACAAGGCTCTGTAACTTCAGTTACATGGGATTTGAAGCACTCTTCTGGCTTCCGTGGATACCTCATACATGTGATACATACACAAACACACACACACACACACACACACACACACACACACACACACGCTGGCAAGACACTCATATACACATAAAATAAAGCTAAAGGAATGTAAATAAGTAAATCTAAGGTATTTGTTTGGCAAATGGCTTAGCAGATAAAGGCGCTTGCTGTGCATGTCTGGAGATGTAACTGTTATCTCCAGAACCTACATAAAAGTGGAAGAAGAGAATTGGCTTCACAAAATTTTGATTTGCACATAAACACCATGGCATGTGCATTCATACCCTCAGACACACATACTTTGTGCACATACATAAAATTTAAAAACACGCCCAAAAGTATACTTAGAATGTGAGTAAGGCATAAAGCAGGATTTCTTGCCCCTTGCCACTCATTAGGATCTGCAGATGGAAGTACTAAATTTGAATTCTACCCTGTGGAGTTCTGATTGAATTGATGTGAAATAGCTTGGATGTTGGTAATTTTCAAAGCTTCTATCAACTGTGTGATTTAGACCAGCACTGAGAATCAGTGGGATCAAAACGTAATCATAAAACCAACATCTAAGCCGGGCAGTGGTGGCGCACGCCTTTAATCCCAGCACTTGGGAGGCAGAGGCAGGCGGATCTTTGCGAGTTCGAGGCCAGCCTGGTCTACAAAGTGAGTCCAGGACAGCCAAGGATACACAGAGAAACCCTGTCTCGAAAAACCAAAAAAA
>CAJQZJ010032684.1:4102053-4118106 GCA_907164525.1 Lophiomys imhausi
GTGTGTGTGTGTGTGTGTGTGTGTGTGTGTGTGTGTGTGTGTGTGTGTGTGTGTGTCTCTCCTTTGAGACAAGGTCTCTCATTGGCCTAAAGCCTCAACAATTAGGCTAGACTGGCTGGCTACCGACCCCCAGGAATCCTCTTCCCCAGTGCTGGGATTAGAAGTCCATACTATGGGTGCTGGGGATCAAACTCAGTTCCTTGGACTTGCAAGCACTTTACTGACTGAGCCACCTTCCCAGCCATTGTGTACACATTCTTTTTAACACCTTATTACTTGTTAAAATTATCCTTTGTTCTATTTGTTTTTATTGAATGTTTTATTTGAGAAACACACCCACATTAATAAGTATTACTAGATATGTTTCTTTCATTGCTATGACAAAATACCTGAGCAAGTCAGCCTAAAGGAAGATTTATTTTGGCTCACAGTGTTTATACATTTTAGTCTGTGGTCTCTTGGTTTCATTTTTCTGGACCTTTGGTAAGATAAGAGGAGCATAGTAAGAGGACTGGGGCAAAGCAGGGTGTACTTGTAACAGAGCAGTGCTGCTTCATGGCAGCCAGGGAGCAGAGAAGCAAGAGGGGTCAGATACAAGACAGACATTTCATATTCAGCTCCCAGTGATGTACTTCCTCTACCAGGCCCCACTGGTAAAGGCACGTTCACCTGTAAATTTAGTAATTGGTTAGTCCTCTGATGACATAAGAGCTCCCATGATCCAGTCACCTCTCAGCTTCCTTCAGGCATCAGCCATCCCTTGACCACTTGAGCCTTCAGAGGGTGACTTTACAGATTCAGCCTCATGCTGTGGTTTGCTCCTCCCTGTCCGTGTGTGAAGGCACTAAGGAGTGCACCGTGACACAGGTCCCCCAGGTTTTGGCTGAAGGTTTGTTTCTTAATTCTTCTAATACAAAGAATTCTGCTAAGAAGTTGTCAGTACATGGCTTCTAGGGCAAATACAAGATTTTCCTGTGGTGTAAACAAGGCAAAAGAAGAGAGCACAGGGCATGCACATCTTTTACTTGATAACACCAAAATTGGCCCCCAAATAATTCTGTTAATGTAACAGAACTGTTGCTCATTGTGTGTGCCAAGTCTTAGTATAATAAGATTTAAAATACTTTTCTTCCTGATGACTCTGATGAACAGGTGTAACATGGCGTCTTGTGCTTTCGTTACACTTTCCTGTTTTCTGGTCGGTGTTCAGCATCTTTTTAAAAGCACCTTTTAAAATAATTACTAGATATTTGTCTTGTTTCTGAGAGATAAGTAGAGATATAAGGTCTTAACGTAGCTTAGCTGAGACTGACCTTGAATTCTGTTCCCTCTACGCCCTAAATGCTAGATTTAGAGATGAATGCCATCACACCCAAATTCATTCTGTGTGTGTGTGTGCGCGCGCGTGCGTGCGTGCATGTGGGGTGTGTGTGTGTACTGGTGTTAGCACTGGCGCTGGTGCTCAAACCCAGGATGTCACCCGTGTACAGCAAATGCTGTACCACTGAACTGCATCCTTAGCCATTTCTTTTTTACTTATTAGACTGGTTCTTGGTTTTCAGGTTTTTAGTTTTTTTGTATGTTGGTTTCTTACACTTTGTGAGATGTTTTTTCATTACATCATGCTGTCTTTTGATGATTAATTATGTCTTTACATATTAAATACTTTATAGTTTATACTTTGTATATACTAAATTATTATCAAAGATACCAAGAGAACTGTTTGTAAGAGCTTAAAAATGCTCTTCAATGACGAATGAGGCCATGAATGTGAAAAAAACAAGAAGGATTATATGGGAGGGTAGAGGAAGGGAGAAATGTGATTATAATCCCAAAATAAAAAAAGTTAGAAAAAATTTTGATCTTTTAGTACAGTTTGGTAATCTTACTAGAACAGGTTTATGATAATAGTGTGAAGTAGAGGTTCATTTTAATTCTTTCCTATATAATCAGTTACCCATTTGAATTAAAAAGTTCGTTCTTACACTTCAGGCCCCACCATTAAATCTTATTTCTATGTGCAGTGCACCTACTTCTGTCCTGTATCCCGCTGTTCTGTTTTTGTGTATTATTAAAACAGTCCTGAAACACTATTTTAGCATTTAGCAGTTGTCTTTGTTAGTAACACAATGTAAACAGCAGTACTTCACATGAGATAGAGATGTATTTTGGGAAAGAACAGAAGTGGCAGCAACTTAGACATAATTGCCCCACAGTTTCATGAGACCTTGGCTCCTTCAGCAGCTTGCTTCCTGTCTTTAGTGCACAACTTCTGACTTAAAAGTCACCTTTGGGTCCAAAATAAAAGTAGTCACAATCACAGTGTCTGTGTTCTAAGCAGAGACCAGGGAAAAGAGAACTACAAAAAGCATAATTCTTTGTGCAGCTCTCTTGAATATTCTACTGAATTTACTTAAATGTCTTTTAAGCTTGGAACTGTATTCTTTTAGTTAGTTACCTATCAGTCCAGAATTAAACATTTTATTTCTATTATTATGTAAGAAGATTATAGGGATTGTAATTACTATGGTTGTATATTATATCTTGACATACACTACACACAGTACATGCCCATAATCCAGCATGTACCCTGGCGGCAGGAGGAGGATAGCAGGTATAAATTTAAACTAGCCTGAGCTACATACAGAGTGAAGCCACACAAATACTCGCGCGCGCGTGTGTGTGTGCGTGTGCGTGCACGCACGCACACACACCCTTGAAGTGTGATTAAACAAGTAGCCTTTCCTCCTTCATTTTGGCTATCTGGAATCTTAATGAAGTTTTGAGGTCAGTTGTTCAAGGTAACTTGCCTCTCAAACCATGTTGACGCTTTGTTTGAACTGTTTTAACAGTGAGACTCTGTGCTAATTCTCATTTTGTTGCCTTTGATAAAGTTTTATTGAGCATATCGTTTTACATTGGCAGTCCTTTTTTCCCCACATTTTGTAAGTATTATACTGTCATCTCTTGGTTTCTGTGTGATCAGCCCGACCCCGGGATCTTAGTATCGAGCAGTAGCAGCAGCTGCATTGCTGGAGAAAGTGAAATTCCCAGCTCTCCCCCAGACCCAACTCAGAAAATTTGAAGAGTTGGGTATCTCAGCAGGCCACAGAAATAATTCTCTTCCTGTAATGATAGGCTAGTCAGACTTCTCTAGAGTTGGAGAGGCCTCCTCTTTGAGCATATAGCTGCCTGCAGAGTGAACAAAATCTGTATCTTGGTCAAGGAAGAATGGTGGAAGTAGTTAATTGGGTCAACAAATTACAGCACTGTCCCTAAGTTTAGTAGAGAAAGTGTTTTGAGAAGATCAGGTAGTGTAAAAGAAGAAGCTAATTAATATTCCCCCTTAAATATGTTACAGATATGATACATACCACATTTCATTTTCAGCTGAGGTAGATTAAACTTATTCCATGTAGAAATAAGGGAACTTAGATTCACATTATGTAGCCAAAATTATATACCTTAGAATATACATGTGAATGTCTAGAAAATGTATATGTAAGTTTTCTGTACCTTCTACTATGCAGTTAAATTGATGTTTAATCTTAAATAACTTTTGGTGTTTATCTTATCTATATAATTTATTCAGAACAATAAAATCATTGCCAAGATTTTCATATACACTGACTCTAGACCTTTTGTTTTCTGCTCATGTGTAGGCCAACTGTGATCTCAGGCGGCAAATAGATGATCAACAAAAATTACTTGAAAAATACAAAGAACGATTAAATAAGTGCATATCAATGAGCAAGAAACTTCTTATTGAAAAGGTGAGTTAGTACTAAATTTTCCTTTCCTCAGTAGCTTGCTTTGCCTTGCATGCTTTTAAAATCTGAATAGCTGGGTAGTGGTGGTGGCACACGCCTTTAATCCTAGCACTCGGGAGGCAGAGGCAGGCGGATCTCTGAGTTCGAGGTCTACAGAGTAAGTTCCAGGACAGCCAGAGCTACACAGAGAAACCCTGTCTCAAAAATTCTTTTTTAAAAAGGGAAAATTTTGAATGAATATAATTGATGTTTTTTCCTCATTTTCAGAGTACACAAGAAAAATTGTCAAGCAGAGAGAAGAGTATGCAAGATCGATTACGCCTTGGGCACTTTACAACCGTTAGACATGGCGCTTCTTTTACAGAACAATGGACAGACGGTTTTGCATTTCAAAATCTCGTGAAGTTAGTAATGGTTACATTTAAAAATTTTTATTTTTAAGTGTGTGTGTTTGTGTGTGTGTGTATACATGAGAGGCCTGTGGAGGGCAGAGGCATCAGAGCTCAAATAACAAACAGCTCTGAGCCACCAGATGTGGGCACTAGGAATTGAACTCTTTGTCTTTGGGAAGAGTAATAATGTATGCTCTTAAGCCCTGAGCTACCTCTCCAGCCCTATTGTTGCATTTTTTAAAATTAGTGGTTTGAATTTGTTTGGAATTATGTTCAACATGTCCTTACTATTTGAATTCTTAAAATTTAGCACATATGAAAAGAATAAGAAACAGCTCAGTTAGAGTATTTAACATAATCCATACGTAATTAGCATTCATCTAAAGAGTACAATGTATTTTCCTTAAAAAAAAAGCTTTTTAAAAATTGATGTATGTAGGCCAGAGGTAAACAGCAGGTGTCTTTCTTAGTTGCTATCCATCTTGTATTTTGAGATAGAATCTCTCTCTGGGACTCGATGTTTTTCACCAGCAAGCTCTTCATCACTGAGTCATCTTGTTCAGCCCTCATTTTTTTCTAAACTTGACTTTCAAGAATAAAAACTGATCCCCTAACTTTATTGGTGAGTGAGTGAGTGCGTGTGTGTTGTTCTTACTAAAAGAAAGTGGTTAGAAATTTTATATTGACTGGAAAGTATGTGCTTCTGTGTAACAGAAAATTTTTATTTAAACACTTAACTTTATTAGTACTTAACAAACACCTATATCCTGTAGCCTAATACCTAAAATCTATTTAAGAACACCCTAATACCTATCTTAGAACAACCAGCTAACCCTATTTTAATTTTCTTTAAAGGATATTAATATTCTTAGAGTAGGTCTGTGCAGGATAAGCTGATTTACTGCAGTCCCTTTCAAGCTTAGTTTCCGTTGGGCCTAACTTTGCCTGTTTGTAAGGCCAGTTTACCTCAGCTGCCGGATTATGACCAGCCTATAAAGTTCAGTCCGTTCCAACCGCCAGACTGAGGGTGGCTTCCAAGTGCTGGGATCCAGGTACACAGGAACATGTCCACTTTTTTACTTGTGTCTCCTTCCCCTCTTCCTTAAGTGTTAAAAATCAACACCACCTGATCTCTGTGCCTAAGAAAACGAATTTTTCTCTTGCCTCACCACAGTTCTAATAAAAGAACAAAATTATTTGCATAGCTTATGTTACAAATGATAAGAACTGATTAAAGAGTTACTGTATGTTGTTACATGATGTTTACATTCATTATTATAACCCAAAATGGTTGGAAAATGAGAAATGAATAAATGAAAAGTTAGCAATATTAATGAATAATCTCTGAACCCGTTAGTCATCCTTGAATAACCAGGTATCCACTGTATATGTCCCATTAGTTTTTTCATTTGCCTTTCAGCTGTTTATTGTAGTTAAAGCCTCTTTTCCAAAATACATTAATTTTTTTTGTTGTTTTTTTTTTTTTTTTTGTTCTTGTTTGAGATTCTGGGGATATGACCAAAAGGCTCACACATACTCCACAAGTGCTGTACTACCATGCTACTTCCCTGGCCTTCAGGGTTACTTTTTATTAAGAGCACAATAAGTAACTCCTACATCCAAATAGAAAGAGAATTAACATCTCATTCTTACTGTGCAAATTTTGAAATTTTCTATCTTGGTTCTTGATTCTGCATTCTTGTTTTAGCTCTGCTCCCTCACTAAGTCCACAGCAAAAGAATGTGAAGAATGAATCCTTCAGCCAAAGTCGGAGCTCTGGGGTTCCTGTTAGAAGGGTGCAGTGGGACAAAACATTTGGCTTGCTCTATATCTCAGGAGTATGACCATGTAGAGCTATAACTTTTTCTTTCTTGACATGATAGGAAACCTAAAAGGAACATGGTTACCATTATAATAAATTTAGTGTGTTGTAGATTTACAACAAATTCCCTGTTGGCTGTTTCAATGGCTCTTCAGGTAAAGCCACTTACACCAAGCCTGGTGAACTGAGTTATACCCCTGGGACTCAGTGGGAGAGTAAAACAGACTCAAAAGCTGTCTTCTGACCTCCACATATGCACAGTGCACACACACGCCCAACTTTTTGATGCAAGTTTTGTTCTATAACCTAAGCTGCTCTTGAACTTGCAACCCCCACCACACAAACACTCTCTGAGATTACAGGTCTACCACCAACCTATAATTCTTTAGCAGACATAATATCCATTAGTTTTTAGAATCTAAGCTGCTTGGGAAATTGTTTTAGATTTTTTAATGGCAAGTGTTAATTTGCATTAATGTAACAGGTAAAAATTTCAAGTTTCTTTTTTACATTAAGGTCAACTTTTATTTCAAAATGTCAACTGTGCATTCCCATCTTTTAAGAAAGTAACACTTCATATTAAACTTTCACTTGCCTTTTATAAGCTTATCTACAAATATTAATACTAAGTGATAAAATATATGTTTAAAATCTATCTCATACTTTCCTTAGATAGGGCTTGGGTTTTGCTTTGTTTTGATTTTAGTTCATTTGTTTAACAGAATGTTACTGTATATACTCGTGTATTTTGATCATCATACCGAATACTAAGGATACAGTAGAGTAACAGAGTGTGTGTGGTGGGTGTGTGTGTGGGTGTACACATACATCCACTGTGTTTTTCTGAAAAGACTGCCCTAATTGAACTCATTCTGATGAAGTATTTATAGCAGTGGATTTTGTTTATAAGACAAGGCCCTGTGAAATTCTGTGTGACCACACATGTGCTCTTGTTTAGAGGGTTAGAGGACACTTCATTTTAAGACCATGTGAAGTGAGACATGTAGGATGTTTTGGTTTACCAGGGTGCGATCCAAGGAGCTGGAGAGATGACTCTGCTGTTAAGAGCACTTAACAGCTGTGTGCTTCCAGAGGACATGAGGGCTAGGGTTTGGATCCCAGCCTGCAGGTGGTGGCTCATGTTTTGTAATGTCATTTCTGGGGAACTCATACCCTCATCTCCCCTTTAGAGGCACCAGATGCGTTTGTAATGCACAGGTATACATAGGTACGACAGGCAACACACTCTGTTGATTGTGGTGGCACACACCTGTAATCCCAGCACTCTGGAGGCAGAGGCAGGTAGGTCTCTGTGACTTCCAGGCCAGCCAAGGCTACACAGTGAGGTCCTGTCTAAAAAACAAATGAACACATCACTCATACACATAAGTAAATAATTATTTAAATTAAGTAAATATTGAAAAAAGTTTAAAAGTGGGACCAAAAGAATACAGATTTATGTTATGTGGTTGTTTCTTATGATGTATTTTTTCATGTTTTAATTGTTGAAACTAATGGAAGATTCATATGGCTTTTATTTTTATACAGGCAACAAGAATGGGTGAATCAACAAAGGGAAGATATTGAACGGCAAAGGAAACTTCTAGCTAAACGCAAACCTCCCACAGCTAATAATTCTCAGGCACCTGCTACCAATTCTGAACCAAAACGAAAAAACAAGGCGGTCAATGGAGCAGAAAATGACCCCTTTGTTAGGCCAAATTTACCACAACTGTAAGCCTCTGTTTTAAATCTCTCACGTACATTGTTAGGAGTGAGCAGGAGTGCTCATAATGTTATTATTCATAACTCATACCGCAAACACAAAAATAGTTATAGTCGGTATTTTGTTAATTGAACAGTTATCTCTGACATAAATCACCAAGTCTGAATTTTTAAGTGGAGAGCGAGATCTTCTACCCTCTTGTGTATCGGACCGAGTCGGGTGTGCCAATCTAGTGTTCACATGAATGTACCTTTTAAGTACTGTTCGTGTTGTTTATTTTCTGAACCTATAAACGCAGTTCACAGATAGTTTCACAGAGCTATTCCTTTTCTGTTTTGTTTTCTAAGTGTTCTGTGTTAGTTACTCTTTGTAATTCAAAGGACAAAGATGCTTAAAAATAGTTATGATTATAGAAAATTTTGGAAGTTGTACAAAAGTTTATGTGAGTGAAGATGTAGGTACCTTTTCATGTTTTGTGTAGACACATATGTGTCTGCTCTGTTGAAAGACAATGCTTTGATCTTTATCCCTGCCTGCCGTGTCAGAGACTTCTAAGAGCAGTGAGCAAACCAAAACTGCTTACATTACAAACACATCTGCTCCATTCAGTCCCTCCACACACATATTGGCCATATCTTACTTTTTCTACACTAGTTTTACCCTATTCTCTTGCATGCTATTTATTCATTAGTCTTCCTCTTCCCTTTCTCTCCCCTCTGCTCCATTTTTGTTGAGCCCTTTGCTTTCCTCTCTATCTCCCTCTGTTGCCTGACTGATCTTTCATTTCTGGGCTCAAGCGGTCCTCTTCCCTCAGGCTTCCAAAAATCTGATACATGTGCAGACCACTTGCCTGCTTCTTCAAAATCCATCTCAAAATCACTTCTTCAAGTCATTCTTAATTTTCTTCTACAATTAGACCACTAGACTGGTTTAAAAAAAAAGTGATAAGGACTTAGCAACAGAGTAGCTATCTTAAAAGTGTTGGCTTTTAGCTTTACTCCTGAAGACAGACTAGCTCTGCTCTGTAGACACCTAGTCCTTTAACTCTACCCCTATAAACACCTGGCCCTTTAATTCTGTAGCAATATTTTATAGTTCTTCACATAAAGGTTTTTAACCTCCTGATTTAAATTTATTCCCATATCTTTTCATTTGGCTTTCTTTGAATGCTGTTGAAACAGAAATTGTTAATCTTCTATGGCTATTTGTTTCTAGTATGTGTATGTAGAAACAATGATTTCTATTTATTGTCTCACACCTTAGAGCATTGCAGAATTTATTTAATGGATTTTTATCCTTGTGATTTCTTTGGGAGTTGTGTTTTCTGTGAAGATACTGTTAGTTCTCACTGTACAGTTAGGATGCATTTTCCCCTGCTCTTATTTCCGGTATAGTTCTGAGTAATAGTAGTGAAAGTTGTACCATTGTCCTGTTCCTGATACTAGGGATAAATATGTCTTTGGTATTGAAAATGTTTTCCTTATTCCGACTTGTTTGGGACACTTTAGATACATTCTAGTCTTGTTTCCTCCGTATTCCATACTGTCATCTTAATATTAATGCTAAGATCAGCGCATGGCTCCTGATTAAATATTCAGTAAAAATATACTGAACTGTAATAATCAAATGAGTAATGCTTTGTGCCTCTCAACAGTCTGGCTTTGTGCCTCTCAACAGTCTGTGTTCTGTAACTTTGAGGCTTCAGGTTTGTTTTCCTGCTTAAACAACATCCTTAAAACATTGAATGTCAACTGTATAACTAACTTAAAAGCTAGTTTCTGTTATTTCTGCTACCTAACTCTAATACTGTTCAGCTATTGTTAAGTGTTTTTTAATCCCAGCATCTAGGAGGCAGAGAGAGTCGAGTGTGTGTCTGAACTGAGGCCATCCTGGCTTGTTAGGACTATACAGTGATACCTGGGCTAAACAAAGTAGAGCCTCACTCACTCACTACTAAAGATTATCAAGAATTAGTCTTACCAGGTTTAAATTGTTTACTTTCAAAGTTAAAATTTTACATAAGCCTACTGATAGCTTTATTTAGGAGCATATCTGAAGCTCTTAAATAGATAAACCTATGTTTATCTATAATAGGAGCTACCTCTTAGCTATTGTTAATACTTTAGTATCAGGTATGATTTATGTGGGAAGAAATGAGCTATGTGTTTCCATTTATGTATGCGTAAAAGATTTGGTAAGTAACATGACAAATTGACTTACTTGAGAGGATAAATTTTTTAAGTCATCTTAGAGCATATAATAAAAATAATTGTGACTTAAAACTGTTAATGTTAACATTGTCAGCTCAGCTCTGTTATTATGAGTGAGGAGATCCTGTTCCTTTAGATTAACCAATCTCTTTTATCTAAATACATATATTTTCTTCTCTCTTTAAGGTATATTTTTATTTATGTGTATGTGTGAGTATATGTCTCATGTATGCAGGTGCTGGCAGAGGTCAGAATATCAGGCTGCCCTAGTGCTAGAACTGCAGACAGTAGTGAGCCTCCCATCATAATGTTGGGAACTGAACTCAGTTCCTCTGGAAGAGCAGTAAATGCTCCCAGCCACTAAGTTGTCTCTCCAGCCCCATGGATTTCTTTAAAACATGTTTCATTAATGCAAATGAACAGCAGAAAATATAAAAAGCTACTATATGTTAGATTCTTCTTTTTGCAACTTTGGGGCGTGCATTATAGTTACAAGACATGTCCTGGGAATAGGAACCTTGAAGTTGGCATCTATTTAAATGCAGAATTCCCTGGAGAGAATATTTACAACTTCTATTACTTTTATAACAACTTGTAATTGTAAAATGTTAAGAAAGTTAGAAGTCTTCAAATTGTAGAAACTCCAGCAATCTGTGTACGTAGGAGCTGTGGAATTTTTCATGATGGGTTATTATTGCTTCAAAAATCATGCTTTAACTCTGATTTTCAAATACTAGATTTTAGCTACGTTTTATAATTCAGGTTTTAAAAATCAGTGGACTCCTATATATAAACAACTGTAAAAATTTATGTAGTTTGACAAAATTCTGAGCCATTCTGTGATCTGTTAATGGACCTAAAGCCGTACTTTTTATTTAAGACTAGAAAACAATGTTAGTAGGTGAACTTGTGTCTGTATTGTGTGTATTACCCACAAGCTCTTAGTGTTATTAAGTGTCTTTGTTTACCTCCAGCCTCATTTTCCTTCCTCCTCCTGTCATCCCATCCACATGTGCATTGCAATAGTCATTCTACTGTTTTTTGTGAGAGGGTCTAGCTTTTAGCCCACACTGGTCTGGAACCCCTGATCTCCTTGCTGAGGCTGGGGCCCTCACAAGTGATGGAATTGTGAGGGTTTTGCAATAATAGGGAATGTGCACGCTCTCATGCTTACTACAAATTAACTCTCTAAGTGTATTGTACCAGCTTCAGTGGCTGTCAGCAGTTTCTGTTTTCAGTGTAACCCTGTAATTGTGTTACTTGGAGAATAAGTAGACTTAATCATAAGGTTTTACTGTTTTGCTCTTAAGATTTTTTTAATGGAGCACTACCTAGATTCCTTGGTTTGTTTCTTTTGACTGCTGTTGTTTTGGAATTAATGAGCTTAAGGGACAATATAATTTATACTGAGTGCTGCTGAAGGAACTGAACGACACTGAAGTAGAAGCTTTACCTTAGGACTTCCCTTCAGAACACATAGATAGGCTTCCAACAGGGCTTGGGTGTAAGGGATGCCGTGGCCATTTCTTTCAGAGTTGGGCTGTGGCATGAAAATTTTGTCCCATTTTTTTTCCCTTTGTCAAATATAGGATCTCTCTTTTTTTTTTTTTAAAGAAATGTTAGTATATGTTTTGTAATGATTCTAAATGTATTAAAGTGGCTGTTTTTCAGAGAGTGACATAATTAAAAATAACCGGAACACTCTAGAGTCATGTGTTTATTAAGGATTTGGGGCTGAGGATGTAGGCTGAGACATGGTAGAGTCCTTGTATGGTATATATGATGCCCTGGATTTGATGCCCAACACTGGGGTGTACAGTTTACAGTGTCGAGATCTGATGTTTTGAGTACAGTTTAGCATCAGTCTTGTCTATTTACACTGTCATAGAGAAGGGAAAATGCCTTCATTGTTTTCTCTAAGCCTATTGTACTGACTGTAGTACTCTGTATACAAATTCTAGTTGATTATCTATCTGGCCTCTAGGTTGCTTCCTGATCTGACTTCCTCCTGATACTCTTCTTTTTCCTCCTTTTACATCCCCAGTGTGTTGTAAGGATCTTTGCACTTGTAACCAATGTCTAGGATGCCCTCCCTACTCTTGTCCTGTGCCTAATAACGAGAGCAAATTAGGTCATTGCCATGCCACCTTTTGTTTTTCTTCATAGCACATGCTACTTAAAAATTTTCCCATTGAATTGTTTCTTTTTCTACCTCCTTATCCCTACTGTTGATTGTGAGCTCAAAACAGAATGTAAGAGGAAACTGTCTTCCTTTCTTTACATATGCCCTTAGATTCTGAATTCTGTACATCACTTGATACGTAACACCCATTGCATAGTGGTTAATTACTCCAGCTGGAAATGTTAAATGTATGCTGAAGAATATATTAAAGGGGTTTTCCAATTTCTGTATTTTAGGCTTCAAGTTATCAGTATTTTAACTTCTGTATTTGGTTGGGTTTTTTTAAATCATGTTTTGTTGGTTTTTAATTTTTAAAAAGTACTAAACATTAATCTCAATGTAGAATTAAATTTCCCTTTTGACAGACTGACTCTGGCAGAATATCATGAACAAGAGGAAATTTTCAAACTTAGACTAGGACATCTCAAAAAGGTATGTACAGCCCACAATGGGTTTCTAACTTGTTACCAACAGTGTGGAGAACTGCATTTGTTTCTTTGGCTTAATTCTTAATTTCTTCAATATTAATTGTTAAAATGTTTTTATTAAAATATATAAATAGGAAAATTTTATAACCAGTTGATCCAATATGAAGTGTACAATTGAGAAAATGATTCTGTGTGTTGTTAAGTTTTTGTTACTGTATCAGTTTGTACTTGTTTTTGACTTTGAAATTGTAATCAGCCCTTTGTTTTTATAGGTCTAATTTTGATGCAGCTCATTTCCAAATACTAGTAGAGACTTTTTTCCCTTCAAAATGAAATTTTGAACAGAACAAAACTTTTGTTCTGTACAGCCTTTTATTCTACTTCCTGCTTATCAGTTGTTTGATTTTTTTTTTTTTTAACTAGGATGACGTATAGAGACATTTGAACTAAGCGGAGACAGTGTCTATGAAGTCATCTCTCAGGAGTCGGGTGGGCTAGGACCAAGAGCCCCGTGTAACAGATGCAGCTGCTGTGGAGCTGCATAGTCAGCCCTGTTTGAGATGCTGCCCGTAGGCCTTTGATCAGAGCATGCAGAATATCTTTGTGATTGTCACCATGCCACATTTGCCTTGGCACTGCTCAGAAAGCAACAGCCTAAATTATGAGTCACTGAGTCCCAAGATGATTTCTTTTGGCCCTCTTTCTTTCCCCAGTCCCCTTGAGTTCTGTTGTAATTGCTTAGTCTCCCCCATGCCCTTTGAGATGTGTAGACACCTGCAGTCTGTTCTCCATCGCGGACGGGGCTGTAGGTAGAACTGTAGCAGTGACATAACTAAGCAGGGGAGGAGTTAGTACACATGACTCACAAGTGTCTGTGCCCACCTACGCCGACACCCACACAAAAATTCACCTTGAGGGCTGGGCGGGCGCCCGCCTTTAATCCCGGCACTCGGGAGGCAGAGGCAGGCAGATCTCTGTGAGTTCGAGGCCAGCCTGCTCTACAGAGTGAGTCCAGGACAGCCAGGCTGTTACACAGAGAAGAAACCCTGTCTTGAAAAACAAAAGCAAGAAAGCAGCTCACCAAGGTCATGTGAAATGGCTCAGCAGGGAAAGGCGCTGCTTCCTCCTGGCCTCTTGTCCTTTGACCTCTGCACTCGTGCTGTGACGTGTGTGGTGTGTGCACATAGGAACATGCAGATATGAGATTACGCAAGCATCTTAATGCTTTAGTTTAAACACAGAAAATTTAATAATAATAATAAAAGTGTACTGTGTATGCGGTTGCTTACACTCTGAGGAAATCCTTTGTTACAGTGCTGTTGAGACTGTATGTTAATTACGTGAGTGAATTCTTTGTTGCTGTGCTACTAAAGGTATACTTAGGGCTTAGTCCAGAGGACACTATTTGCACATTGATATAGGACATTTAAATTACTCTTTCTAACGACATTCTTTTATCTCCGTTATTTTATTAGATAAAATTAAAATTTTATAACAGTTAAAGTCAGCATTACTATTTTTTTTATGTGCTTTTTAAAGCATACAGGGAAGGGTTTGCTTTTTGTTGGTTGATGATTGAGTTTAAAGTGTTCTTGGTACTTTGAAAATATTTGGTCTCTATGTTAAAGTGTTCTTGGTACTTTGAAAATATTTGGTCTCTATGAACAATGATTTATTTTCTCAAGTAAAGTCCACCTTCATGTCTCATTACTACTGTAATCACTTTCCCAGTTTATCCAATTTGCTGTAAGTCTTAGGTTTCTAACATCTTCTACTCAACTAACTTTTTTTTTTTTTTTTGTTCTCTGCCATGAAGTATTCTGTGAGAAAGTGTCAGTTCACAGTACTGAAAGTTTTATGCACTTACAACTCTTTTCTCAGGGATGGTTTTGGGTGAGAAGAATGAATGTGTTTATAAAGGCAGTTGCTGGAAGTTCACAGAAATAATAAAACTGAGCAAGTAATGTCACCTTAGAGAGCAACTTAAACAGGAGCTGCCTGCTTACAACTGGATATTTATGTTTTAGTTGTTCAATTAGAAAGTAATAGCGAGTAACTTAATTTGTATTAAAAGGTTCCTAAAGCACAGCAGAAAGTGGGTCATTCTGTCTGGGGGGCGCTCTGACTCAACTTGCAAAGGACAGTCTTGATTCAAGAGAAATTTCTGTCTTAATGGTCCTAATTCCTGAATTTGTTAGCTGGCAGAACCTATCAGCTGTGAGTATATAGCTTCTGCCAGAGGCTGGGACTGTCCTGATCTGTGGGTACTTGATGTTTGTGGAACTGCTAAGTAAATAGCAGGTCAGATAAGGGTGTAGATTTGGAGCCGGACATGATAGAGTAGCAAAGATCTCTCTCCACTCCCTCCTCCTCTGTCCTCTTTCTTTCTCTCTTTGCCTGAAATAAACTCTTAGGGTTAGGGTTAGATAAAGTCGAGTTATTATATTAGGTTCATTACCCCTAAATTACACCATATTCCTTGTTAACGAATCCAGCACCACAAGAATTTAGAATAGAAAATCCATTTGTCACTTAAAATTGATAATTTGTGATTTAGTTCATAATCTATTCATATGCATTTCATGTTCAGTAACAAAGAGATAAACAATATAGAGAAGCTTATTTACTATTAAATGAGTCATGTTCAGTTATGTCTATGCTACACTGTAGTCTTAGAAAATAGTTTTTAAAGTGTGATAAAGTCAAGTAGGATCCTTCAGAAATAAGTGGCTTAAAGTAAATACATCAGATTTGCCTCCAAAAACTTAATTGTAAACTTTAAGTGCTTGCTATTAGGTTTGTCTTCTAGGATTAGGAAGGTTACTCTGTAGTATCTCTTAGTATACTGATTCTTAAGCTAGGCATGGTGGCACACTTGTGTATCCCCAGAACATAGCAACTGAAGTGGGAGGAGTCACCAAACACCTTCTACACAGTGAGACTCATGTCTCAAGAAAAACCAAAACAACCCACCAAAAAAATCTAAATCCTGGGTTCCAACCTCAGCACTGTGCACAAAAGGTTCTTAAATGTTTATAAAGAAAAGAATTGAGTTGTCAAGAGTTTATGCAGTCGCTCCTCACATGTTCATACATGCATGCATGCTTGCTTTCTCCTTCCTTCCTTCCTTCCTTCCTTCCTTCCTTCCTTCCTTCCTTCCTTCCTTCCTTCTTCCCTCCCTCTCTCCTTCCCTCCTTCCCTTTTTTGGTTTTTCGAGACAGGATTTCTCTGTTTAACAGCGCTGGCTGTCTTGGAACTCACTCTGTAAACCAGGCTGGCCTCAAACTCAGAGATCCACCTGCCTCTGCTGCCCAAGTGCTGAGATTGAAGGCGTGTGCCACCACCACCCAGCTTATGTTTTATTTCTTTACCCTGTCTAATGTAGGCATGATTCTCAGTCCTCAATGAAATTTTACATACTATGTTTTTTTTCTTCTTTTTTTTTTTGTTTGTTTGTTTTTAATGACATTGTAATAACTTGCCCTTCCTCCCTCCCTTTTTTTAAAGCAGGGTCACTCTACCT
>CAJQZJ010032684.1:4119440-4183906 GCA_907164525.1 Lophiomys imhausi
GAGAGAGAGAGAGAGAGAGAGAGAGAGAGAGAGAGAGAGAGAGAGAGAGAGATTTTTATAAGATCTGGTTTAAGTGCCAGAAGCTTTACCGGGGAAACATAAGCAGTTTGTAATTGGAACGTGTAGGCAAGAATCTTCAGCAGTCACAAAGGTGGTATCAGCCTGAAGCAGTGAGCTAAGCAATTGACAATCATCTCAGTCTCTACTGAAACAGAATCACATCCAACATGCCACCTGACACCATTTCTTTCTCTCTTTCTCCTCTGCTCCTTGCGATGTGGCATTCATCTCTCCCTGTGCCTCGTTCTGAAGAGATAACAGTGTAGCATCAACTCTGCCACTGGCATCCTGTTCTCTGACCGATATTGGCACCTGCAAAGAGAAACAAGCAGTGACAGGCAGCAGCAGCGTCAGTACTAACCTCCATGGTGAACTCTTTCAGGCTGAGAACAAGCTCACAGCTCTTTTCTTACTCCTCACAGTGGAATGTGCAGCCAGTTGAAATGGACAAGACTGGATTGCCTACAAGCCTTTTGAACAGTGGAGAATGTTGGTTTTAGGTGAATTTACCCACATACTCCTGACCAGCTTTGGTATTTCTTTCAGCCTTTTTAGAATACTTAATATCATCCAAGTTATCAGATCCTTAGTATGAGCACAAAATAAGTTTCCTATGTGACATTTCTTGTCATTTTAGTTTTGAATGAAAGTAATGAGCACTATAACATTAGATGACTTAATATTTAGATCTAGTTGTTCACCTCTGTATTTGTGGCCATAACCAAAAGAAATTTTGAAAATTCTCTCACTTAGGCCAACCACAGACACACCATGTTTCTGTACATGATGATGCACGAGTACGAGCAGTGTGCAGGGGATGTTGCTGGAAGTGCACTGTGCTTGGAAAAATCACATTTAAGCCCAGGAAGAGTGTTAGGAGGCATCTGGCTTCTTGCTATGTATGAGGAAGAAAGGTGCTGAGAAGTGTGTTGGAATTCTTCAGTTGATATTTTGTCCTTACTGTTGCCTCCTACTTAAAAATGAGTGAATTTTGAAGGATGGCTACCAAGGGAGCATGAAACTAGCTATAGGTGGAAACTCTCTGGAGATTGTGGTCACATCCTCCTCCCTGGAGACTTGGAACAGTCTAGCTCTTGTAATTAGAGCCCTAACTTGGCAGTAGATGATAGTCACCAAAATGAAAATTTGGAGGTAATGCTTTCTTTCTTTAATGTTTAATATTATTTACTTGTTTAAGCAGTAGGATTTAAACATTATTGTAGGGCTGAGGACATACCCCTTGGTAGACTGTTTGCCTGGCATGTATGAATCTAGGGGTCTAACTTGAGCATCTAGGGGTGGTAGTGCGTACATATTATCCAAGGAGGGTCAGGAGTTCAAGGTCATCCTTAGCTGTGCAGTGCCTTGTAAGCCAGCTTAGGCTATGTGACACTATCTCAAAAAAAAAACCCAAAAGTTATTGTTGTTGTTTTAATATTGCAGGCCGAATTTCTTTCACTTAGAGAAGAGTTGTTTAATATAGAAATCATTGTTTAGCCAGGCATGGTAGTACACGCCTTTAATCTCAGCACTCGGGAGGCAGAGGTAGGCAGATCTCTGTGAGTTCGAGGCCAGCTTAATCTACAAAGGGCTCTGTTACACAGAGAAACCCTGTCTATATATATATAAAAAAAACAAAACAAAACAAAAGGGGAGGGGAAGAGAAATCACTGTTTCAAAAGGAGAACAGTTTCTTGGCCTCTGGCCATTTCTAGTCAAAACTGGAAATCTGTGCCATTTACATGTACACACATAATGAGTATGTTAAGGCTGACCCCTTCCCATTGTCAAGTAGGAAGTTAAATCTTTTTATACTCTTAAAAAAAAAAAAAGTACGTGATCCACCAGTATCCTGAAAAGGGTTCAAAGGAAGTGGAAAACCAGAAGGACTATACTGTACTCACCGTGGGCCTGCTAGACAATGTCAGCGCCTTGGTTTTAATATTTAATATTATTAAATTACTAATATTTAAGGGATTTACCCCTGTAATTCAGCAGTGTAGAGGAATAACACTAAATATACTTTCAACTTGCCAGTCATTAGGATTCATACATTTATTTGCAGCTGTTTAGACAGGATTTTTCTTTCTTTCATAAAATGGAGAAACTAGCATTCATGCCCAGTTAAAAGTTTCAGTGTATATTTCTGCACTTAAAGGGAGAGTGAAACACACACACTCCACATCCCCACACCTTTCTCTCTTAGGAAGAAATGAGAAAGTGAAGTGAGGGAGAAGGAAGGCATCAGTGAACATTAACAGCAGGTTGGAGGAGAAAGATGATGTGTGTAGTAGACATGAATTCCAGAGCTTTGTGTCTTCCTGGGTTCCCATCTGCATAGCCACACTCAAGTGTGACAGAGAAACTCAGACCTCCTCTGTATTGGTGATAACTGCGTGTTGGTTCATATCTCTCCATATCTACATAATAAGAATAAATTTGAAGTAAATTGATGGTTCTCTCTCTGTGGTGTGTGTGTGTGTGTGTGTGTGTGTGTGTGTGTGTGTGTAAGAAGAGGTCATAAATTTAAAGAGGTAGTGGAAGGACACAGGAGTTGGAGGGCAAGAGACGTGCAGACATGATATAATTCATGAACCAGGGGATATTATGTTGTCAGAAGAGACTATGAATAAGATGCATTTTTCTGCTGAAGATCTGTTAAGAGAGAAATTATTCGGGTGAGGTGGCCATGGGACTTAACTTTCCATGAATTAAAAATCTTGGAAAGTAATATTTTGCAGGTCATTTAGTGAGGCAGTATTGATACCCGCTGTTTGTATGATGTTTTTTGTGATGGAAGATTAAAATGTGTTTTAAGGCTGGAGGGATGTCTCAGCAGTTACGAGCACTCATGCTAGCTGCTCTCCCAGAGGTCCTGAGTTCAATTCCCAGCAACCACATGGTGGCTCACAGCCATCTATAATGAGATCTGGTGCCCTCTTTTGGCCTGCAAGCACACATGCTGGCAGAACACTGTACACATAATAAATAAATCTTTTTTTTTTTTAAATGTGCTTTAAACGGGACGTTGTGACACACTTCTTTAATCCCAGCACTGGGGAGGCAGAGGCAGGAAGATCTCTGTGAATTCAAGGTCAGCCTGGTGTACAGAGTGAGTTCTAGGATAACCAGGACTATACAGAGAAACCCTGTCTCTAAAAACCTAACAAAAACAAAAAACCAATGTGTTTAAGGTACTGTAAACCGTTGTAGTATGTGTGCTGAATTGCCTGTTGCTGCATTGTTTCCCTTGAATAGAGAGGAGCCATGTTCTTATATTCCGCTGCTCTTTAATGCAATCTGTTCTTAACTGATGATCCTTCTACTCAGTAACTGCCCTCAGAGACCAGTTTATTTCCAGAAATATCTTTGTTTCTTCAAGAGTCTCTCTGCTTTAAATAACTGGTTAGCTAGTGGTTGGATCCAGAATTACAACTTTGTTTGTTTATTTTTGAGATAGGATCACATTACGCAGCTTTGGCTAGCTGAATCTTGTTCTGTAGTCCAGGCTGGCCTAGAACTCAAAGCTACCTGTTTCTGACTCTGGAGTGCTGGAACTAAAGATGTGCACCACCATGCCCAGTGAAATTTGGTAGTTAGATTCTCATATTCTACTAATTTGAGATGTTTTTTTCTGTGAGTTTGAGGATGCAGTTCTGTGGTAAATAGTTATGAGCTCAGATCATCCTCACTTCTGAATCCATTAAGAAACAGTAATATCATTCTCAAGCAGTAAGAATATAGCTTGTAGAACAGACTTTTGGAGGTCATCTAACAGAAGGTAACCTAGTTGTTCATACTCCTGGAGCAATAATACAGCTGGGCCATGCCCTTTCTTATCAGGACGGGTTATTGGACAGTATTGTCTCTACCATTTGCTTAAAAGTGGTTCTCAGCCTGTGGGTCTCAACCCCAACCAAACTTCCTACATATCAGGCATTTATATTACGATTCATAACAGTAGCAAAACTAGTTATGAAGTAACAATGAAATAACGTATGGTTGGGGTGACCACAGCATAAGGGACTGTATTACAGGACCACAGCATTGGGAAGGGTGAGGACCGCTCACTGGCTTAAAAAATGTGTGTGTTTTCTTATACACAGGCTGCCATAGCTAAGTACCAGACTGGTGGCTTGAGCAACAAAAATGTGTTTTCTTAATTTTGGAGTCTAGATCAGAGTTTAGTGGAGTTTGGTTTTAGTGAAGACTCTTCCTGCCTTATACATGGTCTTGGGGTGTGTATTTAGTGAGGCAGGGATCTCATAACATACTAATCTCATCATGAACCCTCACCTTCATGACTTACTACTAACCCTGACATGTCCCAAAGACCCACATAATGTCATATTACGAATTAGGCCTCCTTGTATGAATTTGAGGGAGAACATAACTATTTATAACAATATACTTTTTCTCAGTGAAACTTGGGAGAAATTAATTAAAGTTGCAGAATTGTATTCCCCCTAGAATGTGTCCTTTGTCTTAAGGTTACTAAGTTACCAGTTACTAAGTTACCAGTTACTAAGTTACCTGATGGGAATTGTAAATATAGTTCACATTTCCTTTAGAAACTTTAAGATGTTGTTTATCTCTATTGTATAAATACCTGAAGACTATAAAACAAGTGTTTCTCTGTTCACCTGTCTAGTTGATCTCATAAATTTCTGGGGCTAGAGAGATGGCTTAGCAGTTAAGAGCACTGACTGCTCTTCCAGAGGACTTCGGTTCAATTTCCAGTACCCTCATGGTGGGTGGTTCACAACCACCTGCTACTCCAGTACCAGGGGATCTGATGGCCTTTTCTAGCCTCGGGCACCAGGCATGCATGTGGTTTACAGATGTACATGTAGACAAAACATAAAATTTAAAAAATATTAAATTTCTGGAAATACAGTATTGAAATTGTATCTCCATGTGGTAATTACAACTAAAATTATAGCAGGTGTTCCAGTTGCTATTCTGATAGGCTTGTTATATTTTATCAGACCCTTGGAACTTTTAGTAGCTTACCAAATGCTCGTCATGTAAAGAGAAGAGTCAGCCTCTTCTAGATTCTGGACTAAAATTAAACTCTCCCGTACTTTTTACCTATCTAAAGGACTAGGTTTTCTACCTTATATGACAAAGTTAAGACAGCCAGGCTAACTGTATTCCAAATTTATTGTACCAAACTTTTAAATTCGTTTTCCTGTTCATGCATCCAGTCCTTGTTGAATGCTGTCACTCTTCTTGGGGTGTTTGGGGTGTGGGAGTCCTAAAGCAGGAGGTTAAGCTTGAGGCCGATCTGAAATACATGATAAGAGCCTTGGCGTACCTCCCCAAAATAACTGACTGAAGCTATAGCAAATAATGGATATCACTTTAAAAAGCCTAAAGGTTGACAGTGCTGCCCAGGGTTCAAACACTTGTGTGTCATGAAAGAGGCCCTGTGTTCCCTCCAGCACCAACAAAAAGACTGATGGAATAGAAAAATCTTTCAAGAACTCTAGATTTCTCTTTATTTAAGTTATTTTGATATTTTGCGTTTGTCATCTAATAACTAATCTACATCATTTGTCTCTGTTAAAAGTAGTTGTTGAATGACATTGAAGAGTAACAAATGCTCCAGATGTGATCATCTTTCTAGCCTGTTAAATCTAGCATTCCAGAAACTTAAGAAAAGATGCTAATTCAGACTAGGGAGCCTAGTGAGGATTTCTTAAAACAACACAACACACGGGGTGGGTAGGTGGGTGATGATAATAAAGATGTCACTTTCAGAGTTACATGAAGTTTAAACATATTTAGATTTGATTTTTAAAATATTGTACGGCATTTGGGGGTGTGCATAAATCAGAAAACAACTTGTGACAGTTCTCCTACACAGGGCCCAGGGTGACAAGGCCACCCACCTACACAGGGCCCCCAGGGTGACAAGGTTACCCACCGGACTGGGGACCTTGGATTTATTTTGATCTGTAAAAATTTTTATATTTTTCAGAATTTACATTTAGATTAAGGGTGTCCTCTATCTCTATCTATCTATTATCTATTTGTCTGTCTGTCTCTTCCCCCTCCCCTGTAAGTATCTCAGACTACACTCAGATTTGTAATCTTCATTGCCCTAGTCTCCCATGGGCTGGAATTATAGATGTGCACCATGACTTCATATTCAAGGATACTATTAGTGCTAAGAGAGAAGTAACAGAACTAATGAAATACAAAATATTCAATTGTAATATTCAGAAATAACATCTAGTCTGTATTTTCCACAATATATTAATAATTGTAGTAACATACATAATAGACTACCATAATCTGTGTTTACTTATTTACTCAACAAATACTCTTATTCAAAATATTTTTGCAATTGGACATTTCTAGAAAATTCCACCAAATTTGGCATGTTTTTATCTATCTGTAAATAGTATTTGAAGGAGAGAGAAAATAATATGTTTGCTTAATTCAGTTTGGTACCTTTTTGTTGGTTTTGGTTTTTCGAGACAGGGTTTTGTTATGTAGCCCTGACTATCCTAGAACTCACTCTGTAGACCAGGCTGTCTCCAACTCACAGAGATTCACCTGCCTCTGCCTCCTGAGAGCTAGAACTAAGGGTGTGCGCCACCATGGCAGGCTTGGTTTGGCATCTTACTTTGAATTTTTCTGAAGAATTTTACGTTAAGACGTGAAAATGCATGAATGAATACTTTTGTAGTGAATGTTTCTAAAGTACATCTTCAGGACTTGGCCTTCATTTGCTCTAGTAACAGGCCATTGCTGTTCATAGATGTGCCCAGATGTGTCTTTAAGACTATAGGGATTTATCCAAAGAGTGTATTTGTAGTCCAGATTTTATCAGGTTCTAGCTACTCCCTTCCTCCCTTAATGATTATAAAATATACCTTCATTTGCTTTGTGCTAGTAAATTTTTTCCTCTTAAGAACCCATTTTGTATGATGAGCCAGCTTTGTACTGTCTTGCAGTGAGCCACTGAATGTAGACATTATTAAAACAGGTTCCTCAGGGTACAGGATAAATTTGAGCATTCATTAGGTGCAGTTGTTAGGTAGAGGATGGGTCCCCCAATAGAGCTTTGCTCATCTCTGTCTCTAAGAAAGCTGAGAGAGCACTGTGGACTAGCTCAGTGGTACTTTATAATACACTGTTCTCATCACTGTGAAAACGGATACATGCATAAAATATCCTTTTATAACACAAATAAACAAAGCTTGTTATACTTTCTTCTCTTTGTCTTCAGGAAGAGGCTGAAATCCAGGCAGAACTGGAACGTTTGGAAAGAGTCAGGAATCTTCACATACGAGAGCTCAAGAGAATAAACAATGAGGATAATTCACAGTAAGTCATCACAGTTGTTTGTGACAGTAGTCCTCCTTCCCCTGCCACAGAGAACATAAACATTTTCCTTATCAGCCATCTCTATACACATGGAACAATTCCCAGAGCATTTACCATCTTAGATGCCTGTGTGATCTGTTCCTCAGATGCCCCCATCCCATCTCTCTCTCCACCTGAAATAGTCCCTTCTGAATAACTGAGAGACTTGCTTTTATTTCACATCAGGTGCTCCCTAGACAGACCGCCTGTCTCAGACATTTCACTGTCTTCTTTAACTTTCCATCTTTCCATGGTAATTATCACTATCTGAGGTTGGTAGTTTAGTTTTAGTTATTTGCTATCTGCCCCCCCCCCCCACCTGTAAGCTACTTGAGCAAGAGTATTATTTTGATCTCCTTGAGTCACCAAACCTAGAACAGCACCTGTGACATGGTGGCACCTAATAGATATTTCTTGACTCAATGTCAAAATTACTGTTACAGGAATGAAGGAGAAGTTATTCTAAGTTATGTATCTTGGATCATACAATATAAGGAGAAGTGGAAGAGATTGTACTAGACAATTTGTAGACTACAAATTGTAGACTCTGGTTTAAATCTAGTTATCAGAATAAGTGCCTTGACTGGTCCATTGAAAATAACCTGTGTTTACCAGATCTTCATTTACTAGTGTGTAGGAGAGGAATGTGTTTGCTGGCGCTTGCTCTCTAAGGCTAGCAATGTAATTTAAAGCTTCATCACTTAATAAATATTTTCTCTTGTGAAATGTGAATGCCTTGCTTAGAGAAAGGCCTTTTTGTGATCATCTGTCGATGTGTAGTTCATAAACACAGATCGCTTAACCATGTGAGAGAGATGAAATAGTACAAAACATCTTAATTCTACCAAATTAGAAATCTTGTTTTTTAATTAATTATTTATTTATTACTTCAGGCTACATCTCCATTGTAGTGTCCTCTTTCTACCCCTCGCAGTCCCGTCCTCCCACCCTCTACCCCCTCTCCCTTCCATCACACTCCTCTGGAGTGGAGTGTCCCTACATAATAGTCCCCCGCCCCAGTTCAGCAGTCATTTGAGGGCCAAGAGCCTCCTCATACCCTGGGGGCCTACAAGGCAGCACCACTAGGGCAAAGTGTCTCATTGACAGTAAAAAAAAGTCTGTTTCTGTTCCTATTCCCTTTGGTGCATTGGCTGTAGTATAGTTACCCTGTAATATATGGCTAAAATCCAATTATTAGTGAATAGATGCCATGTGCATCCTTCTGAGTCTGGGTTAGCTCACTCAGGATGAGCTTCTCTAGTTCCATCCATTTGGCTGCAAATTGCATAATTTCATTGTTTCTGATACCTGAGTCATATTCCATTGTGTAGATGTACCACAGTTTTTTAATCCATTCTTCGGTTGAGGGACATCTGGGTTGTTCCAGTTTCTAGCTATTACAAATAAGGCTGCTATGAACATAGATGAGGAAACTTCCTTGTGATTCAATGAGGAGACATTTGGGTGTATACCCAGAAGTGGTATGGCTGGGTCCTGAGGCAAAGCTATTCCAAGGTTTCTAAGATATTGCCAGACTGATTTCCATAAAACACCAACAGCTCAGGACCTGAGACCAGCAATCAATAAATGGAACCTCATGAAACTGAAAAGCTTCTGTAAGGCAAAAGACACTGTCATTAGAGAACAAAACGGCAGCCTACAGATTGGGAAAAGATTTTCACCAACCCCATATCTGACAGAGGGCTAATATCCAAAATTTACAAAGAACTCAAGAAATTAAATGCCAGGAAACCAAATAATCCAATCAAAAATGGGAACAGAGCTAAACAGAGAATTCACAAAGGAGGAATCCCTAATGGCTGAAAGACTTGAAGAAGTGCTCAGCATTCGTAACCATCAGAGAAATGCAACTCAAGACAACTCTGAGATTCCATCTCACACCTGTCAGAATGGCTAAGATCAAAAGCTCAAATGACAGCACATGCAGGCGAGGGTGTGGAGAAAGGGGAACACTCCTCCATTGCTGGTGGGAATGCAGGCTTGTGCAAATTAGAAATCTTAATAAAGCAAATGGGATAAAACAGTTTAAAATGAACTGTCTTTGAAAATGAAGTACAGCAGTTGTGGCTGTGGCTTTAAAATATAAAGTTAAATTGTTACAGTTTTACAATGTATCTCTAAGCAAAAATCTTTGTTTTCTACAGTTTTTCAGGAAAAACTTAACAAATGTATTTACACCTGGTATTTTAAAGCTATTGCTGTCAGAGTGTACATTTTAGAAACTGGTTTCCTACTCAGCCCTTCTAGGTATCCCTGTTAAACTTGTACCAATGGTGTACCCAGTCTGACCCTTTCTGTGTAGTAGCAGATCCCTCCTCTGTAAAACAGACACAGTAGCAGACTTTGTTTCCTAGGGTGAAAACTAAACAAATGAACTTACATAAGTGCTTAATATATAGCAGGTACAATACTCATTAATTAACAGTGATAGTAGGTATTTATGTATAGCAGATATGATAAACATTAGTAATTGTAGTATGTATTACTTGTGATTTTTATAAGTTTTTAATAATTTTTTAAAACAATTTTTTATTCAAAATTGATGATTAGAAGTCCAAAAACACTAAGATCTATCCATGAGCAAAGACCAGTTGATAAATACAAATTGTTTTGCAAATACAACTCAGCACTATAAAGTCTTGGCCACTCGTTACTCTCATCATGAAAGTATATTTTTGCGATAGAAGGGGTTTATGGGGAATAAGGGTTTCCTATTGAGCTTAATTGATTATCTTTAGAGTACTCTTAGTGGCTAGCTATTATAGTTACACTTTGTAAGTGCTGAAGCTTAACACAGGTGATATTATATAGAAAGACTGAGAGAATAGAAGCAACTGCTGGCTGGTATTTGAAATTAACAGACAGTAACTGAAGCAGACATAGTAGGAGTAGAACCCAGAGTGGGCATTAATGTACACAGAGCTCCTTATGTTCTTTTAATGTGCCTGAATAGTTTTTTTTTCCTCCTGTCCTTTTAAGGTTCAAAGATCATCCAACGTTAAATGAAAGATATTTATTACTTCATCTGCTTGGAAGAGGCGGCTTTAGTGAGGTGTATAAGGTAATGTTCTCTGTTCTTGCTGATAGAGGGGGTGTGGTCTATTTTCTGGTTTTAGATTGACTTTTATCAACAAAAGAGCGTATTGCGGTTTTTGTTGCACCTCCAGGGTCTAAGCTCTGTTGTTGCCCATGCGCACTCCTCACTTGGTCCTCAGGCCTTCCAACTGTACATAGGACTGAGGCTCCAAGAGGGTGCTGACACTCACACCAGGTCTCACTATTGTCATTGGCTTGGTTCCTCTGCTGTGTTGATCTCAGAGTTTTATAATTTTGTCATTAAGTCACTTTTTGTTCTACTTTCCCTCTGTCTTGCTGTGATAGGCACCATGGCCAAAACAAGTTGGGGAGGGAACAGTTGATTCATTTTACAGGTTACATTCCTACACCGAGGGACACCAAAGCAGGAATTCAAGGCAGGCGTGGAAGCAAGAGCCATGGAGGAATGCTGCTTACTGGCTTCCTTGCTCTGGCTTGTGCTCACCCTTTTTATGCAGTCAGGACCACGTGCTCAGGGGTGGCACTGCCCACTGGCCAGTCTGAACAAGTCAGTCTCTCAATGCAGAGTTCCTCGGATAACTTTGGACTGTGTTGAATTGACAGCTAAGCTAACTGGGCAAGTGTTTCTCTCTGCTTAAACTAGTAAGGTAGGAGCTTTGGAGACCTTCTTTTAAGTTATTATGAACTTTTTAAAGGGGAATCTTTGTATATAAGTCACAATGAAACTTGAACTGCTAAGCTCTCTTTAACAGCATTTGGAGTTTAAAACATGTATGAGGCTGGAGAGGTGGCTCCACAGTCAGGGCGCGCACTGCTCTCCCAGAGGGCCTGAGTTCAGTCTCCAACACCCTTGTTGGAAGGCTCATGTCTGCCTCCAGCTCAGGGTGAGCTGATGCCTCTGGCCATTGCAGGAATCTGCACTTGTGTACATATAAATACAATTTAAATATTTATATATTTATTGTTCAGGTCACATTGAGGTCACCTAAAATAAAATAAAAGGTTTAAAACACATATTGGACTGGAGAGATGGCTCAGCCATTAAAGGCTAGGCTCACAACCAAAAATATAAAATACATATTATGCAAAACTTAAAAGTACTAATCATATTCCTGTTCTCTATGAAATGGGCTGGTAATTTGAACAGTATTTGGGGGGATGGGGAAGAGACAATGGGGAATTGAATGCACAGTGTGTACAAGGTTAGATTATGAAATAGTAAGTTAGGTGTGATGGTTGGGGGGTTCTGTGTGTGTTTGTTTGTTTGTTTTAAGGCTTTATTTTTTTAGAGATAAATAGTGAACAATTACCAAGACTTTTTTTTTAAACATTATAGGGAGGAAATGAGTCAACTAGCTAGAGGTGATATTTAATGGTAGAGCACTCAAGCACAGCACCCTGGGTGTAGATTTCCATACTGTCTCACCCTGTAGTGATGGTGACATGGTAGAGGGAATAGGTGAAATATTAAATTTTTCAGGTGGATGGTGGGTGTGTAAACATTCATCATACTCCTTCTTTTGAGTATAGATTGAACAAGTTCACAATAAAAGAAGATTTTTTTTTTTTTTTTGAGTAGTTGAAATTCTTAAGAACCTGTTAATTGGGCCTGGAGAGATGGTCGGGAGTTAAGAACACTGCTTGTTCTTTCAGAGGACCCAGGTTGGATTCCCAGTACCCACATGGGTGGCTCACAATCACCTATAAACTCCTTTTCAGAGGTCGCAGTGCCATCTTCTGGCCTGTACAGACACTACATGCACAAGTGCACATGTAACAGCACAACACCCATACACATAAAATGCAAATAACTTTAACATTTGAAAAGAGCCTATTAATTTACACAAAAGTAAAAAGCAGAGAGTGTTAAGAAAAGATAAATAAAAATACTTTGTTTTCTCCAACACACAGCATCATAGCTGTTTGTGTTGCTGGTTGCTCCCTACAAAATGTAAAGGAGTTACCCATGTAAAGGAGTGGGCCCATATTAAAAAGAATGCTAGTGTCACTGTTTTAGTGTGATTCAAAATACTAGCATTTAAAAAAACTTGAATGTGAAAGTTCACGTTTTATTTTATGCTTCATCGCCATATTTCTTTACGTGTATCATTGAACTATATATAGTCTTAGAGATGATCACTAGTGACTTGCAAAAATTACCACCAGAAATTAAGTCAGAGTAGCATGTAATGTGACGTGTCCTGCCTTGAATTGTAGGCTTTTGACTTGTATGAGCAAAGATACGCTGCTGTGAAGATCCACCAGCTTAATAAAAGCTGGAGAGACGAGAAAAAAGAGAACTACCACAAACATGCCTGCAGAGAGTATCGAATCCACAAAGAACTGGACCACCCCAGAATAGTCAAACTCTATGACTACTTCTCCTTGGACACGGACACGTACGTGAACCTCCGAAGCTTCAGCTCTTAGGACACTGGTTTGTTTCTGACCCTATGGTGGTGATGCAGATACACCCATCTCTCTGTTAGGATCCTCAGTTACTGGATAATGATGTCCCCTTTCCCAGGGAGGGTTTCTCTGTGCTAGATTTCTGTTGATTGTCCCCTTCCTGGTGCAGGTTCTGTACAGTGCTAGAATATTGTGAAGGCAACGACTTGGACTTCTACCTGAAGCAGCACAAGTTGATGTCTGAGAAAGAAGCTCGGTCAATTGTAATGCAGATTGTGAACGCCCTGCGATATCTCAATGAAATTAAACCCCCTATTATACATTACGACCTTAAACCAGGTATTTTAGGAAATGTGTCTTACAGGGTTGGTTTTTGCAGGAAGGGCCGGTGGGAGGTAGGGCTCGTTTTTTGCTTTTTGTAACAGGCTTTCACTATATAGCCTGGGGAGATGAACGCAGAGAGAGCCCCAGTCTTGTTTCCTAAGTGCTGGGGCTAAAGGCATGCACCACCATAACCAGTCCCCAAATACACATTTTTTTAAATAAACATTACTCTTAGTTGTAAAAATTATCCTTTCATTCAAATATATGGTATATGTGTGCATTACTAAAAAATATTCTATTTTGGCTATAGGAAATATCCTTCTGGTAGATGGAACAGCATGTGGAGAAATCAAAATCACTGATTTTGGTCTGTCCAAGATTATGGATGATGATAGCTATGGTGTTGATGGAATGGATCTGACTTCCCAAGGGGCAGGCACTTACTGGTAAAGTATTAGTAAACATATCAAGACTACTTAGATTAGTCCCTGGTATTATATGAAAATTTACTTTTTTCAAATATTCTTTCACATTACTTTGTTGAAAGCATTAATACCCTCAGAATTGAGAGGTAGAGTCTTGTGGGTAGTATTCTCTTCTCTGCATTCGTAACTGCAAAGATTGAAAATAGCAGAAAGAATGGCTTGGCATCCACATACCACTTTAATATGTAACAGCCAGGAACTTCTAGTATAAATCAGAATTCATGAATTTTCTTCTAGTGTGTTGAGTGATGTTTCTGATCTGAGTAAGTACTTTCACAGATGCAGTATCCTGACTGTCGCAAGTAAGAACAACTGTGAACTTTCTCTGTCACAGTTTTGTGATCGAAGTTTTTATAGTAGATACAGTTTGTTAATTGTAGATTGTAGATAAACTCAGCGTATTTGCAGTCTTTAAACTTAACTCTCAAATATCTCTTTATGTGGCTGTACATCCACATGGAGCGAATTCCTAAATGTAGAAGTCATCCTGAATGTACCTGGGTGTCTTAGTTGGGATTACTATTGCAGTGATGAAACACCATGATCAAAAAACAGAAGGAGAGGGTTTACCTGACCTGCACCTTCCTGTCACTGTTCACCATTGAAGGAATTCCGGGCCGGAGCTCACACTCCCTGATGTCCCTAGCTTCCATCAGGTTGATAGAAAACTGACCAGGACACTGGCTGTTTACAAAACTCATGACAGTGTGACTTGTCAAACTTACTGTCAAATTCACCAAAGTGGAGAATATAGACTAATATTTTCAAAACTAACATAGTTTTCAAAATAAATGAGATTAGCAAGAAGGTAGGTTTTATTGGGAAGAGCTGCTTCCAGTTTCCTTGAACAGGCTTGCAGATAAGCAGCACAGCAGGGCAGCCCTCACAGAGCTTGCTTGCTCCTGAGCTGCTCAGATCCACGCTGAGTCGACTTTTCTTGAAGAGGAATAGGTCATGTTTGGGGATTATATGATATGCAAGCCACATGAAAGCATCATTTGCATGTGGTACATCTGAAAATATACACGCAAAAGAAGTGTCAAGTTATGGCTTTCATGGTGAAGAAAATTGTCACTCAAACTTGTAATCTCCTAAAAGTCAATAGTCTCAATCAGAAGTCTTTTAGACTTTTGATGAACAAAACTGTTCTTTGCAACAAGAATCCTATTTACCTATAGTAAATAAAAAGCTTTCCTTCTCTGTAGAAGTCAACATTGGTTTCTCTTGTCACCAAGACGTTACTAATGTTGAAGTGGGAAGAAATGTCCCTCTTACAGATGGACCTGAGTCAGGAAATCTTGTTTTAGGGGCTGCACAGGACAACAGTCATGATATTCTTATGTAGAGAAATAGGATTTAGTTCCATGCCAGATGTGGTGGTACAAACTATTAATCCTAGCCCTCAGAAGTAGAGGATCTCTGTAGTTGACAGCCAGCCTACAGTCTACAAAGTGAGTTCTAGGCCACCCAGGGCTACATAGTGAGACCTGTGTCAAAAATAACAACAAAAGAATATGTTCCCATAGAAACAGTGGTCCAGAAAAATGATTTCAGTGTCGTGAGTTACTTAGGTGTGTGTTTGGGGACTGGAATGATTATTATTTTTTTTAGAACACATGCTATTACTTTTACAAAATACTTTTCATCTATAGAAACTGAAAATATCACTTAGGAAGAGTCAGTGTTATTTCTCGCCCTCTTACTGGTACCCAGTACAGTCTAATTTATCACCTACAAAATTGTTCCTACAATTGCTTCCTCGCTCATATACACCTTTGCATGGAGGGATGCGTGCATGTTCAAGATCTGTGCTCCTTACAGCCACACATGTAGACACCTTTCAGCATAGCTTAAACTGAATAGTTTTAAGTGAAGCACACTTAACTACATTACTCATTATTACTATTTTCAACTTATCAAAGTTTTGAGTTGTGAGATGCTTACGTCTCTGATGGATTGTCTTACAACTTATATGATGGCAAACTTACTTTTACCTTTCATATATCAAAATATGAATTTATAAATAGTTTTATATTTTAAAAATTATGTTTAAATGCTTGGTATATTTCACACACTCATTGGTAGTGCTTGAAACTGCACAATAAATCAAGGCTCCTTGCGCTTCTCAAAGCCTAGTACAAGGAGAGCGGGTGCTTTAGTAGATGCCATACCAGCCTCCCCATACATTGGTAGGAGACCATGTTCTGCAAGGCTGGCATTAGAGAAAGCTCACATCCGCAGGTGAATGAGTTGGCCTTGACTAACCAGTTTGGAGGAAGAAAGGTGATAATAGTGATAACAGATTTTGAAATTTATGTTGTGCATTGGGATAGGTCTTATGTTACAATAAGAGATATGAGATCCTACCTCATTGGTTAAGTAAAGGCTTTGGGTGGCTTAGAGGAGAGACCTGTTGTCTGGTGTGTATTTTAGGAGAACTGTGTGCACTTTAAACAGGGGAGTGCTTCTTCTATTAGTGGAAACTTAACTTAGATTATACTGTCACAGTCTCTAACGATAATGTTTTCTTTAGATGTAAATGTGCTTTCTTAGGAAGTTGTATTTTGGTTCTAGAGTCAAATGAATTACAACTTTGCTGATGGTTTTTATTGATGAAAACTGAAGTTATGTATCAATAAAATAAGCATTCTAAGATTTAGAAAGTTTTAAACTAAACATTGCATTCTTCCCTTCCACTACTTATAGGTATTTACCTCCTGAGTGCTTTGTAGTTGGAAAAGAGCCACCAAAGATTTCCAACAAGGTTGATGTCTGGTCAGTTGGGGTCATCTTCTTTCAGTGTCTTTATGGTAGAAAAGTAAGTCGTGTTACACCAGCTTCAACTGTGTAGAAATAAGTTAAGGGTTTTTTGTTTTGTTGTTGTTGTTTTTTAACGTGCAAAATTTCAGTGACTTAGGATTGATTTAGATCCTCCCAAGGAAAGGCACACTTTGATTGTTTCCTTGGTCAGAGTTATTTTCTCGGTTGTTGGGTTGGTTTCCTTCTCCTCACCATTTCCCTTCCCCGGACATTTTCTCTTGGCAGCTCACATTTTTTCATTCTTTACACTTTCTCTTAACTCCCACTCTGCCCTGCAGACATTTGGCCTGGGCACCATTTCCCCTATAACTCCTCAGAGAATACCATCAAACTTAGTTTTTCCCCAAACCTCGTTAATCTTAAAGTCAGAAATGCAAGTTGTCATGGATGTCTGGTTTGCATCCTGCCCAAGCCCTGTCACTATGGGAAGAGAGGTGGCAGAACCTGTCTAGAAATGTGCAGCATGTGAAGACTGTCACTGTTTGCTTTCTGTTGCTGAGATTAACATCTTGACCAAAAGCACCTTGGCAGGGAAGAATTTACAGGTTGTATAACAGGTTCCATTCCATCCTCGAAGAAAGCCAAGACCGGAACTTGAGGCAGGAACTAAAGCAAGAGACCACAGTGGAGCACTTCTGTCCTTGTTCAGCTTGCCCAGCTTGCTTTTTTGTTAACCCAAGTACCTCCTGACCAGGGGTGGCCCTCTCTCTCACGCCAGTTACCAGTCAGTTAAAATGCCCACCGGCCAGTCTAATGGAGGCAGCTCCTCAGTCCAAGTTCCCAGTAACTCCAGTTTGTGTTAAAATTGTTAAACACTGACCAGCAGAGACTCCCAAACCCAGGTCTCCTGGGTCCAAATCTAGATCCATCTCCTCCTAATTACTGAGATGACAGCTTCACTGCTTCCCATCACTCGGGTTTCTGTGCTGAGGTTCACTGAACAGGCTTTTCTAGCCTGCTCATAGCTGTAATCTTGTTTCTGTGAGACCACATCCCAGCATTCCAATAACTGAGGATGAGATGTTAAAATACAAGTCATGTTTGTGGTGGGCTCAGTGATGATTCTTTGTTTTAAATGTTTTATTTCAATATTTGATTCTTTTTTTTTTTTAAGCCATTTGGTCACAATCAATCTCAACAAGACATTCTTCAGGAAAACACAATCCTAAAAGCCACAGAAGTCCAGTTCCCTGTAAAGCCAGTCGTAAGCAGTGAAGCCAAGGTATTAATCTCCTAATGTTCTGCGAAGTGTCTGGGCTGTGATTCCAGTGTGGTCAGTGCTTCGGTAGCCACAATGGCAGGAATGGCTGCTGCAACACAGCTGCTGATTTGCTCTGGAAATGGGCTACTTCAGCCTTTGGATGTGCTGTTTTTCACCTTTAGGCACCCAGATATGCTTCCTCATTCTGTGTCCACAGCAACTTGCTTTTCTTTGAAAATTAGAGAGAAACCACATTACTCTTAGGTCTTATTCAGTCTGCCTATCATAATGCTGAGGTACTTACAGATATAAAAAGAGGAGCTGGAGAGATGGCTTAGTGGTTTACGGCACTGGCTGCTCTTCCAGAGGACCCGGAATCAGTTCCCAGCACCACACACTTTACCACTGCCTATAACTCCAGTCCCAGGGATATCACACATCACCTCCACCAGGACACACACGCCTTCACTGCACTCATGCAAACGAAACACCCACACAAATAAAACAACAGTGAGTGAACAAGAAAGAATTGGTATACTAGGAGCTACCATTTTTTCAGTGCTTTTATGTACACTGTGTTATTCTTGTTTTTGTGAGGTGAGAAAATACCCGCAGCCCCCACTGACAGCAGGCATCATGCCTCGTTCCCTGCTGTGCTGCACTGGTCAGGGGTTAATAGGTAGAGCCCACGTTCTCAGAAAGCCATCTCTGATCTGCATGTGTCTGCTTGGTGAGATGATGAGAACTAGAGCTCCTTTAGAACAAGCCTTTCTTGACACTGAGTATGCCTGGGCTTACTCACAGCCCTCTAGTCTAGGCTAGCCTTAAATACAGCCTAGGCTGGCCCCTCACAACAGTCCTCCTGCTCTAGGCTCCAAAGGGTTGGTATTTCAGGTGTGAGCCATAGTACTTGATGGTTAGAATAATTTAATAATTTAACAATAAATTAACAATATGGATATTATATATTTTTATATTTCATTAATATAATGATCTTTGTTTTGAGGTTGAGGATTGGTTTGAGGGTCTTTGTTGTTGTTTGTTAATTTTTGAGATAAAGTCTCACTATATAGCCCTGACTGGCCTAGACCTCACTGTGTAGACCAGCTTTAAACAAAAACAAACAAAAACTAAAGATGCAGAGTTGACCTAGGAAACAACCCCTAATGGAAGTGCTATGTCAGTGTTACCTTCACCTGAAGACAGTCATGCTAAATCAGAGGAAGTAGTTAAGGTTAATTTAACAATGGCTTCTTCCAATTTGGCCAAACCAAACTGATAACAAAATGGAATTAGAGTCAGAATATTGTTTCACAAAAGAAAAATACAAACAAAAGAAATCGTAAGAATTTTGTAGGGACTGGAAAGATGACTCAATGTTCAGTGCACTGGCTGCTTGCTCTTCCAGAGGACCTAACTCCCAGCACCCACACAGCAGCTCACAACTGCCTGTAAGTCCAGTTCCAGGACATCTGACACCCTCACACAGACAGACATGCAGGCAAAACACCAATGCATATAAGAATAAATTAAAAATAATTTTGTAAGCAGAAATGGAACTTTCCAGCAATATATCCAAGGAAAGTAATAATGATTGAGGTTATAATGTGGCACCAAGGGTTATCAGTGGAGATTTCAAATTAGAGTGAAAATTTCATTCTTACTCCTAAAAGTTCTTTTTTTTTTTTTTTTTTTTTTTTTTTTGGTTTTTCGAGACAGGGTTTCTCTGTGTAGACCTGGCTGTCCTGGACTCACTTTGTAGACCAGGCTGGCCTCGAACTCACAAAGATCCGCCTGCCTTTGCCTCCCAAGTGCTGGGATTAAAGGCGTGCGCCACCACCGCCCGGCTATCCTAAAAGTTCTTAAGGTTTGAACTTCCTATAAAATGTGATCTGTTTATAGACTTAACTGTACTATCGCTTCTGTAGGAGTTAATATAGAAGGCTACATTGTTTAGTGAAACAATATTCTGACTCTAATCCTATTTTATTCTCAGTTTTGTTTGGCCAAATTCTAAAAAGCCTTTTTTTTTTTTTTTTTTTTTTTTAAGGTTTTTAGAGACAGGGTTTCTCTGTGTATCCTTGACTCACTCTGAGACCAGGCTGGCCTTGAACTCACAGAGATCCGCTTGCCTCTGCCTCCCAAGTGCTGGAATTAAAGGCGTGCACCACCCTGCCCGGCAATTACAGACAGGTGTGACCTGCCATGTGGGTGCTGGGATTTGAACCCAGGTCCTTTGGAAGAGCAGTCAGTGCTCTTAACTGCTTAGCCATCTCTCCAGCCCATAAAAAGCCATTTTTAGCCTTCTGTAGAAGGTAGAAAATCATTTGTATTGCCGTCTCTCTCTCTCTCTCTCTTGAAGGCCTTCATAAGACGCTGTTTGGCTTACCGAAAGGAAGATCGATTTGATGTACACCAGCTAGCAAATGACCCATACCTTCTGCCACACATGAGAAGATCAAATTCTTCAGGAAATCTACACATGTCCGGGCTGACAGCAACTCCCACACCTCCTTCTTCAAGCATAATTACTTACTGACTCTCCTCCAAGATTGGCATGATTTCTTGGATTGGCTTCCAGATGCATACTTGAATTTGAGTGCATTTGAGTGCTTTTGGGGTTTTGTTTTGTTTTGTTTTGTTTGCTTTTTACATGGGACATGGTTAAGAAGAGTTTGTGAACTAAAGCTCTCCATGGAGTCGTTTGTGTGAGAGTGGATCATGGACAGTGACTAAGTGCACACTCCTCACTACCCTGGAGCAGCACGAAACAGGAAAACCATGTTACAGTAGAAGTGGGGACACTGTAAATAACGTTTATAATACTTAAATATATTTGATTGTTACCAGAGAGTTCTAATATGAAGGGTAGTTTTTCATTATTTAAGAACACATGGAAAAATTATGAGACATTTCTCAGACGGGAGCTACAGTGCCTGGTATAGCGTCAGCAATCGGCAGCTGATCCACAGAAACCAAAGCAAGAACTGAGTGACAGCGGCCGGTGTGTTTTGTAGCAGGATGTGAGAGTTAGGGTCTTTGAACAGTTACAGACTTTGTCATTTGCCTATTCTGGCTTTTACCAAGTTGTACCTCGAATCACATGACCATGGTCCGCCGAACTCCCCCCTACCCCCAACTGCTTGTGTTAAGGGAGAGCTGTCATTTCTGGACATTTTATATCTTTAACACAAAGAGCTGCCTATTGGAAATCAGTTAAAGTCAGTAAATTATAGTATTTCTAGGGCTTTCAGTGTTTTAGAATTAACAGGCATTTTTCTTTTCTTTTTTTTTTCCAGGCCTCTTTCTTTAAAATAGGAGACAGTGTGTAACCAAAAGCAGGCCAGTTCTATGCAGGATAATGATAAATTCCCTTCTTGCTCTATTGTAAATTACTGTACAGATGTCGTATTACAGTTACCGAGTTTCAGCAGCTTATTCTTGTACAAATGTTTAAAAATACGGCTTTTCTAATTGGATATTGTATTTTTTTTAAGTCTTCTTGAAGGCGCTTTAATTGCTGCTAAATGATACTGCTTTTTTGCTAAAAAAAAAAAAAAAAGTTGAATGACCTCCTTGAAGGCACAAGTTGACTGTACATCATAAAGAGACATTAAAAGCAGGCATTCATTAACAATCAAGGCATGTAAAATTATCCATGTTGGGCATATTGAGTTCTTTAAATCAGTTTTTTAGGTTCTAGAGCTGTGGAGCACATAGATGCTAGATTTATAAATTGTTCATGGTTATTCTACATTTCTAGAAAGTTCTTAGCCTCAAGGTGGGATGATGGTCCCATAGAATGTTTCTTGTGGTTTGTACAGATTTGTTAAAATGTGAACATTTTCTAACTGCCTTGTGTGGTAGAAACCAATATTTTTCAGGATGCTGTATTTTATTCTGGTAAGAACTTTTTTCTTTATTGTCACAGTCATAATGCTGAGACCTAATGTAAGTTGTCCATGGTGCAGAAAACAGGCTATCCCTACCAGACGCCCCTTAAAATGTACAGCTTAACTGTCGCTCTTACCTGACGTTGCAAGCCATTCTGTTTGTTTGTTTGTTCATTGTACATAGACACATTGTCTGTTTAAGATGCTGCTGGAATTATAGAGAATGTAGCCAAACAGTAATAAACAATGACAGTTAAAATGTGAAGACTGTGAAAGTTACATGCAAAGAGAGTTTTCAAGATTTAGGTCCTTAAGAAGCAGATGAATACATTCCTTACGCACACTCAAGTCAACTATGAAGTGTTCCAAGCTGTCAAAGCATCAGGGATGATCCTGGGAGAACCTCACACCATCAGGAGCATGTCAGGCAGCTGACTCCTCTGTAGACTAGGGTAGAAACCCCTAAGAATATTGACGTGGTCACTCCATGCTGGCAGTCGTAGAGTGCCTACAGTTGCTACCTGTAAGTTAATGATCTGGGTTAAAATGCCCAGGTGAGCTGACTGAGTGGTACCAATGGATCACTGATTTCACCACATTTGCAAATGAATGAGAGGAAGTGAATATCAGATCCTTAAAAGAGACTGAGACAGGAAGATTCTGAATTTGAGGCCAAGGAAGGAAGGAGGGAAGGGGAGAAAGGAGGAAAAGAATGAAATTGCTTCCTTGAGTTCAGGTGAAGTGATCATTTCAGAATCAAATGTGGGAGTGGGGCCAGGAGTGAGATGGCTCCCCAACCCTGATGACCTGAGGGCACCACGGTACACCACAGTGTCTAGGAAAAAATGTAAGTAAGAGTGCGTCAGAGATAAATCAACTTACCCATGTCTTGTAAAGTTTTTCCAGACGTGGATTTAAATATTAAATAGCCTGCCAATACTTGGGATGAATGAACCAGTATCACCTTCGCGAGAATCTGGTGGTTATTGCTAAATATTTTCCATGTTACTCTGGCAGTTTCAACTCATTTGTTTTGAGATAGTTGTTTTCTTGTCTTCTGGAGTGAGCACTGACTGCCAGTTAGTTCTCCCCATTGAAAGTAGCTGTGCAGGTCGGGGGGTACAGTTCAATGGTAGAGTGCTGTGCCTAGCTCACGTAGGCTCGGTTCCCAGCATCCCTTGCCCCCCAAAAAACAATAATATAAGTTGGGGGTGGAAGATGTGTGGTTGTTTTTCCTTTTGGTCACCCTCTTTTCCTACAAAAGAACTTGAGTTTAAATGTGAACAGACACTTCTGCAAACACCTCATTCTAGGGAGCCAAAATGGTGGGACCTCAACAAGACATCACTGTATTGCCCTGCTTTGATGCTTGCCTTGACCTATTAAATACACTGTTGGTTACTGTTAAGCTACTACATATGTTTTGGCGGAAATGTGCATAATTTATGTTGATAGTTTAATGATTTAGTTACATTGCTGGTGTGTGTGTACTCAATGTAGCTTTATTCTAAAAGTACACTGTCAAGTCTTTCTCTAGTTCCACTTTAAATTTCCACCTTTTTAAAAAATCATTTTTCCTTCAAATATACTAAATTTTAGTATTCTGAATATTTAACCTAATTCCAAAACTGCTTTGGCAGCTAGTTTCTAAGTTGAATTCTTAGATTTTGGTTTTCTGAATTGGCTTTCCCACCCAAAACACATCTCCAATAACCTCCCTTGTCCCATTCATTTACTCATTTATTTATGTAGGGTCTGTTATGAGCCAAAACTGGCCTCAAAGTTGGAGGCAATCCTCCTGCCTCAGCCTCCAGAATACTGGAATTTAGATGTTTGCTACATCACCCTGCAAAAAATATTTTTCGGCAGGTGTGGTGGCACACACCTTTAATCCCAGCACTCGGGAGGGAGAGGCGGGTGGATCTCTGAGTTGGAGGTCTACGGAGTGAGTCCAGGACAACCAAGGCTACACACAGAGAAACCCTGTCTCAAAAAACAACAAATTTCAGCAGGAAGTATATAGGCCCAATTCAAAATTTGTTTTCATAAAAGTATACCAAAAGTAGTAGAAAACTTGAAATGACTAGCAGGGTGTGTGGCTTTCCCATGAGTCCTCTTGTATTTTCAGCTCTAGGATGTGGACTACCTGCACAGGCAGCGCTCTCTAAGGGCAGTGAACATAGCTAATCCTTCACCATCCAGAAGCAGGATGGTGACAGCTGTTGTCTGGCTTCTCCATCTGAGCATGAGGGTGCAAGGCTCAACGTTGCTGTGTGGAGCTGAGTTCCTTGCACTCAAAAGTATGTCCAGCCACCAGTGGCCGATGCTTTTTATTTGTTTGGTTGTTTTTTTGTTTGTTTGTGGGTTTTTGTTGTTGGTTTTTTTTGTTTTCTGTTTTTGGGGTTTTTTTGTTTGTTTGGTTTGGTTTGGTTTTTTTCAAGACAGGGTTTCTCTGTGTAGCCCTAGCTGTCCTGGACTCACTCTGTAGACCAGGCTGGCCTTAACCTCACAGAGATCCGCCTGCCTCTTCCTCCTGAGTGCTGGGATTAAAGGCCTGCACAGCCACGCCTGGCAGTTACAGATAGCAGTGAACTGCCATGTGGGTTCTGGGATTTGAACCAGGTTCCTTTAGAAGAGCAGCCACTTAACCACTGAGCCATCTCTCCAGCCCCATCTGGTTTTTAAGACTCAAAAGATGATCGCTTTTGCTTTATGCGTAAAAGGAAGTCTACTTTGGTTTTTGTGTTAAATTCCTTCAAGAAAAAAGTAGCTTCTCAATGTTTGACTCAAGTTTCAAGGAAGAGATGATTGGATTACCAGAAAAGAGAAGTTGAGCTAACAGGGATTTGAAAGTGACTGCAAAACAGCAATTTGGAGGTAAAAAATACCCAGTAACTGGACTGGGAGGAGCGGGCTTTGGCCAGTTTTGCTCTTTCCTCAGAAGCACGTGTGTGCTTTTTCTTTGTAACAGATGGTCGTTTGACGTTAGCGGGATGGAGGGCCTGCTTTCCAAGAGGAAGCCAAGGTGACAGAGCTGAATGTTCAGGGGGGAAGGAGAGAAGCTGAGCATAGTGACCCATTCCTGCAACCTCAGTGTCAGGGAGGTGTAGAGATGGGGGGGGGGCATTGTGAGTTGAAAGCCAAGGCCAGCCTGAGCTATAAAGACTGTCTCAGACAGACAGACATAGATTAGATAGATCCATCTTTGGAAGCCCGAAATGTCACTTTTCAGTGGTGACAGACACAAATCCAAGAACAAGTGTGATTTTTTTTTTAATCATCATAAAAGAACAAACCTAAAGAAAAATATTAACACTGTCAGCACCCTAGTGGTGGCAGTTGAGTCTCTTGAGAGCTCTCTCCTGCCCAAGCTCATTTCAGGGAAGAGTGCAGAGCAGTGCCGGGCCTGCTGTGTTCCCTTGCCTCCTGAGTCACATGAGCCCACCCATGAGGAGGACCTGTGTATCCTACCCAGAGAGGCCTCCAGGCTGCTGGCGCCTCCCCATGGAGGAGCACAAAGTAGCTCCCTGCCCACTGTTCTCTTCTCCATGAGAACTTCGGAACTGACTCAGTCGGTAGCTCCCTCAAAAGGAAGCCTGGAACTTTGGAGAAGCTTCTCTATCTGTGTCCCTCCAAGTCTGGGGACTCGTACACATTTACCCCATCTGGGATACTCAGCACAACCTTACAGAATCCTGGCCACTGAGGGACAGTTTCAAACTTGTGTGTAAGAGTCAAGTCTCTGACTGTTGGGAAAGCCTTAAACCAAACATCATTATCAGCTCAGCATCCCATCTGAGTTATTGTCTGGTGTATATGTGTTAATCCACTTAGCAGGAGATACCAAAGTCTTCTATAGGACTGGGAGCCATCAAATTTAGACACTAAAGTTGCCAAAAAATGAGGGTGGTAAGTGTGGGCGGTTGTTTAGGTGTTTCAAAATTTGGTTATTGTAGAAACAATTTTGTAAGTTGTTTTTATTCCTGTTCTAACTCCTAAGTAAAGACACAGACCTGTTAGATTTGTTAATAAGCTTTAAGCTTATAACTGTCATCCTCGAGACTCTCTCATGGCTACCTCCTCATGCCAACTCTTCTCTCTCCCTCTTCCCTCAGACCCCTGTTGGGGATCAGGAGTCCTCCCTTCTATCTCACCCAGCTATTGGCTGTTCAGCTTTTTGTTAACCAATCAGATGATGGAGAGTGTTCTTTACACAACATTGAGACAGATTCTTCAATAAACTTGACAATGACAGTGTCCAGACTGTAGCCAAATCTCTAGGTACAAAAATCAGCATTGAATACACAGCACAAGACCAGCTCCCCAACATGTTATTTTATATACTAATGACCAAATTCATAACTCCTTTTTAAATAGATATTGAGGAAAAGGATGATGTGGGGGTGGGGTGAGGTGGAAGGTTGTCTCCAGTTTGGAAGTCAACTCTGGCTTTGTCTTCCATGTTAGTTTATTAGTGTAACCATAGTCACTATGGAAGGCTTCTACATCTGTAAACTGTCTACTAATAGCCTCGGTCTGACATGAACAGGAAATGAGTTAGCACAGGAACTGACGCCTGAGTGTACAAGAGAAGGTTAGGGATTCCGCTCGCCTGTGAAACCCATCCGGAGGCCCTAAGAAGAGACGGGAGACTGAGCGGCAGCCAGCACCTGGTTTTGATGTGGAACCTGTATCTGACAGGACTTCAGCGTGAGGCCTGCCTGTGGCTGGGACACAGCAGGCTCTACTTCCCAGGCTAATGCTAATCCCCACTTTGTGCTCTATGGACTTCAAGCTGCATGGACACCAACACTGGTCACTTGTGGAATCATATATCAAAGCGCTCGTTAACATTTTTTTTCCTTGACAAATTTAACTCTCCAGCAGGGATGTGTTTTTCTTCAATTTGTAAAGCTCCATCTTTCAAGAGGGTGGTATAGGTTGGTTAGCAGACACAGTTTTGACGCCAAGTCTTTAAAAGAAACTTTCTTCGAAGAAACCCCCTCCGCCCAGATTGTCAGATCATCCACATCAAGATGCAGAATCCCCCAGTAGTGACCAAGTTAGTTAAGGAATTTATTGAATCATAGCATGTTTACTCTCAAATATACTTATCTTTGCCTCTGGCCAACAATGTATGTGTTTTTGTTTCTTGGAGAGGTTTTGTCTTTTGGGGGAAAGAACTATGCTAAAGTGTAATTTATTTTGTATTTCGTTGGCTTTCTTTTCCTTTTTAATTCTCAAGGTCTTTTAGTATTAAATGGGCTGATTTGTCAAGATGATTTAGAGAAAATTGACTCTCTAGTGGCATGTATGAAACATGGTCATTCTGCTAATTGGCCTCAAAATGACTTGTCAAGTCTCTTGTTCCATGGAGTTCATTGTCTACATTTAACTCCCATATTTCTAGAAGAAACCATACTCGGAGACAAAATCTGGAGAACATAAAGGCTCACCCTAGAAAACTTCTCAGTTCTACATTGATTAGGGGGGATAAGTTTGCCTGCATTCATTTAGTGGCCTGGCACAGGAGACGCCAAGTGGCAGTGGAGTGTCTTGTTTTGAACGTGTAACATGAAACCTCGAAAGGCTTTCCTGCCTGTTTTCCAGGCCAGCCATGTTGGCACCAGAACTTTTCCCTTCTGGTTTGGAGAGTTTGAGTGGAACCACAATGGAGACATTGCTCCTTTCGTTTGCCATTACCAGAGGATTAAAAGTTGAAGCCAACCTGCATCCTGGTCTCTGTGAGAATCACTGTTCTGTGTGCATTTACTCTTCCTGGTAATGCAGAGGGTACATACACTTGAGTAAATACAGTAACAACTGGAGCCATCAGCATATGACTTTCTCCTGTATCATTAAGTGTTGGGGTGCCCCCCAAATCTTACATTTTTAAAGTGCTATTTTTTAACATTGGATCAAAATGGTGTACTTGGATAGGACAGGCTAGAATTACAAGTCCCCCACCACCGAAAGGAAAAACTTGATATTCACTCCATGCAAAAGTCTACTCAGACTTGGTAAATCCCCTTGACAACTGTCCAAGCCAGCCAGCTGTCCTTGGTGTGGGGTCTTGACTGATGGAAGGGCACTGTGTCTGTCATACGTGAGCACATTTGACCATTTGGTGGTTCTGTTGGCACACTTACAGCCACTGAGGATGAGAAGCAAGGGGGGACACCTGGGTTCTCATGCCTCAAACTGTGAGTATCATTGACTACAGTTGAGTCTGAGGTCCCAAGCAGCTTCAGAGCACTGCTGTGTGAACTTCGGTAACTAGACAAATGACCTGTTTCTGCTTGTAATTTGTACTTTCTGAAAAGTCAGCTTCAAATTCATAGTCTCTTGTATGTAGGGTCACAGCTTCCCGGATTTGTGGAGCACATGGAGCGGGGGTCTAGGAGCTCGGCTGAACACTTCTGACCTAGAGGACCCTTGTGCCATCATTAACAGCAATTGTATGTATAGGAGGGTACAATCTCATCGCTTGACACGTACAGCACCAGAGGTGCATTTCCCTCTCTTTGCCATTTGTGTCTGGGGCCTTAGTGCTTCTAGGACTTGGAAAGCACATAATGGGCTGTTCTAAGCTCGGCACCCCTCCCCGCTGTGAACGTGAAATTGCTCTGTTTTGATGTCCAGTTCCTACCCCCATGCTAGCACCTCACTTAGCCTCTAGTGATGGCAAAGTCAGGCCGACTTTTTCTTTGAGCCATGATTGTGTCCAGCGTGTTTCCATAATGTTCCATCCATCAAGGCCCAAACAGATCCCCCAACTCCAGCTGGAAACTCCTGGAGACTGGAGCCTAAGAGTGAGGGACAAGCTGAAACTGCCACCCAGATCCTGTGTTCAAGAAAGGATTCAGGGGAACAAGACATTGAACTCTTAACTGGATGTCCACTTGATCACAGCAACCAAGGGTTACACCCATCTTGTAGGTTTGAGTGCAGAGGGGTGAAAGTCTAGTCTGCTCATAGTGTGGCAGCAGGAGCTGAGCTCATCTGGGCCTGGGAACCCCAAGCTTAAATAGATTAAATGATGACCAGCTCCAGTCTCTGTGGGCATCTTTTTTTCTTTTCCAACATAAAAATATGTTCTCAGAAGTTTTCAAATGTCAGCCTTATCTTTTCTTGTGTTCGAGCAACTTTAAGATCCCTAAAACACTGTTTAGAAACCTTTGAAGTGCCGGGCGGTGGTGGCGCACGCCTTTAATCCCAGCACTTGGGAGGCAGAGGCAGGCGGATCTTTGTGAGTTCGAGGCCAGCCTGGTCTACAAAGCGAGTCCAGGACAGCCAGAGATATTCAGAGAAACCCTGTCTTGAAAAAAACCAAAAAAAAAAAAAAAAAAAAGAAACCTTTGAAGTAATGTAAGTACTGGCTAAGACTTCATTCATGATTCATTATGGAGAGAGAAAAAAAATCACACCCATTTTTTTTTTTTGCAGAAAAGCGATTCTGTTGGAAAATTTAATGGATCTATTTCTATTTGTTAACCATTTTTGTGTACCCCCAACCTTCTGTTAGGAGGTGAGTGAAAGAGCTCCAAGTCAGATGGGATTTCAGAGGCAAAATATCTCTGGCCCATCATCCTTTCAGTTACCTGGACTCCCGTGGTGAGGAAGACATGACTGAAGCATTTCTGCATCCCCCCTTGCCCCTTTATGTCCCTGCTTGGCCTAGAGACTGTCATGCCGAGGTGCCGCAGGACATCTGAGTGGCCCTGGCCCTCTCAGCACTTACACCACTTGGAGCTGCGCTCACCCGTAGTTCACTAACAGATACCGGCAAAGCCAGATGTGGCCCCTGTCAGAGGTCACAGAGCAGCCAGTCAACATCTGCTGCTTCTGCCCTGAGGACAGAGGGACACTTGCAGGAGAAGGCCTCACCGCCACTGGCCTTCTGGTCAGGGACTGCGAGCCTCGGCCAGATGAACACCATTCACCAGCTTTGTCTGGAGTATCACATATTTCGTTGCACAAGTCAGAAAAGACTTCTACTTGCCAACGATGGTTTTTCAAACCTCCTTTATCTTTGCAAAACGCCATGTTCGCAGGACTGGAAGATCTAAGCACCTTAGCCCCGCGTCCCAGACCTTGCAGGTCAGTACTCCGTTCCATTCCATCCCCAGCGCTACCCAGCCACGCTCCCTCTTCATCTGTGAGGGGTGTGTCGCCCCAAAAGTGGCGTGAGCTACTTCCCGGCCTGTTTTGAATGACGATCTTTCCTCTTCCTTCACCCGAGAGAAACGTCTATCTGTAAACGTCAGATGGAGTGACTGCTAGCACAATCTGTCCCTTACCCATCATCTGGGCAGAAAGTGCCAATTGGCTGGGCATGCCTTCCATAGCCTGATGTCCCAGCCACCAAGCGGGACACCCAAGGCAGGCGCGAGCAGCGAGGCTGGATGCTGCACCAGACGGGATCTCAATCACGCTCTTCACAGACTGGACCCTTTGGGCGGTTATCTCCCGGGTTCCCCCGCATACTCCACCCAGCCAAGTGACAGTGCTGGAAAGACCCCGGGAGCCAGAGCTCGCCTTCCACCGTTGCTGGTCACGCCCAGGGCCCTGCAGGGCCGACCCGTAGACCCCGCGGCCGCTGCCGGGGCGCAGCTTTTCCAAGTTCGCAGCACCACCTGCTGGCCGGAAGTGCTCACTGCGGGTCGCCCGGGAGTCTTTCTGGGCAGGAAGCCTTGTAGGAACAGAGCTGAGGCTCGAGCCTGCACAAATCTACCTGGGTTCAAACTCCCACCCAAAGCTTCCCTGCTGGAGCCTCCCTAGCCTCGGTTTGAGGATCCTGAGAAGGAAACCCTGAGAAAAAGCCTGTTATTTCCTAGGAAAGCGCTTGGCCTAGGTCTGCTCTCAGATTAAAACGGAAAATAGTTTTCTTTGGTACACCATAGAACCAAGTCCAAAGCCTGAAGCTGATAAGTTCAGTTCTCTCTCTCTCTCTCTCTCTCTCTCTCTCTCTCTCTCTCTCTCTCTGTGTGTGTGTGTGTGTGTCTCCCTCCCTTCATCTCTTCTCTCTCCTTCCCTTCTCTCCTCCCTCCCTCCCACCTTACCTAGTAAATGACAAGCATTTGAAGACCTAAATCTCCTAACATCATGTTTTACACCTTTTACTATCTGGCTACCCCCACAGGAGAAACAGCCTTGTCAGAACCCAAGGCAGTGAGTCTCTCATTAGACTCACGCTGAGCTCCAAGCCCTGCGCTCTGTTCAGAGGAGCCTCTGCCTTTTGCTTCAACCAAGCACATGGTGTTTATTGTAACATGTACACTCCTTCTTGCCAAAGAAGCGTACGGAGCTAGCTACCAAACTTAAATGAAGCCATGTTACAGGTGTGTGCTTGCTGTACCTGACAGTTAACGGTATTTCTTGGGAGAGCAAGGCCCCAGACATGCCTGTACACAATGAGTACGCCTGCCACCAGGTCTCTGGGCCTGTCTCTAGCACAGCTGTCAGCACCAGACAGGGACATCCCTAGTTAAACTGATTCCCAAACCCCAAAGCGTTGCAGACCCAGCAATGTGGACGTGTTGGGGAGGCACCTTGAGATGGCAGAGGTGATCGATCGCCCATAGTCTCTCCAGAAAATCCAGACTTCAGCGAGCTCAGATGGAATGCCGCTTTTCCAGATGTTAAGAAACCCATTCCCCCTGGTTAGGACTTTGTTTGTGCACACTAGAAAACAATCCTGTCAGTCAACAGTAGATGAGCACTTGCTGAGTATGTGCAAGATGGGCCCTACAAACAAAAGCACAGCCACACCCCTGCTGCACATCTGTAATTCCAGCGCTGTAATTCCTCCTGCCTCCACAGGAACTTACCATCATCCTTGACTGCACAGCAAGTTCAAGGGCAGCCTAGGCTACTTGAGACGTAATCATAACAATGATTATGATTATACAGGGATATGGAAGAGAAGAAATGAGATGTTCCTGTGACCTACCCTCGGTTATCCTAAGTCAAAAGCTTTTTGAAGATGCTTACCCTGAGCCTCAGGCAGACTTCTTTGTGTTGGTGTGTGCACATGTTCTCATGTGAGCATGCACACGTGCGTGGAGGCCCCAGGGAAGCCTTGGCTGGTCTTCAGATGCTGCCCTCCTGGTTTGTGAGGCAGGGTCTCACTATGCTCTAGTAATCACCGAGTAGGCTAGGCTGCCTGGCCACCAAGGATCCGCTTGTTACCTGTTTTTGCCTCTCTGGTGCTGAGATTACAAGCAATTGTTACCATCCTGGCTTTTTAATGGAGGGGGGAATTTGAGACAGGGTCTGATTACATAGCCCTGGCTTGCCTGAAACTTGGTATATAAACCAAACTGGCCTCGAACTCACAGAGATCCACCTTCCTTTGCCTCCAGAGTTCTGGGATTAAAAGTGTGGGCCACCATGCCTAGCTATGCCTTATTTTTTTTTAAAACATGGGTTTTTGGGGGGGGTACCAAATTTAGTTCAGCATGCTTGCAAGGCAGGCACTATACTGAATAAACCACCAGCCCTTGTGAGAGGTGTTTTCTCATCACCCGCTTCCACCTGGCACCTGGGAGAAGGTCCCCTCTGCCCTTCCTCTGGCCTGTCACTCCAGAGTTGGAATAATTCCTTATGATGCTGCTTCCCTGGCTTTCTATTTAGTTGTTTGGGTTTATATTCAAGAGGCCGATAAGGGAACTCTTAGTTAGCAAGATGGAGCACTAGCAGTGCTCGCCGCTAGCTAAGCCCTTTTGGCAGTTGTCCCACCCTGTGTCCTGTCATCTCCCGTGTACAGAATCGCCTGACTTGCTCACCACCTAAGGGGAGGGAATGTTGGTGGTCAGTGCTCTAACTCTTAGCTCCTTCCCTGCAGATGTGGGAAAAACAAACCCCTTCATAAGCTCATGTATCCAGAGGCTACCTCGGATGAGTGGTCTACAGAGCTGAAAGGCCTGCCGGTGCTCAGAAAGCAGAAGGCTACAGGGAAGAGAGAGACTCACTTTTCTTGAAAGGTAGCATGAAAGATAGGGCCATACTCTGGGAGAAAATGTCTTTGATGGATTGTTAAAAAAAAAAAAAAAAAAAAAACAATGTATGTGTGGTCTAAGTGTGTTTGTGGATGGAGAACAGTGGGGCTTTCTGACAGCCTGGGGCCCAGGCCCTGGATTCTGGGCAGCTTCCCTCTAAAGACACGTGGCCACAGGTAAGATTTCTCATGAGGGCGGTGTCTGATTCCCAGTTGCCTAGGCCTGACTGGTTCAGCAGAGACCTTGGATTTGGTAAAAAGGATTCAGAGATTTTACTGAACCCCATGGTCGGGGGATGTGTGTGGTTGAAGGAGAGGAGAGGTGCTGGAGAGCCTAATGATTTAGACAGACATGTAAATGAGATTTGTGAAATGTTACATCAAGTTGAAAGGACAAAGCAGAGGTGTCTGGGTGTCACAGGCTGATGTGGCAGGGCCTCATCAGGAACTCAAACACCGCACTAGTGACCTTCTGGAAGGCCTTATGTCCTGAGCAACGGAAGAAATAAACGGCAAAGCAAGGGGAACGTTACGCTTGGTGATGGGCAGTTATCTCCAGAATATGTAGTGCGTATTTCTCTTCTGCATGAAGAATACTGGGGACAGACTGTCCAACTTGAGGCCCTTCTAGAAGCCAGGCGTGGCTGACAGCGATAGGGTGAGGGCCATGAAGCTAGCTGGGAGGGAGCCTGTCAAGAACTGCGGAACTGGTTCGAGACAGACACAGCAAGCAGGAGTGTGGCCCCGAGCCAGGCTGAGCGGCACTGGCTGGCTCGGCTGGGATCACCCTGGAGGGGGAGTTGCACTGACCCCGGGGCAGCGGCCGCACCCTCGGTGGCTTCTGGAAGATGACCTTGGATGATGAGGCTGGGGGTGGGGGGTGAATGGGCTTTCATACCCGCCACTGCTCTTCTGACGGAACCACCGATACAACTGATGACATCTTTTCAGCTATACTGGACTATGCCAGCATTTCTAGTTTAGTATCTCCTTCGCCAACTTAGAACACTGCTGTGCCTTCAGAGATCCTGTCCACCCACTGGGAAAAGATTTCTCTTTATAATCCTAACCCTTGAGTGTTGTCTTGGTTAGGGTTTCCATTGCTGTGAAGAGACACCGTGACCATGGCAGCTCTTATAAAGGAAAACATTTAATTGGGGGCTGGCTTACAGTTTCAGAGGTTTAGTCCATTATCATGGCAGGAAGCATTGCAGTGTGCAGGCAGACATGGCTCTGGAGAAGGAGCTGAGAGTTCTACATCTTGATCCGCCCGCAGGCAGCAGGAGGCTGTTTAAGGGGAGATCTCAAGGCCTGCCCTCACAATGACACACTTCCTTCAACAAGGCCACACCTCCTCACAGGGCCAGTCTCTATGGGACAAGCATTCAAATACATGACTCTATGGGGGCCACTCCTGTTCAAACCACAAGTGTCTTACGGATTTGTAAAAGCATGTGGAAAGCCAGTAAAGACAGACTTAAAGAGTTTAAATAAAGGCATTCTGTGCGAGTGTGGGACTTCCAGGAGCCATAAGGTTGTGGGAGGCCTCCAAAGCACCACAAACCATAAGGCTGTTACCACTTCTGTTGGTTGCAGGCCCAAACTAGGCAGTTAAGTCCTTAATGGAAGCTACATGCTTTGGCTGAAGGATATAGAGAAAGCTGTGACTGAGTTGGAAGCTCCCTCCCCGTTGGAGGGCACCATGGGGGCTACTGGGAAAGAGTTGTCACTAACAGTCCTCCTCGGCTGTGTATTCTGAACTGGACTGACATGCATGGCACTTAACTGGGGGCCCCATAACAAGCTTCCTTCCTGGCTTGTCACAGGGAGAGGTATACTGCCCAGGGCACTGTCTTACATCTGTGCTTCTACAACCTAGCAGAGGGTCTACCATTGCCTACAAATTACTGCAACTAAGGTCAGAGGCAAATCATGTACTGAGCATGTTCATTGCCCTGGGTTTAACCCCAAACACCACCTAAGAGACTGACGTTTTCTGGGGAACACTCCAGTTTTGTATTTCAAATATTGTCACCAGGCTGGGCCACCACCCTCCCCATAGGTGTCGAGTCCTTCTCCTCCAGAGCCTGGGACTTCATATACTTTAACAGACATCTTCCCTGAGAGATGGTCCAGGGATCCCTCTCAAATGATAACTAAGGTTGAAGACTGCTTCATTAGAGAAACTGTTTAATCATTTTATACAAGAAAACTGCTCACTTGCCTTGACTGCCTTTAACAACTGCTGTATCCTTCTTTAGTAAGCGCGTTTGTGTGTGTGTGGACTAAAGGTCTATGTCAGATGTCTTCCTCAGTCACTCTCTACCTTGTTTTTTGAGTCAGGGTCTCTCACTGACTTTGGACTTGCCAATTTGGCTCATGAGCTACCAGAGAGCCTCAGGGATGCCCACTGCTTGGGATTGCTGAAGATTCTTCATCTCTCAACTTGAAGCCTGTATGTGGCCCTATCAATGCATCCTGGGAGAAGAGCTGGGTTTCTGGTTGAGTGTCAGCAATGGTCACTGCTGCAGCGCGAGTCTTTACACTAGTACCAGGTCAACAGCCATCACACCACTTTTGTCTTATTTCCAAAAGGGGGCTATCGGGTGCACTTACAGCACCCAGGAAATCAATTCAACTCGATTTAGCATCTCTTGGAAGCTTGGAGAAGCACACCATATACTGACTTCAGAGATGTAAGGCACACCTGAAGGACACATGTGCCATTTAGATATAACACAAGGAGAAAGTAGAGCGACTGAAATTTATTGCTGTCTATGCTCTCCCAGGGTCGCCATACTGCTAAGTAGCTACAAAGTGCAGCACCCGTTTATTCCTCTTTAAATGCCATGTTACGCAGGCATCTAAAACAGCAGCAGCAGCTACAAAATGGGGTCTGAGTAATTCTGAGTTCAAAACAAGATTTGTGTACAGGCAGAATAAAAAGATGTTCAATTAATAGTGTGCTGTGTAACCGGAACAAAACTGGGAGTTTTGTGTAAACCTTAATAAGAGATGCGACTCACAGAGACTGGCAGTAAATTCTTGTTTCCTTTTACAGTTTAGTGAGGTGTCTGTGTTCTTGCAAACGACTTACAAAGTACAAGAAATGTTGCGTGTGGGCACTAGGCATAAAATATTTCATTTCCTTACACAAGGAATAGCAGTGGGACAGGGAACGTAGCAGACAACCTGCCATCTCTTTCCCTAAGGCATATATCCCAGAATGGCAGTAGGTGCCTGGCAGCAAGCCACCCATAACAACTTTATGGTTGTTTAAAATACAAGCACATTCTCACATTCCCCTCCCTGGCCTTGATTCTCCCATGTTGGCGGGAGACAAGCCCTTGGCCTCTTGTGTAGTTCCCCTTAGAGTTATGTACAGGATGCCTACAGATACGGTACAAACTAGTATGAATCAATGGTAGTTTGCGATTCCAGACATGATCCCGTGGTTAAATGAATAGACCACGTCGATTCTGAAGATTAGGTCCAAGTTAAGAAGACTCAGAAGCATTTGCATCCGTAACAGCAGAAACAGGCTTCTCCATGGCCGGGGTGGAGTCGTTGACTCTGTCCTCAACAGTGGTAGGGACTTTGGAATCAGGGGACATCACATCCACAGTGAGCGAGGAGGCAGCTGGCTTTGCAGTAGTCATGACAGGGTCAGATGGTGGGCCTGTGGCCGGGAGAGAAGAGAGCGGTTCCCCTGCGCTGGCTGCAGAAGAGACCTCTGGAACCAAAGGGAATGACGGGAGAAACTCGGACGGCATGGGGAGAGGTGCAATGCCAGGTAAGTTTCGGGGAGGCAAGGAGGGAAGAGTAGGCAAACCTAGGATAGAAACAGCAGAGATCACATATCCTCCCAGTGACCAGAGCGTTGCTATCAAGCACCTCTACCTGCACCTCATCAAGAACATGTAGCTGAGGAAGGACAAGAGCCACCTGTGGTGACCTCTACCTGGAAGCTGGGGGCAAAAACTTTCCATTTCCAAGCTCCTGCGCCTTAGCCCTGCACTTGGGTATCTGCTGATGAGAGGACAGATCGTCCCAGGAAGACGGAAAGCAAGCCCCATGACATCCAAGACAGCTAGCTGGGTGTGAGATAGGAGACCCTGCGCCAGGCAGGTTCAAGTCTAGTTACAGCTGTCTCTTGTCAGTTCATAGGAGGGAGTCACAGAGAAGCAGCGAGGCTGCCTAATGGAAGCCACCCACACCCAGGAGGCTCTGAGAACGACAACTATGCTGCTCTTGATGGGTTTTCAAAGCAGAAAGACCAAAGGGAAGGCAGATTGTACAGTGTATGTCCAACGTACAACTGGCTGGAGAAACTGCTTCTGCTCTTAAGAGGTTTGTTGCATTTAAAGACAGAGGGGACCAAGAATATGGGCACCAGGGAAAAGAAGCAGGGAGTGTGGTAAACGTGGCTGGGGTTTTCCAGGTCCCTTGTTCTTCAGCCCTTGCACAGGAGATGTGTTGAGAGCTGCAAGTCTGTCAGAAATGTGACAATGACAACCAATATTTAGTGTAGGGTGATCACTGCAGTCACTGGGGTCATCCGCAGGAACAGTCTTGGGGTGCAGTGTCCCCTTCCACCTGGACATAGATCTGAGAGCCATGTGCCAGCAGTTGGTACTCTCGGTTGCTACCTTAAAAACACCTGTCAGCAACGGAGACTGCAGAGCTAGCATGAGTGCAGACCTGTGATCCCAGCACTTGAGAGGCTGAGACAGGAAGTTAAGCCATTTGAGGCTAGCTACACAAGACCCCAGTCTTGGAAAAACAAACAAAAAATAATGGGCGTGGACTGCACAGAGCAGGCACCAGCATTCCCTGGGGGCCGCATCCTTAAACAGGAAGCGAAGAGGGAATTTGTGCACCTCTGGTAGGTGACTCCACCGCATCATCAAATTCGGGCTACTCCACTAGACCCCACACAGCCTGTCAGGGGCCAAACCTTTCAGGGTGCTGTAGAGAGAAAAAGGGAGGGAGACAGCAGGCTGATGGGTCACAGACTTCTTTCTTTCCTCTTCTTCATATAAAGATGAGTACTGATTACAAGTAGCTGAAATCTGTTAAGCTGATTGCTCTTTCTGGAAAAGACTGAATTGGAAGCCTCACTTTCCTGAATAAAGTTTTTATTAGCAATGTCCTAGGAGGGTAAGGCATGCAACATACCCGGGTTCCCGAGCTCCGGCAAGCTGACCCCTGGCATGATGTGCGCAGCAGGGAGGTTGAAGTTGGAGAGGCTAGGGAGGTTGGGGAGGCTAGGGAGGTTGGGGAGGCTAGGCAGCCCTGCTGACAAAGGCATCAGACCTGAGCAAAGGGCGAGAAAGAGCACAAGGTAAGTCATTCACCTGGGAAGGGGACAGGTCATCTCATGCTAACAGAAGTATTCCCTGTTCAAAACTCCAACACCAGGGTTCACTTAATGTGTGGTGGGTTCACATCAGAAAGACGCAAGCAAGAAATACATTTCATGGAACATGGTCTTGTATCTAAGTGATTAGGCTGCAAAACCAACAAAGGTTGAAACAAACAATGAATACTCCCAAGACCTCGGATAACAGTGATAGTGCCCAGCGGTCCAGGACCTAGAGAAAAGGCTCATTATTGCAGTTCCTACTGAAGAGGCACAACTAGATACCCACACACTAACAGCTCGCCATGCTGCCCCATCATTCCATGTGAGCGTATCTGCAACTCTGGGCTGACTGAGGACACCTGCATGCTGACCACTGGAGCGCTGTGGTGACAGGCTTGACAGAACACTCACCACTGAAGTGACATCTCACTGTTACCAGCTAGACAACTGGACTTAGTCTGCACTAGAAATACTAAGAACACACACAGCTTTAACATTTGAGCTTCTCAAGACCTAACTAAACAAGGAGACCTGACAGCCAGGGCAGCCACAAGGAAGCTCTGTACATGTATATGGAGTGAGGGGTGGGGTGCCTGTTTCCTGGCCTGCTAAGGAGGGCAGACCCCTCCTATCACAGAGCTCTGCAGTGATAATGGACGGTTAAAAAACAAAGAGTTTCAGAAGCAAATACCATTACTAGACAAGTCCCTAGCCTGCTGCTTACTTGGTAATGTGGTAGCTGGGTTCATTGGTGGCACAGAAGCAAGGGACTGGTTCACTTGTGGTGGCAACAATGGTACAGTTGGTACACCTAAATAAAAACACATTAAAATAATTTTTAACCAATTCTACTGCCAGAAAATGAACAGACACATACACTGTTCAGCCCTTCAGCATGGCCAGGTCCCAATGCTGGGCTGCATCCTTTGCTGTGTGACCCTTCAGAGCTGACCCACCAACGCATGGGCCTGACTGACACCTCAGCTGCTGCCTGGTGAGGAGTAAGAAAGCTGTGTAGCCTCCCCTGCATAAGCTCACTGGACAACAAGTCTGCCATTGCCCTCAGATTGGCTAGATGGACAGTGAGCTCATGCAGACATGGCGCTGCTGGAGTCCTGCGCCCTGGACACAGTGAGAGCTGCCCTGTGACCAGGACAAAGGTAGAGCTGTCTCCGCACACAGAGAAGACTTGGATGCAGAGGCGTGGACAATGACTAGGCTTCTTTTAACTTTAGGCTCCTGCACATTAAACACACGCCGCCTGTACCAACAGTGGCTTGTGGAACTAGTCTCCACATACACGGATGATGCGGATGCCATCTGATGAAGACCTACTGGCATTATCCTACTCCAGTGGGAGGTTTTCTGATGTCACAACAGAAGTACATGTTGAAACCCTTAACCAAAGATTCAATATCTGATCTAGTCCCACACAGGAAGGTTCTTTGAGAGCCAATGTGACTGTGCGACTGGAAGATTCCAGACCTGACCTCAGGTAAGGGGTGGAAGTCAAACCACAGGCAGCTGAAAATACAGTATAGAACGATCTTCAAGCTACATGTATGTGTTTGAAACACATGAACTTGTGATCTTCAAGCTACCTGTACGCGTTTGAAACACAAGAACTTGTGTTTAGACTTGGGCTCCAACTACAGGGTATCTTGTCACATGTGTGGGGTCAGCATTCCAGGTAGATGCAGTCAAGCTACCATGCTGAGCCAGGCTTCAGAGATATGTTTAAACAGGCAACCGGAGAGAACTGCTCTTAAAAGGATGAGCCAACCATACGCAACTCTCTTATTTATTCATGTATAAAGTGCCTTTCTGAAGAAACTGGAGACATGCAAAAGAGGACAGAGGGCAAGCAGGAGGAAAAGAGAGAGAGAGAAAGAAGGAAGGAAGGAAGGAAGGAAGGAAGGAAGGAAGGAAGGAAGGAAGGAAGGAAAGAAAGAAAGAAAGAAAGAAAGAAATGAAGAAATGAAGAAATGAGAGAAGCCTACCCACAGCACCTGCCAGAGTCCTATGAACCTAGGCTGTAGGACTCCAGGACAGGAGATGCCTCTTTTCTGGAGCACACTGTTACTAGTTTATTTGTTAAGTGGTAACATACTGTAGCAGCACTGCAACTATTCTATATTTCTGCCTTAAATCTTGACTTTAAGAAAATGAAAACAGGAGCTGCAAGGGTGGCTCAGTGGTTAAGAACACCTGTTGCTATTTCAGAGGACCTGGGTTTGGTTCCCAGCACCCACATGGTGGCTCACAACCATCTGTAACTCCAGTTCCAGGGGATTTGATACTCTCTTTGACTTTCAAGGGCATCAGGAGCATGTATGGTGCACAAACATACATGAAGGCAAAGCATTCATACACATGAAAAAAAAATCTAAATTTTTAAAAAAAGGAAATAAAAATAGCCTGGACTTGCTTCAAATTCTATTTCCAAATAAAACCTTTCACATTATATTTCTTTCCTTTTAAAAGGTAAGTCCATTCTTTGTATCAAAAAATAACTGACTAAAACTAACCCAGGAGTTGTAGTCTAGGGCTATGAATGAGCTTTATTGGGTCTGGGAAGCTCCTAGTAGTTTTGGAGAAGAGCTCTATCAGATTCTTTTTTTTAAGACTATATTTATATGTATGAGTGTTTTGCCTGCATATGTGTCTGTGTAATTTATGTGTATAGTGTCCTCAGAAGCCAGAAGATAATGTTGGATTCCCTGGGACTGGACTTACAAACAGTTGTGATCTGCCATGTAGGTGTTGGGAATCGAACTTAGGTTCTGTGGAAGAGCAGCCAGGGCTTTTAACTGCTGAGCCATCTCTCCAGGCCCTGTTATCAGATTCTTAAAGGACTTGGACGCCGGTGAGTCCATGTACCTGAGCTGTACCCACTGTCTACTTCATACTGTTTCACACACTGAGGCCCTTGTTGGTGGGAACCGACAGAAACCATAACCTTTCAGAGGAAAAGAAATATACACCAATTAAAACTATGGCTTATAAGTGGTGTTATACTTTCTGCAGAAAAAACAGGCAAGGATGTGGGGAGAGGCCAGACAATGCGAGCTGTGTACCAAAAAAGCATGTTAATGCCACTTAATATTCTAAAAGTTTCATAATCCTAAAACATCTACAAAAAATTTAAAAAACAGACAAACAAACAAAACAGCCAACATACTTTCCTCTGTCCACAGTTATTATGTGTTCTTTAGAACAAGAAGTCAGGATGGAAAACACATCTAACAGGGATTTGCTTCTGACATGTCATGGTGCTAACATGTTAGTCTCTGAAATTCATGTTCTCAACAGTGAAAATTTTAGCAGTGTTTTTTTAATTGACTCAACAGTGAAAACGTCAGTTCTTTTCAGTCTTTTTGTGAGCAAGTGCTGCTTCATCATGTTTGTCTCTTCAGCATCCAAGGAGCCACCTCTCTGCAGTGTCAGCTCAGGGCCCTCAGTGTGTGCACCTACCATAAGACAGGTTAAATGCAGGGTGACAGGAGGAGTCACAGTGAGGTGTCAATCTCTTCCTAACATCATCTCAACGGGTCAGAGTTGCTCGGCCACAGAAGGGCCTGCTCCCTTGTGAAGCAGCCTGACCTGTTACCAAAATCTATTCAGGAATAAACTAGAAGGTCGTCCGATGGGTGTAAGAAATCAGCAGAGATTCAGAAAAGACCTCAAGTTTCAGATGTAATAAACCCCTTTCTACTGTGTCTGATGCTATGGATTTCTGTTTGTATTCAGGAAACATACCTGCCTGTGGTAATGGCTGCACCCCCTTAGGAAGTAACACTGATTCTGAAAAGTGTCAGAATTTAAATCAAGGCAACCAACTCCAACTATCACACCTTCAACTATCACTGCTTGTTGATAGACAGTCTAACCTGGAACAGTGGGGGAAACAAATTCCGAACACAAATAGCTAAATAAGCCAAAAAAGTTATGTATTTCATAAGTAAACCATGTCAGAATTTGGTTTGTGATTACTGACTATAATATAGTCACCATATAATGAACTCCAGACATTATGAAGAGGAGAAAACAGAAAACAGGAGATGAGAAACAGGGGGGAAAAAACCCAAAAAAACAAACCAGTATCAGGATTTGAGTGACTCCACGTGTAGGCACACACTCAACAGAAATGTAACCCACACAGACTCAGGGGTACAGGCTGCATTATTTAGAGAGTCAAATAAAAACATCCTAAATATCTCACAACTGATGAATGGTAAGAATGTGACACAGCCATACTGTAAAACATTATTTAGTAATTAAAAGGAATGAACCGCTAATACATGCAACAATGTCAAAGATCTTTGAAAACATTACGCTAAGAACACAAAGCAGTCGAAAGACCATGAACACTATAGGAAATGTCACCACTAGGCTGCAAGGTTAGTAGCTGCCTCAGCCTGCAGCTTGCAGAGACTAGGGGCTGCCGAGGGTTGGGTCGAGGGTTTCTCTGGGACAATGAAACATCTCAAATTGAGAGGCGCTGGTTGTAGAACTCTGCAAATAACTAAGAACCACTTAAAGTGGTTGAGCTGAATGGCATGGGAATTCTCTCTTCAGAAAGCTGTTAAAGACAACCTTGAACCAAAACAAAACTTGCGTCAGGTAGAACAAGGTATACAACCTGCTAACCAAGCCCAGCTCTACGTACCTGTACTGAGAACATGGCTGACAGCTGGTGGAGCTGAGCTAATAGAGAGTCCAGACAAACTCTGCTCAATTCCTGCCGTTCCTGGTGGTGACAAAGATGGGGGACTAACTGAAGACAGCTGGACCTAGCAAAACAAAAAAGGGAGGGGGAAGAATTACTTATAAATTAGTCGAGAATCCAGCTGGAAATCTTAACACCACAATTCATTTCTCCAATCTCAAGATTTCTAACCTCCTCAATGTAATTCACTCTTCTCTCTCTGACAAAACCTCAACCTTTCAGGAATCTGGTCTCTAGACACTCCAGAGACCCTATATTCACAGTGTCACTTCTAATTTTCTCATGACCCTCTGCATCGTTACGCTGCCTTCTGCCTTCTCCTGGCTGCCACACGACATTATGGTCTTCACATGCTAACCTCTCCAGGCAGTAGGCAATTAGTAGGTGGTGCCTACCAACTGGCAGAAGGGAAACATGGAACTACCTGGGCCCTGCAGGCATGGGGAATAAGGAGGAGGAATTTCTCATAGCTACACTTCCTCCGGAGCTGGAGAACTGAGACACTATAGCAGATGGTAACAAGCGCAGCAAGCACTTGCAGAAGAGCTAAGTGTGGTTCCCACATCCACACTGGGCAGTTCACAAGTACATGTAACTCCAACACCAAGGGGGCTCCAATACCCTCCTCTGGCCTCCTTGAATTCACACACACGCACGCACGCATGCACGCACGCACGCACGCACGCACGCACACACGCACACACACACACAGACATGCGCACACCCCCTCCCCAACAACAACAGAACAAACAAACAAACAAACAAACAAAAAACCCCAAAACCCTTAGCCCTGCTTTTACATCTTCTGTTCAGGTGTGTGGTTTTTGTGTGGCATGTACAGTTAAAAACCCTGCAAGCCCACACAATCCCTTGACAGTTTTCACTCGCGTGCCACTGGGCTAAGGCCCTCTGTGCTCTGAAAGCCTAACCTTCCAGATGTGCAGAATCTATATTCAACATGCTTAATGCACCGCTGCCTGACAACTAGAGCCACCAACACGCTTCCTCCACACACAGACACAACCACGCAGTAAATTATCTTACCTCTGTAAACCCATCCTTAAGAGGAGTAATGGGCGTACCAGTCATTTGCCCTGGGAGGGAAATTTTCTTTCCTTCTTCAAAGGGACGTGTAGGTATTCGGTGCAGATAACCATAGCCGATGCCACATCCAAGGCTAAAAAATTTTTTCTTATTGTTACAAAATTTGACTTGCATTTCTTTGAGGTTTTAAAATATAAGCCCATGCATTTCCTCCCCCTCCTCTGTTTGTTTTTTTGTTTTTGTTTTTTTTGAGACATGGTCTCATGTAGTCTGGATTTCTGATCCTTACGTCTTCACCTGCATTTCCATTCTTTTAAATAATGCTATCTTCACAGAGATCTCTGGGGTCTACCCTATATAACACTTTATGTCCACTCTGAACTCTTAGTTCATGTTCTTCTTTAAACATTTATGACCAACACATGGCATGTTTACTGTTTACTATCTGCCTCCCTCCATAAACTATTAAGACCTGTAGGGACAGAATGTTTGCTTTCTATTTATTGCCTTAACAGTTCCTGGCACAAGAGACACCTAGTAACTAGGTGCTGCATAAATCACATACTGCCTGCCCACCAAAGTGCTCAACACATGCATGCTTGCAATGATGTCATCTGAAGAGCACAGCACAACCCCCTCACATATTTGTGAGTGAGTGTGTATAATACACACACACACACACACACACACACACACACACATATTTTTCTGATGGCATTTCCCTCCACTTTTCTCACCACTGTCATCAGAAGCACCTTTCTTTTTTTTTTTTTTAAGATTTATTTATTATGTATACAGTGTTCTGTCTGCAGGTATATCTGCAGGCCAGAAGAGGGCACCAGATTTCATTATGGTTGGTTGTGAGCCACCACGTGGTTGCTGGGAATTGAACTCATGACCTCTGGAAGAGCAGCCAGTGCTCTTAACCGCTGAGCCATCTCTCCAGCCCCAGAAGCACCTTTCTAAACGATGTGACCACACTGCTTCTTTCTAGCCTGTTGTCTGTCTCATTCTTCCTCCTCCGGGGAACTCCTGCTAACTCGTGAGCAATGCTGCTGGAACTATCAAATAGCGCTCTATTCTGCTGAATCCAACACAGCAACTCATGGTCACAGTCAGCTGATCAACTTCTCCCCAGAGCTGAAAATCTTGGAAGTAACATAAAAACTAAAAATAAGTTCATTCTTTTATCGGTGGAATGCTAGAGATGCTTGAAATTCTGCTTTTTCTACACCTGGGACTTTGGTTATCTCTTTAACAACATACACTAACCCACATGAATGTATACTTACTATGGGGACTGCTCTTTTCCACATTTTGGAACCAATGAACTCTTCCTTACATAGTACCATAGTTCTTATAGCTCACAGTAAGCCAAATCTTGACCACTAAATTCAAGGTCTTTGAAACCTTAATGTCACAATCTATGTTTCCACCATGATCTCTTATTTCCCAAAGCACCTGGCACTTTCTGAGCCACCACACAGGGACACCTCTACCTCTCTCCTCTGCCAAAATATACATATTATCTCTGTGGGCCCCACTACTGCCAAAAGCTGGTGGAGTGAGCAGTGGCCAACTTTAGCTCTTCTTATCCAAATCTGATTTTCACAGCAATGCTTTATATTTCAAAATTACACTTCTATTTTCTCTTATCATCAAAGCTACAATTTCTATCAAATTTAGAGGGAGAAAGATAATGTCATCTATATTAAGCAATGGTAGCCTTTTGGGCATAAGCAAGGGTTTTTGTTGTTGTTTGTTTTTTATTTTGGCTGGGGAATAGTGTTTGATGGGAGCAACAGAGTTTTGCTATGTAGCCCAGGTAGGTCTTAAACTCAATCTTGTTAGATCAGCTTTCTGAGCATTGGGTGGGCATCACTATACTGCCTTCCAAGGTGCCTGCTAGTCAAAATAAATAGGTAATGACAGAGAAAGAGCTTGCAGCATCAGCAAGATCTGCTGCAAATTCAAGAAAGGCTTGAAATGAAGAGTGGCAGAGTAACACACAGTCAGCTTCTGAGGAAGTAAAGAAAAGAGGGAGACACACTCTGAGTACACAGGCAAAACACATTTGAAAAAATGGCCAAAAAGGAACTATCTGAAGGGAAGCTCATAAACAGTACTAAACTATATAAAAGAAGAAAGTCTTCAAGGGAAAGGTATGATCGCCAGATGTTTACAAAAGAAGGGTTCTAAGTATGCAAGTACAGTATACAGTCAGCATCACTAAACATGAAAGAACAAGCAATGTTCTTTTCTGCTTGGCCTCACTACCTACAAAACTGTTTCCTTTCCTTGACCTTTGCCCCATGCTCACCGAGTACTCTTGTGGTGCTAATCTGATAGAGTATTCCTCCGCCCTGTGCTGGCTAGCTCTTACTGTCAACTTGATAGTCTCAACGAGGGTCTGTCCAGGTCAGGCTGGCCTGTATGCATGTCTGTGGGGATCGTCTTGCCGGCTAACTGACATGTGTGGGCAGCCAGTTCCTTGGTGTACGCCCCTGGACTGTGTAAGAGTAGAGAAAGCTAGCGGGGCACTAAGAACGCACACATTCGTTTTCTCTCTGCTATGCATGTGCTGTGACTTGATGTCAAATGCCTGCTTCTGTGACTTCCCCACAGTGATGGACTGTAACCTGGAATTGTGAGCTAAAATAAATGCTGTCCCCTCATAAGCTGCCTTTGCCAGGATATTTTATCACAGAAAAAGAAAGGAAACTAAAACACTACAGGAGAGGGGTCCTTTTGTGTTGTGAAAGCAAAACTTGCCATCCAGATGCGCATACAAGCTTCTTTGCAAATTTAGTTTATATAGTTTATATAGGCAATCCTTCTAAAGTGGATTAATTTTTTTTTGAGACAGTGCCGTAAGGGGTCCAGGATGCTCTTGATCCTTCTGCTTCTATTTCCTGAATGCTGTGATTAAAAGTATGTGTACAATGTCTGTTTTTATGCAGTGCTGGGATCAAAGCCAAGGCTTTGTTCATCAGACAAGCAATCTATCTACTGAGCTGTATCCCAAGCCCCTGAAGTGGGTCAATTAATTATGAATGTCTTGAGAAGATCTTATTTCTGGGTCGACAGTAGACCACTGTAACATGGCCAAGTACTGCAACAGATGGGCCGGATGCTTGAAAGATACCCCATCTCCCTTTTCTTGACTTGCAATAACTTAGAATTCTGGTGGTGAAACACATGTAACTCAAGAACCTTAGGTAGTGAATAAAAATACTGTGAGGATATGGAGCCCATATGGAGTCCTTCCTTGCTCTTACAAATGGAGCAGGGGTAAGGACATGAGTAACGTTTAACTCTGCCTAGGATTTTCTGTAATTATGACTTACACTTTATTCTCAGATTAGACAGGCAGTTAGTTCTTAGGCTAGGAAGAGCAAAGCAAAACAATACAAATGGACCATAAAATAGGTACTATTTCCCCTAGGCATGTGCTTTTAAAAAATGAATTATTAATTTCAATATTCTACATCAATTCTTTTTTTAGATTTTAAAAGAAATCAAGATGTGGCTTAAAAATAAAAGCATTCTTTTATAATACAGCAAAATAAAAGTCGTAACACATCTGACTGCTAAGATTATGCAGTTATAATTTCACTTTGAGAATGACCTTACCTGCCTTCTCCACCCCACGCAGAATTTGGTGTAATGATCACTTCCCGGCAGCTGTCAGTGTCTGTGTTGTACACATAGAGCTTCAGGGGCTTTGCTTCATGTGTCTCGATAAGGCTGAACAGGTCTTCAGACTGCACACCATCAAGAGAAAAACTTGAAGGTACTGTACTCAAGGACAGTGGGTCTCAAGATTCTCCTTCTATCAGAATCAGCTGAGAAGCTTCCTAAAGAACTCAGCTTTAGGGCCCTGCCTTAGACATGGAACTCATTTAATTATTTAATACCAGCTGGCCACGCAGAGTCTAAGTTAATGTACATATTAATTCAAGCCAAGTCCACTAGATGCCAGGCCTCAGGCCAGTTCCAGAAGCCTCCTCAGTCTTACTATGAACTCTTCTCCCTCAAGCTCTGCAGAGTCTGCATTTACTCTTCATTATTAGAGCCTGGCTACTCAGGTGCCTTATTTTTCTTTATTATGACTTGTGTGTACTTCCATTACCTAACAGACGAGGAAAGGGATCTGCCCAATACAGCTGAGCTAGGGGAGAATCTCTACAGTGCTGCCATAATGAACGACAAGTCCAATCAATGGGAAATGAGACTCACTAGAGGTAGGACTTTAGAGGTGTCGTCTGTGTACTACACAAAGCTGCTCAAGGACCCCATGATATTTTCCTCACAGCTACACCTAAGGAGACAGACTCCAGATGTTCCATTTAACATCCTCAGGCATAAGGCATCTTGATCAGCATTGCAGAAATTTTAATTCTAAATGCAAAGCATGTAAATGTCCTGAACTCAAACAGCAGAGAGGAAATGTGACGCAACTAATTACTAACAAAAATCAATAACTATCTTGCATGTTTCCTTACTAAGCAGTGTTCTACTTACCTCGTTCATGACGGTATCAGCTCCAATGATGTAATCACTGTGAGGTCTCAGTCCTGCCAGTGCTGCTGGGGAATTTGATTCCACTTCCTAGGATGATACAGACACAGACACATCCCCAACTCGACTCAGAAAGCAATTTTCCAAGTTTTATATTGATAGCTCTTAATTACAGTGACTGAAAAACCCCCAATATTCCCATATTAGACATAATGTTAGTTTTAAGAAACTATAGAATATATGTATCTTAAATTTCCAACCACAAAAACTATATTATATTTAATATTCAAAATATTTCTATAACTGTCTACATTATCAATTCTGGTTTTTCTTCCTTGAATTAAAAAATAATCTGGCCGGGTGTGGTGGCTCACGCCTTTAACCCCAGCACTTGGGAGGTAAAGGCAGGTGGATCTCTGTGAGTTCAAGGACAGTCTGGTCTACAGAGTGAGTCCAGGACAACCAGAGCTACACAGAGAAACCCTGTCTTGAAAAACAAACAAAAACAAAAATCCATACTTCAACAACAATGAATGCTGGTTTTCAGAAATGAAAAAGCATAGTAATATCTCTACAATACAACCTCTAATAATAATATCTACAATCTTCCCAACCTTGAGATGACCAGTAACCCTCCAGCTTTCTGTGCTGTGCTTACAACCATAGAAGCAGCTCTTGGTTAATAATACCTACCAGCACATGCCAAACGTTTTCATTGGCCCCATCGAAGCTACAGAAACGGATGCTCACTCCCAATAAGCCCTGGCCGCCCCACAAGTTGCTTGGTGTGACTGAGGTCTCCCGAAGCTCTAGGGTTTTGCTACTATAGATGAGCATTTTTACAGGCTTTTCAACATTGGCTTTCAGTAGATCCTTGAGAGTGTCATTGTCTTTATTCTATAAACAAAGAAATTATAGTCATTAATAAACAAAAGTAATGGTAATGATTAGTTTAAGCATCTCATAAACATAATATTAATCAGTATAAATATAAACTCACCAGGCAAAAATTTTATTTTGGAGAAACATTCAAATGTTTCTCCAAGTAAAATAATGTCAGGACTCTCAATATTAACCAAGCTGACTACTCTTCTAATAGCTGACCACTGAACACTAACGCAATACTAGAATGGCAAAGCAACTCAGTGATTAAAAATAAATATGCCATAAGAAGTTGCATCTAATAAAGTTACGATGACTTTGCTTTAAATCTAAAATATGTGCTGACCTTAAAGTCTAATTTTGAACCTTCCTTTCTAATATATGTCCTATTGTTTATTAGGAGATAAAAAAGAAAGAAGTGAAATAATGTAAATATTTCATTAAACAAAGGCCATTATGTAAGAAACACTGACAAATTGTGAGCAAAAAACTTAATTAGACCACAAATCTGCGCTAGCCAAATAGAAACTGTTATAAAATCTCCCTTTGCAGAGATTACATAACTTCTTTTCCAAAGGACTGTATCAGCAGTAAACTGCAGACAGTTTAGAAAAAGCAGTTTTTGGAGAGTAACTCTCTTTTTTTTTCTTTCTTTGACAATAATTCACTCTGTTGTTCCAATAAATTTATGTATCATGGCACTCAGATCCAAGAAAACTGATAAGGAAAGCCACTTTCCTAGTCCATCTGTCAATAGCCCAGAAAGCCAAACTTTAATCTATGAAGTACAAATGTGAAGTGATTCTACTTTTCTAAGGTGACACTTTAATGTTTATTAGCATCATTTTTTAAAAATTTTAAATATGCTGGACACAGTGGCACACGCCTAGTCCCAGGACTTAGGATGTGGAAGCAAGTACAACTCTGTGAGTTCCTGGCCAGCATGGTTTACAGAGCGAGTTCCAGGGCTACATAGTGAGACCATGTCTCGAAGAAACAAAACAAAACAAAACAGACTTTAAATAGATTATGAATGTGTGCACAGCCGATTGTGTGGGGGTGTGTAGGAGAGTATGCACAAGAGCGGGCACTCATGTTCTGCAAGGCATGTTGGAGGGAAGAAGAAACTCTGTGGAGTCCTTTTCTCCTTCTGTCTTTGCATGTGTTCCAGAGATTGAACTCAGGTCCTGAGACTTCTGTGTCAAAGGCCTTTACCCATGAGAAATCTCACTGGCCCCTAACATGATTATTTCTAAAAGGTAGCTGAAATACACCCAACATAAAAAATTAGAAAAATTCCACTTTGAAGAAAATTACAAAGTTCTATATACAAAACCATAAAAAGCTCAACTTACTAATCTGGAACCGTTAATAGAAACAATAAAGTCAAAGAAAGGCTCCAGTCCAGCTCTGTGTCCTGGGGAATTCTCCTGTACCTGTAAAAGGAATACTTGAAATAAATACTTGAAGATGAAAAGCAGAGGTGGGGGGCCGAGGGGGCAGAATCTGGTCCCTCTCCAGATCAGCAGATGACAAGCAGCCAGCCGGTTGAGACACATCCCAACATACATCCTTGTGCATCACTCTGAACAATGTCAGGGCAGCCAGTTAAGCTCGCAGAGCATCAGGGAGGGGGAAGGGAGGTACACACAGGCCTCTAATCACAAACCTAAGAGACCCGGACTAGCATAGGGAAAGTCCTAAAAGGGAAAATCTGGAGTGCGTTAAAACTCAGTCACATTGTCAGTTAGCAACAGACATATAACCAATAAACCCCAAAGTGAATACAATTAATTTTGCATCTGATTTTCCAAAATATTTTCACACGTGTGTAATTCTGTTGTTGTTTTGCGCAGGACCTTACTCTGTACTGGCCTCAAACCCAGGGACCTGCCTGTGCTGGGGCAAAGGTGTGTGCCATCATAGTTGGCATACTTGACATTAACACTATCAAAACTACTCTAAAAATGAAGTCTGCACTAATATTTGTAGGCTGATTTTCTGTAATAAACTAATAAACTGTACAGGTTTTTTTTTTGTTGTTTTGTTTTTGCAAACAGGGTCTTATGCTGGTCCAGGCTGATATGAACTGCCAGTAATCTTCCTGCCTTGGTCTCCCTAAGTTCTGGGTTACAGGTATGAGCCATCACACCTAGTTGAAGACCACATGGCTATAAGGGCAATTCTAAGACTATGCAAATTACAGTTCATACACCTTTATATGCACATAAAACTCTAGATATTCCCATAAGAACATTCAAAATTGTACTTCTTGGGTCAATATTTCTTTCTTTTTTGTTTTTGAGACAGGGTTGTTTTTGGTTTTTCTGTGTAGCCTTGGCTGTCCTGGAACTTGCTCTGTAGAACAGGCTGGCCTCGAACTCAGTGATCTGCCTGTTTCTGCTAGGCACCCAACCTTTTTTTTTTTTTTTAACTTTAATATCATTAGCCCTAAACAACAACATTAGGTATTTTTCTTTTGCTTGGTAAGTAATGGTCCATTACAGAGATGGGTCAGGGTTTACTTTATTTAAAACTTTATTTCTGCTTTATTATGTTTCCCTGTAAATTTTGGAATAAACCCAAGGAAATGTTAGAGGGACATAAACAGGGAAATGGAGAGTAGCCTTCATATGACATTAATTAGCTTCTTATTCACAAAAGACATTGAGAAGAGAGAGGGTGGGAAGGCAGGAGGAGGAAGTATCTAAACAGGACTAACAGGGAACTGGGAGGCCCCAGAGAAACTATACAACCCCTAACCCAGAGTCCATTCAGTGGACCTGCAGCTCTGGGCTCATCTCCTCCTAAAGACAGTTGTTTGGAAAAGAGCTGTTATTTTCACTTTCTCCACAGGTGGGTCTTCTGTCTGTCCTAGATACTTAATTCTTTGTCCATCTCAGCAATTCCCCATTACAAATCCTTTTATAAGTAAGTTAAATATCAAAAAAACTATTATTTAAAGATGTTAGTTCTAATAAAAAATCAGTATCAAAGGGTCTCATTACTTAGTTATTTCTTTAAAAGGTTTTTTGAGGGGTGTGGGTGGCATAGCAGTGCACACCTTTACTCCTAGCCCTGAGGAGGCAGAGGCAGACAGATCTCTTTGAGTTTGAGGCTAGCTTGGTCTACATATCAAGTTCTAGGCCAGCTGGGGCTACTAGTCAGAGTGTGTCCCCCAAAATAAAATGCAATTTTATTTTTATTTACATTTGTATGTGTGTGCCTGGAGAAGCCTGAAGAGTTACAGGGTGGCTGTGAGATACCAGGTGTAGGTGCTGCAAACTGAACTCAGTCCTCTGTGAGAACAGACTATGCTCTTAACCATGGAGGTATCTCTCCAGCTCCAAGGGAGATTATTGTTCTAATAAAAACAATCAGAATACATTCAACTTTCTTTCTTTTTTTTTTTTTTGGTTTTTCGAGACAGGGTTTCTCTGTGTAACAGCTCTGGCTGTCCTGGACTCACTTTGTAGACCAGGTTGGCCTCGAACTCACAATGATCCGCCTGCCTCTGCCTCCCGAGTGCTGGGATTAAAGGCGTGTGCCACCACTGCCCGGCAGATTCAACTTTCTTATGGTTAGTTTTCTTAAATGGAAGCCTTCTCATTTTATATATTATCAAAATAGCTAAACGTCAAAATATCAAAGAGATTTCTCCTCAAAAGGCAACTCTAAAAGGCAGCGGGTGCCTTCCTGGAGCATACAACACATGCTTGTAGGGTCAGCACTCATGGGGCTATGGAAAGAAAACTGTTAGGTTGAGGCCAGAATGGGCCACACAACAGAGAGAGTCTGTCTCAAATCAAGTTACAGTTGGGGTGAGGGTGAAGACACATCTACTAGCCATGTACCCTGGCACAAGTGGCCATCAGTTAGATGTGAAATGCCCCTGGTATGAAGAAGATAAGCTAACCCTTAGGCACCACTCAGAATGAATTTTCTCTTCTAACTTAGTTCATATATAATCTGATTACTTAAATATTAATTATATAAACATAGCTTCTAAATGGCCACTGACAGCTCTTTATCTAGAATCCAACTAGTTTACTGATCTTTTGGTTTTAAAGAGCCAAGGACAGCACTTCTGCAATATCAACTTCCAAAGGAGAACCCAACTGACCCCTAGCACGCTGCCCCAACCATCCTCACAGCCTAAGAAAGTTTAAAGTATTTGTTTGAAATGGAAAGCTTCCAATATCATCAGAAGTATCTTTCCTGTAACTCAAAAAAGATTCAATAGCTTAGCCTGAACTCTAAAAGAAATAAACAACCCTTTTTATTTTTCCATTTCATTTGCTACAAACACTGATTTCATCTGTTTTTAATGAACCTTGAAATTAATTTACTTCTCAAATGTATTATACACCATTAGAGCCTAGCACAAATTAGGGCAGGTAGATATCTTAATTACTGTTGCACACCAGCAGGGGGAGCTCTGGAAATTGATCCCTGGTTAGGACCCTACTTGTCATAGCATGGAAGACAAAGTCTGAAGGCTTGAAAAGTGGCACTGGAACTCTGCATGGGCAGGTTCCTCGTGGAATATTATCCACTGACAAGACTCTCCTCAGCGGCTGATCCCCCATCATCTGATGACTATTTCAGTACTTCCTGTTTCTTGTAAGATTTCGATCGTTCATTTTTCTTCTGCTTCTTTCAAACCCACCTTAATTAAAATAAAACAAAACAAAACTAGACAAAAACCATATGTACCTGATTCCACAAACCACTTGACACTTATTACAGGGCCAAATATTATACTATAGCAATTTAAGATAAATAGGTTAAATTTAAAATTTTTAAGATTTTTTAAAATGTGTAATGAAAAGATAAGAGCTTTAGAATAGACTGAGACAGCTGTCGTTTGGGTTTTGTTTTGTTTTGAGACAGTCTCACTGTGTAGGTGGCTGACTGAGTGACTGGCCTGGAACAGACCAGTGCTGGGATTAGAGATGTGTGCCACTACTCCCAGCTAGGAATGAAATAGTTTTAAGCCATGAATTTGTCCACTTAATGACTGTGAGTGTGACCTCAGTAAAGTTTATTTACCTCTCTGGGACTGACTCCTTTGTCATTTGCAAGTAAAGGACGATGTTGTCTACTTTATAAAAATACTGTAAAGCTACAATGAGTTCAAGCTGATGAAGATAGAAGCCACCCAGATGGGAAGTGCATCTCCCCACCAGCTGTCACCTGGTGTATCTCGGCAACCCACTGTACATGGATACTAATTACTCTTTCAATTATGTATTAAATACCTGCTACTCTTTAAACAAATAAGTAGACTTGTGAAATGCTAGCTGGCAAGGGGAGACTCATTTAATAAGGTTGCCTCTCAAAAACTGAGTGTAGACAGATGGCAGATCAAAGGTCAAAAGAAAAACAAGAATGGTCAGTAAAAAAAAAGCAAAGGAGAATATCTAAGATCTTCCAGAATGCAAAGACATCAAAAAAATGTACACAAAAAGCAGAATCATCAATTTAAAAAGTGACAAATTGCACAACTGAGAGCATTTGCTCTTCAGAAGGAGAGACATCCAACAGGGTCTGGATCCTGATTGATTATAATTGATTAGAACAAACTCTGACCACTGCTTGACTAAAGGACAGTAAGGATTGGGAAATAGCTCAGCTAGTGAAGTGCTGCCCATAAACATAAAAAGCCCGGTTCTATCCCCAGTGCCTACCTAAAAAGCCAGGGTGGTGGTGCATGCTCATAACACTAGTGCTGACAGATGATGGCTCTAACAAGTCAGCTGAGGTTTACCTCTGGTTTCCACATGCATGCACACACATGTGGTCACACATACACATACAAACATAATAAAGCCACAATGAGAAAGCATTTCTCATCTACTAGAACAGCTACAAAAAAACAAACAACCAAACAGTAACAAGTGCTGACAAAGAGTTGGAGAACAAACACTCATGCCATGCCTATGAGAATGTAAAATGGGACAGCCACTGCAGAAGTCTGTCAAATCCTCAACATGTTAGGTACGTGGTTATGACATTACTAGCAATTCCATTTCTAAGTATAAAAGAAGGAAACAAGAACAAATAAAATATCCACACAAAAACTTGAATAAAATTTTCATAACAGGCCGGGTGTTTTAATATCAGCACTCAGGAGGCAGAGGCAGGTGGATCTCTGTGAGTTCAAGGCCAGCCCCGGCTACAATGTGAGTCCAGGACAGCCAAGGCTACACAGAGAAATCCTGTCTAAAAAAACAAGCTGGGCATTGTGGCACATGCCTTTAATCCCAGCACTTGGGAGACAGAGGCAGGTGGATCTCTACGAGTTCAAGGCCAGCCTGGTCTACCGACTGAGTTTCAGGACAGCCAGGGCTGTTACACAGAGAAACCCTCCCTGTCTCTAAAAACCTAAAACAAACAAACAAAAAAAAAAAAACAAAAAAGAACAACAAAAAACTCATAACAATATTATCCATCCAAAATCTTTAAAAAGTAAAAATACTCCAAACATTCTTCAACTAATGACTGCATAAAGAAATGTGGTCTGGGCATAAGAAGGAGTGAAACGCTGCATTAATGCATATGTTGATTTGGATGAACTTTGAAAGCACTATGCTAACTCAAGCCACTTGAGTGGATCAGGTACTGCATCACCCAATTATGGAATCCAGAGGAACCCATAAAGACATAAGGGGAATGGGGAGCCTTTACTAATAGATATGGGTTTCTTTCTGGAGTCATAAAATGATCTCTGGAAACAGATGGTGAGGAGGACTACACTCTGAATACACTGAAAACCAGCAAAGGATATGCTTTAAAAGACTGGACTTCATGGTAAGCAGATCATATCTCAATGAAGATGCTTTTAAAAAGGCAGAGAAACAGATAAATAACCTTAGCTGATACTGAACACAAGAAACTAAATATGAAAATGACTTAGCCTCAGTGGCCACCAAGACCATGACGCAGCATCAGTACACTTTACCGGAGTGCCCCAAATAAGGCACATGGAGACGGCTGATGGTGAATGAGGGTGCACATAGTGGGGCTCCACACAGCAATTTGCCACTGTCTAGTATTATTGAAAACACATACACCTTTGGACCCAACAGTCCACTCTTAAAGCGTGTTCCCACAGAAACGGGTATGCAAACGTTCTCCAAAAGGGACAGGACAAAGTTCACAACAGTGCCATTTGGAATAGCTCCAAATTGAAGTTTATACAAATGCCCATCAACAGCAGATTGTGGACTAAAGAAAACCTGGCATTTTCAACAGTATTAAATATATTAATAAAACACAACCTGGATAAAGCAACAGTTGAGGCAAAGACAACATATAGAAATGAGTACATTATTATGTAAAGTTCAAGAATAGGCTACCTAGTTGCTGTTGCTACAAATCAGTGTAGCAGACAGAATCCATCCTGGAAAGGTGGGTGAAAGCCGGGCGGTGGTGGCACACGCCTTTAATCCCAGCACTTGGGAGGCAGAGGCAGGCGGATCTTTGTGAGTTCGAGGCCAGCCTGGTCTACAAAGCGAGTCCAGGACAGCCAGAGATATTCAGAGAAACCCTGTCTCGAAAAACCAAAAAAAAAAAAAAAAAAAAAGAAAGGTGGGTGAGCTGCAACTGGAAGGGGAATTTTTCAAGAGTTGTCTGTAAAAATTCATCCAACTATACATTTACACGGACTCTTTTAATGTAATGCCCTAAGGCAATCTCCCTCTATCTGAAATTACCATAATCTAAGAACATGTCCACACCTCACCTGCAAAGTTTAAGAAACTGCAATTAAACACACACACACACACGTACACAGCACACACACGTGCACAGCACACACACACACACACACACACACGCACACAGCCCACACGCATACACCACACACACACACACACACCCCACACTGAGCAGTCAATGTAAGGGCAACAAAGCACACAATAACAAAAACTTGCTGTGATGCTCATTTTTCACAAGACCACTTCAGAGCCACACTTAAGAATTACCCTTATTTTACACAATTTACTTATCTGATCTCCAACCCATCAACAGAGTAACAAGCAAAAGTAACGAAAGAGAAGCTACTGTGTCACTGCGCACTCACTCTAAGGTCATGTAAAAGGTAGAAGCATAATGGTGTTTTGTGGGAAGTACAAGGTTCTAGCTGGCTGCTGCTGTAGCCTTAATGCTTGCTGTTGGCGATTCTCTGAATGGTGTCTTCCAAAATGGTGGCCACCAGTTACATCATCCGCAAAGCTCTTGGCTAGTGAAAGCAAGAGTTGCAATTTAAATTTCATTTAACTTGTTAAAAATAGCCACATGTGGCTAGAGGCTACTTTACTGGAGAGCACAAGCTATACAGCAATTACAAGAGTCCATTTTCAACAAAGCACATGTAGATGGTCAAGAAGGGTACTAATTGGGAGAGCGCTTGCCTCGCATCTGCCCCAAAGGAGAGGGCAGCATTATATTTAGTGCTACTTGTGATGCTGGGGGGAGTAACCCTTTTTAAACACAGGGTTTCCAACAAGCTGCCGTGAACAGCTTCATACAAACTATATGGTTCCGAGCCAGGCGTGGTGGCGCACGCCTTTAATCCCAGCACTCGGGAGGCAGAGGCAGGCGGATCTTTGCGAGTTCGAGGCCAGCCTGGTCTACAAAGCGAGTCCAGGACAGCCAGAGCTGTTACAAAGAGAAACCCTGTCTCGAAAAACCAAAAAAAAAAAAAAAAAACAAAAAACAAAAACAAACTATATGGTTCCAACCATCTGAATTCTGGAAAATGCAAGACTGGAGACACTGGTTAGTGGTTGTCAGGATGAATTGCTCTAGATCTTGTTAGTTTTCCACAAGAAAACAAAGAAGCTTATGATACTGTAAAAGAACCATTTCTATCACATTAAAATCCCTGTGAGAAGTGGTATATGCCTGTGTTCTAATGATGGACATGGAGAAAGCAGGATCAGGGGTTCAAGGTTGAGGCCAGGTTAGGACATACAAGACCCTGTCTTCCAAACCAAACCAAACCAAAAACCAAAAACAACAACAACAAAACCCTGCAAAACATAATGTCTAGAAGTCGGAATTTGAATCATTTATTTCTAAACAAGTAATCCTGAATGTGCTGTCCAGCTATGGTAGGGGAAGTTTCCTTAGTTTAAAAAATCCATTTAGGTTGTAATGATAGGAAGAAATACCAAACAGACAACATATCAAAAATTAAGGATATGTTTCATGGCATATAATATTCTGCATTAGTGTGTTACTTTGAGCTGCAAAAAAATTTAAGTTTCAAAAAACTGCCTTATAGGGTGGCATTAGCTGTTTGTTCAATTAAGTTCCAGGTCATAAATGCAATTAACTTTCAACTTTCCTTGTTTCCACGTATTTGTTTTGCGTGTGGCTGGGTGGACACCATGGGATGTGTGAAGGTGAGGGGACAACCTGTGAGAGCCAGTCCCCACTATCCACCATGTGGGTTTCTCAGACTGAGCTCTAGTGGCCAGGCTTTGTAGTTCGTGCTTCTACTTGCTGAGCCATCTCTTCGGCCTTGAACTTTTCATTTTTATCTTCTGATATTAAAGTTTTACCAAACTTACCCTGAACCAATCAACCAATCTCCCACCCTGCATACCGACTTCATTTGTTGTTTTACTGATTCCTTCCCAGTGAAGTATCTATAGTACTTTTCTCCTCATCATGACAAAACACCCGCCAGAAACAACACAAGGGAAGAGGTTCGGCTCAGCTTAGTTTCAGAGGTGTCTGTCCACCATGAGCTGGAGGATGTAACTGGCTAGAGCAGAGTAAATTACATCATGGCAACCAGGTGGCAGAGAAAAGAGATATGGACCAGCTTCTGACACAGTCTCAAGAGCATGACCTCAGTGGTCTACTTCCTCCAGCTAGACTTGACCTCCAAACTTTCACCACCTTGGATAATCCCATCATAATGAATCTATCAGGGAGTAATGCATTTACTAAGTCACAGTCCACAGGACCCACTTATATCTGCAGACCCTGCACACTCCATTGGTGTGCTCTAATTTTCTGGGTGACAATTAGGTTCAAGCAACACAGCACCCACTACCTCTTCTCCAGGATTAAGAATTCAAAGTCATGAGGCTGGGGAGATGGCCCTGAGGTTAAGAGCACTGACTGCTCTTCCAGAGGGTGTGGGTTCAATTCCCAGCACCCACATGACACCTCACACCTGTCTGTAACTCCAGTTCCAGGGGATCCGACACCCTCACACAGACATACATGTAGGCAGAACCACCAATGCATATAAAAAATAAAAAAGAATTCAAGTTCAGCATCAACTCTTCTCCTCTCAGCTCTCTAATTGGGAGAGGGAGATTGGGAAGGAGGAGTCTCACAATAACACAAGTTTGGGTGGAGCTGGTGTTGGACACTCTAAACACATGACTTCTGTGCTTTGCGGCTGGTGTACACACAATGGCTACCACAGCAGGACAGGGAGCCATAAAGGACTTTCTGGATACAGCAGGCTAAGTGGGGTACAACTGCATTTTTATTATTGTATCACCTTCCTTGTTTAAATTTCAAATTTTATTATTTAAAAAAGGCTGTAAATTACATATATAAAAAAATCATACCCAGAAATTAACTAGACCAAAAGACTATGCAACTAAATGAACTTCTATTCAGTTGGAGTGGCCATTCAGAGCAGAAGCTACACACTGGATTGTATACTTTTATTATCACATATAAAGATACTATTATTATTTCATTTCCTGTGTATGGCTGTTTTGCCTGGTGCCTGCAGAGCCTGAAGAGGACATCGGCTACTGACTTTTGTGAGCCTGTGAGCTCCCATGTGGATGCTGGGGATTAAACTTGGGTCCTCTGGATGAGCAATCAGTGCTCTTATCCTCCACCAAAAGTGGAAACTCCATGACAAAGAAATAGATACACAACTGGCTTTACATCCTCCTTCATGACTCAAGCTCATTACTAGCTTCCAGTTCTTCCTCATCTCATAATATTCAGCTTTTCTTGTTCTCTTTCCTACATGATATAGTGTAACCACATGTGCATTTGTTATTGTACACACATATACATATATTGTTGGCTAGGTTCTGCAAGAGGAGAACATAGTTTTTCTTTCTTTCTGAGACTGTGTGCCCTCACTTAATACTACACATTCTAAGTCCATCCACTCTCATGCAAATTTTATGATTTTTAAGAGCTGAGTAATATGCCATTTCACATACATATCCCAAATTTTATTATCCACTCATCTGTTAGTAAACAAGTAGGTTGATTCCAATTCTTTGCTATAGTGAATAAACCAGCAATATTGGGATACAAACACCTCTATGGCACAATGTGGCATTCCTTGGGTATTTGCCCTGGAGTGAAATAGACGTGTTATACAGTCATTCTATTTTTAACTTTTTGAGAAATCTTCCCAGTGACTGAATTAATCTGCACCCCCACCAATAGTGATAAGGGTTCCTTTCTCTCTACATCCTCTCCAACATTTGTTGTCAGATTTATTGATGATGGCCATTCTGACAGGGGTGAGATGGTATCTTGAAATAGTTTTGATTTGCATTGCTCTGATGGCTAGGGATATTCATATAATATTTATTTATTTTGTTGTATGTGGATGTGCTCATGCCTGAGGAAGTGAGAGGGCAACTCAGGTGTCTTCCCTCTGGCACTTCCTGCCTCTCTTTTTGAGACATGGTCTCTCACTGACCCAGAATGCATCAAATAGGCTACCCTGGCTGACCTGTCAGTCTCAGGGATCTGCCTGCCTCAGCCTCTCCAATGCTTGAATTACAAACAGATTGCAGTCACCACATCGAGCTTTTTTTTCTATATGGGTAGTGAGGATTAAACTCAGGTCCCCGCATTTGTACCACTTAGATGAGCTACCTCCCCAGCTCAGTTGTACCACAAAATTTTTTTTTATAAAGTCTCTATGAATGACTGTACCATCATGTCCCCTGGCTCTCAATTTAAGACCAGCATTCTCATTTTTGTACTGACTTAAAAGTAGTAGAGACACTAACTAAACAAGGCTAGAAAACACCTGAGTGTGGTAGGCCCACCTATAAGTCCAGTTCTCAGGAGGCTGATGCAGGGGGATTATCACAAGTTTAAGGCTGGCCTAGGCTATCTAGTGAGTTTCAACCAAGCTACAAAGTGTGGCCCTGACTCAAAAATCAAAACTAAAAAAAGACTAGAAAATAAGTTCCATGCATGTGACCCTGGAAGACTCACTTCAACTGCACACGCAAACCCTTACACCATATGTGTATGCTTACATGGTCACAGTAATGGAAGATCTGCAAATGTGACATAACAAATGAAACCTAAATGCTCCATAGCTATAAAAGACATAAAGTATAGTAATGATCTGTAATAAGCTAGAAGATGTTAGGCCTCACTCACCAACAAATCCTCCTGTCATGGTCTTCCAAATAACTCAAAGGGCATGTTCTAAAACTGGTCCTATGATGTAATGTGTAACATATAAAGCAATTTTAAATGAATTACTTATTAAGCTGTAGTAGTAGTACCCCCATAGTCCCATCTATTCAGAAGGCTGAGACTTTAGCTCACAAGTTCCAACACAAACAGACTCCATCTCAAACAACCACCCAACCCCAGTTCTGAGGACCAAAAAGAACTGGCAGAAAATAGCAAAAAGACCATTACATATATTAGGTTTCTAGAAATGATCTGGGGATGGGGAGTAAAAATGCCAAATCCCTCAGTAAAATACTGATTTAGATGTTATTCTTGGGGAAGGAAAGCTTGCTGTGTGACTGGAAAATCCCATTAACCTCTCTGCACTTCCTCTAGCTGTGAAGTGAGGCAGATGATGTGTGAGGCTGAAAGGCATGGAGACCACCAATACAGCAAACCGCTGCGATAACCTGGGTTCTTAGGATCTCTGATGAACGTATCCACTCATAGTGGGGCAGACTAATGAGGAAGACAATGGTGCTGCTCACCTGAGTTTCAAGAAACAATTTCTTCAAAAATGAAAATTCTTTAAAGGTAACAAGTACCATATATACATGTGCTTTAGGGACAAGAATTAAAGGGTCAGAGTTGAACCAAACTTATACTTTACCTTTTTTATTTTTTTATTTTAATTTTTTGTGTGTATGAGAGAGGGAGTGTGCATAGAATGAGCATGGACATCAGAGGACAACTCCTGGGAGTCATGTCCCTCCTGATGTCTTGTGGGACCCAAGGATCAAGCTCAGGTTGGCAAGCCTGTGCACAGCACAGGGACCTAGCAAGCCACCTTGTTAGTTCCTCCAAACGTATGTTTCACATAGCAGCATATATAGGGCTAGGCACGCAGGCTGATTAGAAAGGAATGCTACTGAAACTGGTATTACCACTGCAATAGTGGATTTCACAAACTAGGCAATAACATAAATGCCAATAATAAAGCCACCAGCTAACCTTCACGGAGTCTTTACCACAGTCCAGAATATGCCATGAGATATCTCACTTAATGCACAGAAACCAAAGGGGTAGGATGCTTTAAGGCTTAATAGTACTCACTTGTTTTCAGATACATGTCTAATGTGTACATGGGGCAGAGGCACTGCTGTAGTCTACTTCAGATACACAGGCAGGCTGAAGAGGTTCACAGAACTGCTGGGCAAACAATGGGGCTGGAATCCAGATCCCAAGTGTCCCCTTGGGTGGGCTACTAGAATAGCCTCAGTGTATCCATGTCCACTAAGTGATATGGTTCCTTATTTCTGAAAATATGTTTTGATGATCTCAAAAGATATATATGGGGGATGGTAGGGGAGAACAGAAAGAAAAACTCAGCATTTTTCTTTTGCCTAGAGTATAAAATTTATTTGCAATGCCAACAGGGCAATATGCAGTCTCTCAAAGTAACCACTCCTGAGTGTGTCTTTTGAAGAAACAAGTCATCTTACTCGATAACCACATTTCCCCAGGCAATATGCAGTCAGATTCCAAAACACATACCAAACTTCCCATGTATTTACCGGTTCACATTTTCATTAGTGAATCAAAAGAATATGGTCCTTCCAGGAGAATTCTGAAGACAGCAAAACGGGAGCAGGGGTCAGAGGCACAGACCCAGGAGGCAGTGGGGCCAGCACTGCAGAGACCCTTAGCAAGACATAGGTAATGGAGAACGGGAGGGCTGACCAGTGAAGAGCTCAGCACTGCACAGAACCCTTACCAAGACATAGGTAATGGAGAACGGGAGGGCTGACCAGTGAAGAGCCAGCACTGCACAGATCCTTAGCAAGACATAGGTAATGGAGAACGGGAGGGCTGACCAGTGAAGAGCTCAGCAGGCCAAGAGATTAAATTGCTCTAGACTTCTTAAAGTTTATGTTCAGTGATACAATGTTTAAAAGTGCTGGAAGGTTCATGTATTGTTTTCCCAGGGCTTTAGGGAACTCAAATCATGTGCTTCCTGCATTTGAAGGTAATTTCATAGTATGTTTATGAATTAAAAAGCTTCTTGGTGAAGAGATAAATGGGGAAGGAGGCAGAATCTGCAGCAACACCTGCTCATAAAGCATTCTAATTACATTTGGAAAACATTAAATAGCCCAGCTGTTTGAGAGTTTGTCAAAAAAGTAGTCCCCTGTAGCAGGGCTTCTCTTCCTCAGTTAGTGAGGTGCCACTTAAATAGGGCAGCTCCACCTGAGAGCAGACAAGGTCCAAGGGGTCTGTTTTCTACAGGAATGATTTGCAGCCACTTTGTGCTCTGAAGCCAGCACCCAAATGCTGTGCAAGGCTTAGGTTAGGCCTCTGATTACAAGGCAGATGCAAAGCATCTCAATGGCCCATCACTCAACACGTCCCCAAAGTGGTGTTAAGTGCTATTCCAGAATGCCCTCGGAGACCTCCCTTGTCAAAGACTGTCACATACAGGCCAGAACTGTTTAATGGCCATCTAAGAGACCACTCCAAAGATGTGACTTTTGAAAATGGCTTTGTTGGACTCACTTGATAACAAATGTCAAATCAAAGAATCTGGCATTCAAACTACAGCAATTGTAGGAAGCAACCTACAGTAACTTCTAGCAAAATCTAGAAGCCCTGACTGAAACATTGTCTGCCTTGCACTAGGATTCAAGGACAGAAATAAAAATGATACATAGTTCTCACATTTCTTGAACCCTGTAACACAAATGGCAGAAGGCGAGAACTGACTCTCACAAGTTGTCCTATGACCTCCACCCAAATGTCACACACACACACACACACACACACACACACACACACACACACACACACACACACACA
>CAJQZJ010032684.1:4183916-4213598 GCA_907164525.1 Lophiomys imhausi
ACACACACACACACACACACACACACACACACACACACACACACACAGAGATATGATCTTGCAATGTTACCCCAAACTGGCCTTGACTCCTGAACCTCTTACCTTATTCTTCCAAGTTAAAGGTGTGCATCATTCTGCCTGGCCTGGAACTCAACATGCTACGTGGAACAGGCTGAGGTTAAACTCAAGAGTGCTGCCTCTGTCTCCAGAGTGCTGGGAATAGAGGTGTGCACTACTATAGGGTTCACTTTTTAAAACTCTGTAAAATTTACTTACTTTTTGTGGGCTTGAGTGTATGGGCCCAGGGGCACCATGGTGTGCACATGGTAGTTTGAGGACAGTCAATTCTTTTGGGAGTCTTCTCTTTTTCCACTATGTGTGTCCTAGGACTTGAACTCAGGTTTATCAAGTTGGGTGGCAAGTGCTTTTACTCACTTAACTATCTTGCCAACCAAGAATCCACTTTTATTTTTTAAAGATTAATTTTAGTTTTAATTATGTGTATGTGGGGTGGGAGTGGTACGTGTGTGTGTCTGTACAGGCAGGCCAGAGCTGTAACTCCCACAGTTTGAGTTACAGTCATCTGTGAGCCACTCAATTCCAGTGCTGGGAACTGAAGTTGGGTCTTCTCTAGGCTCAGTATGTGATCTTAACCACTGAGCCATCTCTGCAGCCTTGGTATTCACTTTTAAAAAAATAACTTTTTGAAAATATACAGGGTGTTTGAAAAACTTTCCTTTTCTAATTAATGCTTAGGCTCCAATTTATTTACCAAGAAATAAAGCTGCTGAATAATATTTAGGCTGGAAGACTAACGTGCCTTTGTATGTTCTTGTTTCTTGAACAGGGTCTCATTCTGTAACTAAGTGTGGCATAGAACTCATTCTGCACTCCAGCTTGGTCCTGAACTTACCTCACAAGTGCTGGATTATGGGTGGGGTTGACCACACCCTGCTCACACTCTACTTGATTATGCTATATCATTCAAAACCTCTGTAACACATGGATAAGGTCCTAGTGAAGCACAGGAAAACAGACAAACACTCCATCAGTATTTACCTTTAGACAATGCAATTCTAGGTAACTTGGTCTTATCTTGAAACTTGCTTAAATGTTTGCTAAGGAACAAATAATCAGAAAACACAACTCAATAAAACGAAGATCAGTATTTATAGAACATTAAAATTCTGTAATTTTGGAAATACATATTTTTAAGTGAAACAAAAAGAATTTAAAGTTCTCAGCATATCCTTTTAAAGGATCAGAAAGCTCAGTGTTCAACACCAGGACGTGCTGGCTAACCACATGCTCCTATGAAACTCTATCCAATGAACCTCAGTGCCTAGTTAAATAGTGGAAAGTGACCTACTAAACACAACTAAGTTTTTTTTTTTTTTAGAGTAAGGAAATTATTTCAATTTGCATGAAGAATATAAAGTTCATGGCAACAAAATACTGCAGGGGAAAGGGAGAGAGAATGAGAGAGAGAGAGAATATCATATACTTACAGTGATTAAAACAGACCAGGTGTGAGAAGAGATGCTTCCATATGCATAAAACACACATGAAACACTCTCTGCAATGGTTAGTTATCTCTTGGGTGGAGATAGCAAGTGAATATATAATGACATCACAGCTGCACTGAACCAGGCAGGAAGACAGAAGAGAACAGACAGGAAGACAGAAATACATAACACCTAAGAAGATTAGCATTCCACTTAGATTACTGCTGGGTCTGTTTCAGATTGTCCAAAGATTTCTAAAGCAGAACTGAACAGTAAGTACTGAAAATAATCTCTCAATGGAAAGTTTACTTTATGTGGTCTCCTGAAATAATGGTAAAACAGCAGCATATCTGGGCATCAGAACAGTAAAGAGTGTTTTTACCACTAACAAGTAAATAGCCAGCAAACTGGCTGTCAAAGAAAATGCAATCAGATCAGTTCAAATATGGGTGAGTTTATCTCAAGATTTCCCTGCCACAGACACATTGGTTCACAAATTCAGTATTCTGTAGAGGAATGCACCACCGTGCATTTAGGCAGTAACAGATGGGAAGAAGAAAACTGTTCTTCTCCCTCTGAAAACAGAAGTAAGGAAAAGAGTGACAAGAGAAAGAGAGGGTTAAGAACTCAAAAACATTTGCTTTCATGACAATCACTAAAGCTCCCTTTGATAAAAACCCTCTACAGAATTATTTCATACTTTGCAACATCTGCGCTCTAGATGCAGACTGGTTGGTAACTGAGGCTGCCTGCAATACTTCTAAAACTCAAGAAAGAGTAATAGCATACCTGTACTACTGACTATGCATCACAGAAATCCTCTGAAGTGCCCCTATAAACAAAACATACTTCAGCTGTCTTCCATAGGGATGAGGTCATTAAACCGGGGTCCTGCTGACATGAAGATTTGTCTTTTATGACCCTAAAGACTTTCTTGCCTACTCATTAACACTAATGTGTCTTACTAGGTTTCCCCCGGTGTTTATTATTATAAAAACACTACAGCTCCCTAGGGGTTCGAGGCCCCAGTCAGCCACTCTGAGAATCAGCTAGGAACAGGATAATATACCTCACAGGAGACAACTCAAAATGAGGCCAGATAAAAAAGGCTGCCATTAATTTTCCTTCGAATCTGGGGCCTGGGGAAATTCTCTTTATATTTTTCCCTATTAGTGTGGGATTTAGGAGTTTGGTCAGTTGAAGGGAAAGTAATATGGTTTGTAGAGAAACACCCTGGAAAAACAAACTAGACTACCTACCAAGAGCTAGCCTTCAAGAGGTTTTTGAGTGGAGTAGAAAGGCGACAATCAGAAAGGTGATCCATCACGGCCCTATCATCATTCAGATATGTGGGTTACTTTAGGATGTTATCTCATTCAGAACTTGAGGGTAGTAAGCACACTCTCGGGGAAAATTGTCTTGCCTGAAAAACTAGCCTCTTTTGACACTATATTGTCCCTAGGTGGTGATGCAGACCAAGGCCACTCTGTTCAGTTCATGTTAGCACTCACACAGGTGTCCCCGCATTTCCGGCTCCACGACGAAAGGACCATTCATTCACAGGAGGATGTGTCTTTGCCCCCCAGTGTCTGGCCCTGCGTTCCCCTATCAAGCCTGATTATTTTGGAAATGTTCCTCCCCTGACTTTTTACTACACTGACCTAAACCTTAACCCCCCTGACAACTCCATCCTAGAAAGAAGAACGAGGGTTCCTCTCCTCCAGGAAATGTTGAAGAGCTATGGAAGGGTCAGGAGCCACCCGGAACGAGAAAGTCCTATCAAAAACCAAATACATTCAAGTCCGTCAAATCTAGTTCGAGGCCATTTGTTCGCCTTCTCCTGCCTTTCCAAGCATCCAGGGGGCGCCGAGGTGGACCGACACCTGCCTTGGCATCCCCGTGTAGCCTGCTGCTCCGTCACGGTCCCCGGAAACCCAGGTAAGGGCTCTGACCCCTTCTGGAGGCGGTGCCCGCGCCTTTCCCAACTCTCAAGCTCAGGTCAGGGCGCGGCGAGGCCGGGCTGAGGGCCGGGAGCCAGGGTGGCGGGTCCCCGGCCACGTCGCCGGCAGCCGCACCCAGGACGCTCCGGGGACTCGGGCCTGGCCTCCCCGGTGTCCCCCCCCCCCCGCCACCTCAGGCCTCCGCCCCCGCAGCCCTTACCCGCAAGACATGGTAGCCCTCCGTGCCGCCGCCCGGGATCTCGACGCTCTGCGAGGAGCCCATGGCGGCGGGCGATCCCTACGGCCCGGCCGGCTCAGCACTGCTCCACCTCGCGCACCGCCCGCTCCACAACTCCGCGCAGCACTTGGGACGTGGCACTCACAGCCGCCGGAGCCGGGCCGCACAGCCCGCTGGGAGATCGTCGCCGGGCAGCCAAGGCCGCTGCGACGCCGCAAACAGCGCCCCCTGCCGGAGCCGTCGCGAACGACCGAGAGCGGGCGGGCGGCGGACGTGGGGAACCTGGCAGGGCGCGCAAGAAAGCGGAAATATGGCTCCGAGCGCGACGCGAGGCTACGGGGCCCCGGAGCAGACAAGTCTCGTGCGGGCGCGTTCCTACGATCCCGGAAGAAAAAAGGTTACGTGGTTGCAGCTCCTCCTGGTGGCCAGAGGCAGAAAAGGAAGAGAGCGAATGCCTCGCACGCCGGGCACTTGGTTTAAGTCTTGTTTAATATGATTGTATACCTGAGGAGAGCCCGCAGTGGCTTTCTGGGGTTGAAATATCAGGTATTCTCAGCTCACTTTTATTTATTTTTTTATAAAGAACAGTGTTCCCTGAAATAACAGCTGTCCCAAGTTTTGCTGTTGTTTTTCTCCTCGTCCTGATAGAACACTTTGGAGCTACATCAGAGCGATAAGCAAGGTTGGATTTCCTTGGAATTTTGCCTTGTTACCCCACTGCACGCCTTTTAAGTAGCTAAGTTCGATCCACACACATCTCACGGAACCCATTTGTTCCTTTTGCCCCTTTCAGTGCTCGGGTCACCACTCCTCCCACCCCCAAATACTGTCCTTAGTTTGACTCTCGGTAATGGTGTGCAAATCCCGTTTCAATCTCTTATTTTCCCAAATAAGTAAATTGAAAACATTATTGATTTGAAGTAAATGCATGTACCAAATACTTTACAAACACTCAGTTACTGTGTGTTTCTACCTCATCAAAATATCTGTTATGAGCCGGGCGTTGGTGGCGCACGCCTTTAATCCCAGCACTTGGGAGGCAGAGGCAGGTGGATCTCTGTAAGTTCGAGGCCAGCCTGGTCTACAAAGTGAGTCCAGGACATCCAGGGCTACACAGAGAAACCCTGTCTGGAAAAACCAAAAAAAAAAAAAAATCTGTTATGTCTTCAGTGGCAATTAGTAGCAGGTGAGGTACAGATTTGAGAATTTTAAAAATATGACCATTACTCCTGTTTCTGGTACCTGTTTACCTTCTTCATGTAGTTAGGAAATGGAAATGCTCAAATGGAAGGCAAAGAATAAGATCCCAAGGATGCTGCCAAAGCTAATGTAAATAATAAAACGTGGTGGAGGAGAACACATGGGAAATTATTGTCCAGGTCTGTCACTGTAGTGCCAGTTGTAGCGTGGAGGGAGAGAGGGACTGAAGCGTCCAGGTTTGTGGGTCAGGATCAGCAGGCTGCGTTTCCCTCTGACAATTACCTGGGTATAGCGCCCAGATAGAAAGTGCAAAGCGCTTTGCCTTGCTGATTTCTTCAGGGACGCCTGGGTCGGAAGCTGGTACATATGGCCGGAGAAAACATGGCAGGTTCAGGGGAGGACAGGCAAGGCTGGAGAGAGCTTTCTCCCACTGTGTAAGTTTCTTCAGGTAAAATCATGATAGCTCTGAGGCAAGCTATTTGGTGAACCAGCAATCCTTCATTTGCAGTTTAGATGTCCTGGTGGCCTTAGTTCTCCCATGGTCTCTTCATAATCTCCCAAATCTCCTCTCTACTCTGAAATGGGTGAGGACTTTTTCAGCTATGGGAAGTGGAGAGGGATTTGGGGGGGGGGGGTGAACACATTCTAGTAGCTGAGATTGAGATGTTGACAATGCTGTATTTACATGGGGGAAATGTCCCAGACATTGGTTATGTGACCAAGCTCACCTGAGACCTCCTGGAGGTTGTTTGCATACTTGTTACAAGGAAGGGTAGCCACAAGTGCTCCTGAAGCAGGCAGAAGCAGGGAGAGAGCTTGTCCCACACCTTCCGTTCCCAGGATGGGGCATGAAGCCCCAATTTTGAGATTTCCGGGATTTTGAACATGCTCTTGTATCACCAGCTCCATGCCAAATCCCCAACAAGTCAGAATTTGAAACACTACAGGCAGCCGAAAAGTGAGGTCCAGCAAAAACAGAACAAAAACAAATACCCACAGGCTTAAAAAAAAAAAATCAAACCAGAAGCAGTTTACTTCTACAGAAGCAGCATTCACATGTTTCATCTGGATTTTGTTAATTTTGAATTATCATGAGTAGCTCAAGATGGAAGGGCCAGTTTTCATACTGATGAATGTAGCCTTATCTCCCTGCCCATAACCCAGGAAGGTCTGGCTCCCAACGTATGCTTGGCAACCGTTCCTGAACAGATTGGATAAGGGGTCGTTCCACACGGCAACCCCTTCCTAATGTAGTCTGCTTTGCGGATGTAACAAAATAGTCATTGTTAATGGCACAGGGGCCCAGCCACCACTGCCCAGACTGCAGGAGAACTGATGACCTGTCGGCAATGGATGACTCTACCTAACAGGAACCCATGAAGTGGCATTTTAGCAGGAGTTCTGCCCCATAAAACACATGAGAGTGAGAGCTGGGCTGAGCCATGAACAGATTGCTTTCAGGGAACTGGCAAAAGCAAAGAGCAACACAATGTTCACGTATTTGCATATGTGAACAACAGCTGTGGCCCATGTTTGCCTATGTGTTTAGCCGTGTGCGTGGGGTTGGTGGTGACCGAGGATTGACATAGAACAGCTTCTCAGCAAGTGGCATTGAAGGGATGCAGATTTGTGTGAGTTTTAATAGGTAGCAGCAGAGTGTTGGATTTCTGCCCTAGGTGGGAATCAGGGACTAAAAATCTAAAAGCCCAAGTGCTAGTGTGCCCACTCTAGAGGCGAGTGTAGGTGACTCTCACCCACAGCAAGTTCAAGAACTTTCTCACTAAAACTATTCCTAAGAATCTGTGCTGTTTAGCACTGGGATGGATCCTGTGGGACATTGAATGGTCATCAGACTCAAATTGTACTGATATTCTTGTGTTCCTTTAATTGTGCCTTATTGTCAAGGTTATTTATTTCATGAGGGAAAATCTCAGTGTGTAGCTCAAACTGGTTTTTGGAAGTCACTATGCAGCCTAGGCTGGCCTTGAACTCACAGTTCTGCCTCAGCCTCCCAAGGCTACAGGAGTGTGCTACCATGCTTGGCTTGTTTATTTATTTTTGAAACAAGCTATTATCTGGGAACTGTTCTTAGAGTTGCTGAAAAGTTACAGTGGGAGCATACAGTTCCCACATGCTCGCGACTCTGTTGACTCTGGTTTTTTTTTTTTTTTCGATTGCTAATCTTACGCCAACACTGTGCGTTTGTCAAAGCCGGAAGCCCAAAGCCGGAAGCCCACATTTGCATCATGAACTGAAGTCTGTGCTGCTCTCTTATTTCACAGCTCTCTGGCCTTTCCAAGTTTCACTGATTCAATCCACATTCCTACATCACAGCTCCTTTTGTCTTCTCTGGCTCGTGACTGTGCCTTAAGCTTTCCCATTTTTCATGACCATGACAGTCTCAAAAAGCCTTGCTCAGATATTTTAGAGATGTATTCCATTTGGGCATGTCTGCTGTTTCTCTCATGATTAGACTGGGATTATGTGTTCTCTAGAGTAACACTAGGGAAGGGAAGTACAATCTCACTGTCCTATCAGGACTATGCGCTGTCAACATGGGCTACTGTAGGCCGTGTTAACCTGCCCACTCTGCAATGCTGTCTGCCTTTGTGTTGCCAGTAGTCAGACTTGCAGGTTCTTGGTTTCTTATGCAAGAATTGAAATAAAGGCACACAGAGATTTACAGAGTAGCCATGACACTTTATTCAAAAGCAAAGTCATGGTACAAATCAGAAAGAAATATGCTGCCAAGAGTGACCACAGCCACGTGAGTGACGATGCTCGAAGGGTCTGATTGGAGACTTCATCGTGTCTGATTGCTAAGGGCTGCAGTGCTAGGTGGTTCTCTGTTTTGATTGACATGCCCCTTCCCATGATGCATCTGATTTCGGTTATATACATGCCCAATTATGCATAGACAGATATGATAAATAGGAGATTCTCCCTAAAAGTTCACGTAGAGGACAGTTTGTCTTACTGTAGTTGTACCCCAAACCAATTTAGGCTGGATTGGCTTCCCTAACTCCCTAACTGAATATTACTAAAGTGGGATTGAATAGAAACCATGACTGACAGTTGTTAAGGAGAAGAGGAAGCTATTTCATTGTTTGGAGTGAGGTGTGCATGCAGCTTGATGCAGGTGGGTATCCAATGTTTCAAGAAACTTTGCTAGGAGAGGGGCGTGTGTGCATGCAGCTAAGGGTCCTAAGCTGCACGTGCATTATAGAAGAAGGCTGTGTTCATCCCCCAAGCCAAGGGGAGTCCCAAGTTACTAAGCTACTCCATATGCTTTTCTGTCTGATTATTAGCAAGTTACTATTTCCCAAAGGCACAAGTCAGCATGTCTAGACACCCTTAAGGAGTGAGGAGCATACACGTTGCGGGAAGAAAAATTATATGCTTCAATTATTTACTACTTCTGTAGGGAAGTTTTCTCTTTGTCATTTATTTGTTAACTCATATGTTTATATCAACATGGCCCCATGTATGCTTATTTTATACTGAGCACTATTATTCATTGCTTGTGGAATGAAAAATTGACAGGTTTTGTTGCTCAAGTGTCCCCTGGCTAATCTCCCTTTAATCGTGGGGAACCACTAACCTTTCTTCTATCTTTCATAATTTTGTCTTTTCCAGATTAGAATCATACAACACAGAGCCTTTGTCAAGAGCGCGGTTTGGTCATCCAAATCCCGACACCTCCTTCTCTATGGAAGGGAGTTGTGTGACCAGGTGACGGCACTCGCCACCCAATAGGGTCAAATGGAATACACTTAGGCAATGCTGGTCTTTATAATATTTATTATACTAAATAGTAATTACAACTTATACTAAATAAAATATCTCTACTTCTACAGGATCAGGATAAGCTGCATCAATCAAACAGAAACACTTAATGGTCATTAAAGCTAGAATAACTAACATTACAATATATAACCACCACATCCTACATTAATATTCCCACATCACACATTATACGACCTGTCCGTCGCTCCGGCTCCTCTCTGGCTAGTCACGAACCTCGAACCACTTAAGAGTGAAAGCTTATGGTCTCAGTTCAATGCCTGAGGATAGAGCAAGAGTCTCAGTCCAAGGCCTGAGGATAGAAGCAAGCAAGGCAGAGGCGGTCGCCAGTGTAAACTGAGCGACCCCGACTGCTTGTCTGCTCTGGCTTTTTATACTTTTTTACTGGCTTCATTATAATATCCGCATAAGGCGGGCTAATTATTCTAATTACTACGTCATCCACATATGGTGGCATTCCTTATCTACTTATCTTTCTCCTACAGCTGGTCTCAGCTTGGGCTGTGGCTGACAGCTTATTGCAGCTAAACGAGAAGCTATTACTTATAATCCAATACTTAAATTACTTTACTAAACTCCCTGTAGCCATTCTTTATGGCTGCTTACAGGCTCCTTACAGCCTTTTAGGCCTGGTTTCTTGTATTTAGAAAAAAAATCATTTACCATTCATGTATGAACCCCGTTGCTCATGTTTTTAACATAGCACTTTTTTGTTTGTTTTCTTTTTTTTAACATTTTTATTTATTTATTATGTATACAGTATTTGCTCTACATATATGCCCGGGCAGATTTCAATGTAGATGGCTGTGAGCCACCATGTGGTTGCTGGGAATTGAACTCAGGACCTTGGGAAGAACAGCCAGTGCTCCTAACCTCTGAGCCACCTCTCCAGCCCTTTTGTTTGTTTTCAAGACAGGGTTTCTCTGTGTAAGAGAGCCCTGGCTGTCCTGGACTCACTTCGTAGACAAGGCAGATCTCAAACTCACAGAGATCCACCTGCCTCTGCCTCCCAAGTGCTGGGATTAAAGTTGATTGCCACCACACCTGGCTAACATAGCACTTTTATAGGTGGAGGAGGCAGGGGAGAGTCAGAGTTCAAGGCCAGGTTAGGTTGAATTTGAGGCAAACCTGTCTTAAAATTAGTTAATATATAAATAGAACCTGTCTTAAAATTAGTTAATTAACACATAAATAATTTTGTAAAAAGAAAGAGAGAGAGAGAGAGAGAGAGAGAAAAGTTGGGTATAGTGGTATGCATCTGTAATCTCAGCAACTGGGAGCCAGGAGGATTGGAAGTTCAAGGTCATTCTCAGCTACTCAGTGAGTTCGAGGCCACCCTGAGCTATATGATACCACATCTCAAAAGGAAACATACATACAGTCCAACAAAAAATTGATATGCCGTGAACTCTATTGCATTCTTCTCACTGAATGGCATTTCACTCTGTGGGTGTGTTTATTTTGTTTTGCCAGTCACCTGTTGAAAGATACATAGTTTCCAGGTTTGTTTTGTTTTATTTAATTGTCAATGAAGCTGCCATAGCAATCATGTATATGTTTTGGTTCGGCATACTTTTTCATTCACTTAAGTGAAAATAAAGGATAGACTTTTTTGGGTGTATATGACTAAGTTTGTATTTAACTTTAGAAACAACTGCAAGCTGTCTTTTTTATTTTGTGAGTGTTTTTCATGTATATCCATCTGTTTAACACTGGCCTGCCTGGTGCCATGGAGGTCAGAAGAGGGTGTCATATTTCCTGGATCTGGAATTACAGATGATTGTGAGCTGCCTTGTGGGTCTTGGGAATCGAGTTCTGGTTCCTCTCTCTTAACCACTGAGCCGTATCTCCAGACATAAGCTGTCTTCTAAAGTGGCTATCCTTGGGAATGGACAGGTGGCTCAGCAGTTCAGAGCACCTGTTCTTGCAGAGAACCCAAGTTCAACTTCCAGCACCCCTATGACTGCCATCAGTAACTCCAGTTCCAGGGGATCCAACACCCTCTTCTGACCTCAGGCACCAGGTACGCATGGGGTGTACGTACATACACCAAGGCAAAACATTCACATATACTAAACAAATAGACAAAAAATTAAGTAGCTTTGCTTGAACTGGGTGTGGTGGCACATGCCTTTTATTCCTGGCTGACAGAGGCAAAGACGGATGTAGGCAGATCTCTATGAGGTTGAGGTCAGCCTGGCTTACACAGCAAGCTCCAGGTCATCTATGGATTAGCCTGTGAGGCCATATCTTAAAAAAAAAAAAAAAATGGAAGAAAGAAAGGAAAGAAAGAAGATACTGGATGAAGTGACTTTACTGACTTACATGTCTACTTGCAATAAATGAGCATCCATGTCACTCTGCATCCTCAGCAACATTTGCTATTTATTAATTTGTGTGTGTTGTGTGTTGTTGTTGCTGTTGTCATCAAGGATTAAACCAAGTGCTTTGAGAATAGGCAACTACTACTGTACCACTGAACTATACCCTCAGCTGCTTTTTGGGGATCAACTATTCAATTAGGTGTGCAGTAGTATCTAATTGTGGCTTTAATTTCCATCTCCCTGATGACACATGTGAGGTATCCTTTCACAGATTATAGGACATCCCTGTATCTTCCCTGTTGAAGTGTCTGTTCAGAACTTTCTCTGTATTCAAATTAGGTTGTTTAGTTTTGTATTGTTAAGTTTTATGAGTTATTTGAATGTTCTGGATATGAATATTTATCTGGCATGTGACTGACAAATATTTCCTCAATTTTCATACTCCTAACAGTATCAATCACAAAACAAAGCTTTTACATTTTGATAAAATCCACTTTATCATATTTTTCTATTAATATAAAACCAAACCAAGGTTATGAAGGTTTTCTCCTTAGTTTTTGTTTGTTTGTTTTCTTTTTTTTTTTTTTTTGAGAGGGTCTCACTGTGTAGCCCTGGTTGACCTTTGAACTCATGGAAATCTACCCGCTCCTACCTCCAGTGCTAAGATTAAAGACCCTAATTGTACATTGCTTGTCTTGGCATCCCATTGTTCTTACTGCCTTGTATGTTTTTATCCAAAACCTTTATTGTTCAAAGTAGCCCGGCTGAGTTTTTGCAGATGAAAGATTGCTTAATGCAGCCTTCCCAGATCTGCCTCTTTTAACTATCTCTTGCGCTGAATCTTTCCAACATCTTTGCCTGATTTGAGGGACCATGGCTTACATTGATTATTACCTATGGGTTCTTTGAAGATGAAAGGTCCAGGCAGAGGCCAGTAATTAGTGCAGCAGGAACTCTAATGACCTACCCCTGGTACTTACCTTACTCGTTTGATGAGCTGTTTTCATTTTTCTCCCTTGATATTGTGAAGACATGAAAAATCTGTGAGCTGCACCAAATTCTATCACCTCGTGGAAAAAGCTGACAGTTGCTCTACGGTTTTAGGTGGTGGAGAAAAGCTTATTTTTGTCATCTTAGGCTATTTATTTTTCCTTGACCCTTGTTCTGTATCGTGGGACAATGTTGATCAGTCGTGAAAGCACAAAGCGTGTGGCAGTATGAAAGGGCAATGTTGAAGGTCTCTTATCTAAAGGCCACACAGTGTGACAAGGGGCTTTCAGGGTAAAAAGGGCTTCAGAAGACGTTATTCCTCACAGTGCCTGAAAATCCTAAGGGAATTCTTTGATTCCTGTTAAGATAAACTGTTTACTTCCACGATGCTGTTAACAAGTGATTTTCCCTTGGAGGATACCATGGGGGCATATCTAGAGTTATGCAAAATTCTCAGCATGATTTGAGCCACTTTTTTTAGAGTGGTTTTATTTATTTATTTTTAATTGAAAAAAAATTTTATTTTGTTAATTTCACATCATGCACCCTGTTCTCTCTCATCTCCCACCTCCCCCCAGACCCACTCTCCACCCTTGCAATCTGTCCCAGCATAAAAAATAACAGCTCATTGTGGAAGCTGCAGTGTATCTCAGTATGTCCCACAATATTCCCCTTTGTCCACACATTCTGCTTGCAAATGTTCATTATAATGACTCCTTGGTCTGGCATGAGGCCGCTGGTTTCTGCTACTTTGTCAATACTGGAACTTGTCTCAGATATGCCGTAACTGTCCTATGTCATAGAGATTCTGTAGTTTGTGTTGTGAAACTGACCTCTTCTTTCACTCCAGCAGTTCATCCATGGGGTAGATGTTGGGGTGGGCCAACTCAGAGCCCTGGTTCTGGACCTGCAATCCCCACTTGCAGGGCCAGCTCTACTAGGGAAAGGTGCAGGCCCTGCTCTCCTGAGTGCTGCAGTGTGTGAGGGGAAGGGACAGCTCTCCTGCTCTTGTGACCCCATCGGGGCCAGATCCCCTGTCAGTCAATGGTGGTGAGGGCAAAGGGAGGGGAGGGAATCTCTCCCTAGCCAACACCACCACATAACAAACAGAAGGCAGGGCTGGCTCTCCCACAACCCCCATATCCAGGACCAGCTGTAGTGTGCTACCCAGGCAAGGAACAGGGCCTGCTCTCCCAAGTGCTGCAGCATGTGAGGGTCAGGGACATCTCTCCTGCTCTTGTGACCCCATCTGGGCCAGACCTCCTGTCAGTCAATGGTAGTGAGGGCAAAAGAGAGGGGAGGGGATCTCTCCCTAGTCAACACCACTACACAGCAAACAGAAGGCAGGGCTGGCTCTCCCACACTCACTCCCTCAGGGCTGGCTCAACCACAAACCCCAGATCCAGAGCCAGGCAGAGTTCTTCTAGTTTCTGGCTTGTTTCCTGTCCTGGGAGCCCATCTGGTGCTTGCCTGGTACTGGTCTGGTAGTCATCTCAGGCTACCCCATGGCACCAAAGTGGTGTTGGTACCCAGCTTGCTTCCCCCCACCCCAGGAATGTTAGGCTGCTATTCATTCAGAAGTTCATAGGTCAGAACACTGAATGTAGATATAGCCTCTCTCCTCTCTGCCACGTACTGATACACAGGAGCTGGCTGGAAGAACCTCTGTGATTGTAAAATATATTTTAGAAAAGTTCATAGGTTTTTATCTGAAGTATTGATGACAATATTGCTATGTTAGAGTTTCTAAGAGATCATCAGGGGACAGGAGGAACCTGGTTAAGCCTAAAGAAGCTAACTGTATCTATTTTGTAAGTTTCCACCAACTAAATGGCTAAGAATTCCATTATATAGTATCTGGATCCAATAGCCAAGATCTAGCTTTGCTAAAACCCACCTACTTAAACTGTTGCACATTTCCAGAGTTCAGTCTACCCAACCTGGCAGAAAAATGAACAGGGAACATTGTAGATGCAATTGTAATGCATGAGTCATAGTCTAAAATTCTTGTTCTAAACATAATAGTGAAAATAAACGCAGGCATTAATGTGTATAGCACCATTCTTCACAGAGTTTCATTTTCTAAAGACAAATGGCAGAAAGAAATGGATTGCATACATGCCGGCTTGCTTGCCCTCAGCTCAATTTCTCTGTTGTTCAGGAACCCCTGCCTAGGGAATGGTTCTGATCTAGTGGGCTTCCCATGACCTTCTAACATCAGTGAACTTAATTAAGATAATCCTTTATAGACACGCCCTCCTATGCAGGAAATCCCTCATTGAGACTTTCTTCCCCCAATGATTCTAAGTTGTGTCAAGTTGGCAAAGGAACTTTAAGTTCCTTTAAGTTAACTATCACAGGAAGCAATGTCTGAATAGTTAAGTAACACATATTCTGTTATTTGTTAAAACACATCTCCCCTTAGTACCGGGGATCCAGCTTGGGCCCCATGTACTTAGGGTAAGTGCTCTGCCTCTAAGCTAGCCCTTTTTCATTTCTTTCTAATGTACTGTTGAAGTGTCCAAAAGATGATCTGCATTAGTCTCTTGGTTAGATGGCAAGAGAACTTATTACTTAATGTGATGCCTACCTGAAGTGTTTGTTCACTGGCCTGTCATGTTAACATAATTTCCCACTGATTTTGTTTAAGGTTTTATTTAAAAAGTTGCCAAAGTATTTCTAAGTGAAATTTTAACATTTTCTTGTTTTTTTCCCCCACTTAACTTGTGGTAATTGTTTGTTTGTTTTTCAGAAAAAGAAGTTAATTTATTTTGCATTCTGAAAATAAGCCTTGGGGCATTTATTATTATTAATATTATTATTATTATTATAAACTATATTTTATTTGTAGTACAGTGTTTCATCTATTTAGAAAATTGTAAATCCACAACTGAAATTGCTCTGTAGTTCCTTTTTCAATTTATTGAATTTAATGATGTCTTGCCTGTTACAGTGTCTTCCCTAGTGGAAGTCATATATCTAATTGCTTGTGTGTCAGCAACTAGAGAGCATGGCCCAGGTCATGTTTGATTTTCCGTCTTTTGTGTCAAGCACAATGCTTAAGAACATGGTAGGCGCTTGATAAATGTGTGTCGAATGATGAGAAGAACAGCATTTGGACACACTTCCTCCGATCCAATTTTATCCACTGTTTGATGTCTGCCATATATTATCTTCATAATTCATGTACCAGTCCCAGGAACTTTGTGTTGCTTGTTTTACTAGGTCCCATGCAGACATTCCATTATTGAATTCTATATTGTAGCTCACGTGGATCAGTTAGAGATATTTGCACCAACAAGGATTTATCTTAAAGATGTTAAATCAGGCAAAAGAGTATTGGCATAATTTGGGTGGGTGTACACGAGGTCTGTGTGTTAAATGTTCCATGCTATCAGAAAGTGATGAAGTCTGATGGAGATTTGAGATCCTTAGAAATGTGCACTTAAACATTATTGTGAGATGTTTGTCTCTTCTCTCTTTCATACCTGAGCCATGTTGTATGCAGTTCTGGACTACTGTATATTTTTGTCATGATGTGCTGCCAAACCGCAGGTCAATGGGACCAATTATGGACTGAACCTGGGGGTCAAAAAGACCCCTTTTTTCTTTGTGCTTTGATTCTTGAGCATTTTGTCAGGCACCTGTGTTCGTTTTATGCTGTAGTCTCTAAACTCTACTGATACCGTGTAACATTTCTGCCCACTGTACTGTATCAAGGGGCTAAAACCTATTGAATGACACACTTGTGGCAGGCTTTCTTGTCATTGGCTTCTGATTTGGTTTTGCCAATTCAAGGCACTGGCAGGGGACTGGAAAACAGCAGAGTGAGATACCAGTGTGTGTGTGTGTGTGTGTGTGTGTGTGTGTGTGTGTGTTCCTGGCAGTGCTTTCAGCATGACAGCACCAGCAGCAGGAGGAGGTGGCAGAAGAGGCTCTGTGGCTATTTTAGCAATGCCACGCCGATCTTAGCTGCTGAGATTGGTTCCAATGGTTCAGAAAAGGCTAGAGAAGCAAATGGGATAATGGAGTTGGTATGATTTCCTCTGTTTGGCCTCCAGGGTAATTCCTTCAGTGCTTAGAAACTGGGTGGTACAAACTACCTCACTAGGCTGCGCTGACCTCTGGCTTCCAGTTGGTTTGAGAGCATGGGAAGCATTGGCAAGAGGACAAAGGAAAGAGGAGGGTAAGGTCAGAGCACTCATGCACCATAACTGCATCCACCACCGATCCTTCTTGTTGTCACCAGCTATGTATCCTGTTAAAATTTCAAGCATTGTGTTCACAATCAGTAACGGGGGGGGGGGGGGGGGGAGAGGATGCAGCTGCTTCACTTCCTCCTCCTTATGTAGTCTAGGACCTTAGGGAATGGTGCCACTCATAGTGGGCAGGTCCTAATTAAGATACTCCCCCCCTCACCCCTTGACCCCTAGGACAGGCAAGCTCAGAAGCACCTCTCCCAGTTACTCCTAGATCTCACCAAGATGACAACTGAGATTAGATTGATCATCACCAAACCCGAGGATTCTGGCTCTGTACTCAGTTCCTAGCCAAGATAAATTGAGGTATTGAATTTATTGTAGTCTCTGCATCCTCATTCATAATGATAAGGATGCTAGTGTCCACCTTACAGGACTATTTTCATGATTAACGGGAATACCATATGCATAATATCCCAGCCTACTACTTAAGACCCTCAACGAATCGCAGACTCAGTCCTTGTGAGTGTTAGGAACAAGACTTGGTCATATGAAGCTCTGCGGCAATGCTGTTGTTATGCTGCAAGAGGTCTGCTTTCACTTTTATTTGAAAAAAATTACCTAATTCCTTCTCTGAATACTTATGCCAGGTGTTCATTGCAGAACATTTTTTAAAATATGAGAATATAAAGGATGAAAATTAGAATGTTGTGATTCTGACATAACTTATAAATGAATATCAGTATTGAAGACTAGACCAACACTGCCTATAGTTTGTAACATATAATATATGGTAAACATTTTCCTCTGTCAGTGTGGCCTGTCACTTCTGGCTATGTTAATATTCTAGTGGCTAGACTAGGGTTTACGTTTATTCATTATTATATTGACTGTGGGTTTTTTTTTGTCGTTTCCCTGATGTTTAATTGTTACAATTAGAGCTATAGTGGGCATCCTTGCTGATATATCATTGAATTCTTTGGAGAAAATATTTGTGGAAATTTTGGTAAATATCATGCATGTTTTATGACATAAGAGAGGGGGGGAGGGAGAGAGAGAGAGGGAGAGAGAGGGACCTCCTATGAATGGATACTATGGTGAGAAGTATCTAACTATGGTGAAGAGCACTATTTTTCTTTTTTTTTTTGGTTTTTCGAGACAGGGTTTCTCTGTGTAACAGCCCTGGCTGTCCTGGACTCGCTTTGTAGACCAGGCTGGCCTCGAACTCACAGAGATCCGCCTGCCTCTGCCTCCCGAGTGCTGGGACTAAAGGCGTGCGCCACCACCGCCCGGCTGCACTATTTTTCCCAAAATTACTTTTAAGAAGAGTTGCTGGAACAGACATGAGTCTGCAGTAGTGGATTAACCATACTGAAGAGTAAAAAATTTCAGGGATATGCCATACAGTAGAGGACTTGCATGGGTCATCGGAAGCAAGCTTTAACAGGCTGCATGCAGAGAGACTCTAATTTAGCTTTTTAAGTGTCAGTTTCTATTAAGAACCAACTAGATGCAGACTCCAGCTGGAGATGATCTGGTAACTAGATCTGTGGGTTTTCTGAATGTAGGTCTCATGGTGACTTAGTTGTAAATACAATAGAGTACCAACCAGTGCTACACCCCGGCTGGACCTGAGATGTGGCTTTCTTGTGTCCTGGATATACTCACTTTGTACCTTTTCTCCCTCTAGTTTGTGGGGCCTTAGGTCCACTCTCAACTGGTTAAATGGGGAGAGGAAAGGGAAGTGCCAGCTACCAAGGCCTTCCACTCGGGGTTAATTAATTTCTGCAGTAAAAACCCACTGACACCTGCCAGCTTCAGTCTACAATGGAGCCAATGAATTTGAAAAATAATTAAAGTTAATGAGCTGCTCTTCTGATAGGATCCAGAAAACTTAACAGCCATAATGAGTAAGAAGTGCAAAGTGAGGAAGTGTCACTTGCTGATAAAGAAGACTTTTTCCCCTAGTGCTGATAGAGAACCCTGCCCATATGTGAAAGTCAAGCTCCATTGAGTCAGAAGAGCCTTGCTAGGTTTACAAGCTGAGAGTGGACAAAGGCCAAGTGCTGATCTGGAAAATGTTTCCCCAGGGCTGAAATACAGGCTCCATCTCCCTAGCTCCCCAAACCATTGTGTCAGAATGTTGGTAAGAATTCACGACAGTCTCCCTTGAACTCCATGAGCCCCAAAGCAGGCTGCCTAACTCTGTATCTCTACACAATAGAACTAAGTTTGGGGATTAAGGTTATGGAGAAGCAGGACCCTAAATGGACAAAGGCTGTCTGTCTGGAAGTTCAGTTTGTCTGGATGGCTTCCGTGGAAGTTTCTTGAAAGCCACTGGAGAGAGTCTAGCAACATGGGCTTAGATCTGCCTTGGTGGCTGTGAGGAAGCTATGGCTCTGACTGGAGCCTCATCTACATTCTAGGGTCTGTGTTCTATTGTGAGATAATCAGATGCATCTTATTGGAAATGAATTTATTTTAATTCATATTCAAATAATTTGATTATACATCAAACCCTTCAGCTCACATTTATAACTAAAATGCTCTCCCCCCCCCGCCAAAAAAAAAACAAATGTATTTAGGCTTAAAACTAGACGAGTGTTAAAATGAACTAAATCGTAATGCACATAGAACTTGGCTTTGCACTCATTGAAAATTTGAAATACTGAAGACGATTGTAAGACTGATATTTTGGACGCTAGCTGTCCATAGTTATGTTAGAATATATCATAGTCCATCAAAATAAGGATTGTTTTTGTTTTGCTTATTTATTTGTTTGTTTATTGTGGTTCTTGAACCAAGTCTCTCTCTGCTGTGGCCTTCATGATGCATGGCTGGGTCATGGAGATCTGACAGCAAGTAGCAGCAGACTAAGAAAGACAGACACAGTAAGGTCAAGGTGCTCCTGGACAGAGATGAACCAGCGTGAACAGAGGGTTGGGCTGGCTGGCCTCAGCCTGGGGGCTCTGTAGGTTGTTTGTTGTCTCAGGTGACTGGGATCTTGCAATCAGACGGGATGAGAAAACGCAGTCAGCACTATCGGCACATATTGGTTTTTTGTTTTTAGCAAGATGTCAACTGTTTTGTCAGCATCCATACTTTCCCCAGGAGAAGACCTTGCCACTTCCCTAAGTCTGATCGGGGAAGACCATTCCCGAGAGGCTGAGGCGTCTGTGTCCTTGACAAGGTCATGCTTATGCCATGAGTGTTCATTCACATGGAAGTACACTTGCTCCCCCACCTCTGTATCTGAGACTGGCTTAAACTTGAGGCAATCCTCCTGCCTCAGTCTCCCAAAAGTTAGGATTACAGGTATCAGTACCAGGCAGTGGTGGCTCACACTTTTAATCCCAGCGCTCAGGAGGCAGGTGGATCTCTGAGTTCAAGGCCAGCCTGGTCTACAAAATGAGTCCAGGACAGCCAGGGTACACAGAGAAATCCCAGTATGGGCCACTGCACCTGGCTTCTAAGGTTTTAATTTGTAAAATTAATCATTGTTGTGCTACATGCATGAGAAATCAGGAGAATTCTGCCCACTAAGCTATCACCCAAGGCTCTCTTAGCATCCAGAGTTGGTTTCTATCCAGTAAAAGCACTCCACCAACCTGACCAGGCAGAGTTCCTTTTACCACGCATCACTCTGCTCTGTTTCTGAGTCTTTCTCTATTACAGTAACTTTTCCTTTCGCTTTGAATCATAGCGTGATCATTTTTTTTCAATAATAAATCTCAAGTCCTGTGCTACAGACAGGGCCCATCACTCAGTCCAGGGGACAGATGGATGGGTGACCAAGCTGGCCCACAGGTAGACAGTGGGTGTTTCTTGCTGCATTCAATTCCAAAGGAATTAAGGCCTTACTCTCACAGCGGTGTCCACTCAGCACTGACCTCTGGGAATTTCTTCTTTCCTCTTGTCCTGGGATCCTCCAGGAACAGAGCTCACAAACAACGTGCTTTAAGCAAACCTTGTGCCAGACATCTGAACTCTAGGCGACCGTATGTTATCCTGTGATACGCCAGACCCCAGTCATCACAGCCGGGCTGGGGAAGCGGGGCCACTTCCTCCTGCTCCAGCTCAACACGAGGCTGTGAGGAGTGTGCCCAGTTCTCATGGGACTCAAGAGTGGGCTTTGAGGCCTTGCCTTTGTGGCTCCCTCACCCACAAAACAGGTTAACTGCTGAAAGAGAGGTGATGTGACAAAAGTACATAATTTGCAACCTCATGCCCGGTGAAATGACCGTTCCGTAGGGATGACCTCTCACAAATGCACCATGAAGGCCGCTGTGGACCCTATCACTGTCATAATTGTTTTATATTTTTAGCTAATTGATGGCATAATCCCAAGGTAGACACTCTTATTACATATCCTTACTTTACATATGAAGCATATTCTGCTTAATGTGAAACTTCTGTCATAGATTATGTGAGTGCAGGCAGATTGGCTCAGTGTTATGCTCTCAGCTGTTATACTTCAGTGCTGTAGTACTGGAGAGCTGGAATTAAAGGACAAAATGCTTGAGACCATTCAAATTTACAGCTACTTAGTAAATATGTATAGGATAAGCTATATTCTCCAAGTCACTCATAAACATTTGTTTCCTACTTGTTCAAAGAATGAGGGACAGAAATGCCCCACGGTTTGTTCGTTCAAGCCAATGACAACAGGACCCATGTTGCCAGTGAGCCTGAGGTTGGGAGAGGAAAAGAACCCTAATTTTAGCTTGGCCATGAAGTGGGGTTGGGGAGTAAAGTCAGTCTAAAGCAGGGAGTTCCTGCCTCCAATCACCTGAGATGGGACACTACCTCAGCATTCAGGAGTCCTCGTTTGAACTAATCAGATGTAAAGTACAGACCTTACTGTGGCCACCCAGCCCTGACATCCTGTTTGGAAGGTACCCAGCTGCAGCGGTGACTTACCTTGATGGAAATCACAGATTCTAAAGTCTCCAGTCACTGTGTGGTTTCCAGCAAGCTGTGATAGGGAAGTTAATTAAACCTAGGAATTGAATTTTTTCTTTTTAAAAGAAATGGCCATTGAGTGTTAATCAGCTGTGAAGAAGAGAGCAGAAAGCCAAGGGAATCCATAGAAAAGGTCTGCCCTGTAAGCGCACTGGCTTCACCTCTGACCTCTAGAGCTGAGGGAGGATTTGGCTCCAGCAATATTCTCTGGGAAGCTAGCAGCTTGAATTGCTGCCATGAGCAAATGAGTTTTCTCTACCAAGAATGAATTCTCCTGAACTGCTGAAACAAAAGTTTGTGTCCCGGGTCCTATTATTTATTTGCTAGAGAGAGACATTTTGAAATATCTCCTACTGTCTACCCTGAGTCTGGAAACTGTGAGCTGTGGTACTTAGCCGCAAGTCCAATGGAATGAAACTCCGAGAAAGGAGTGAGAGATATAAAATGTGGAAAATGCCTAAAAATTCAAAGTGAGCAAGTCATAAAAAAGAGGGCCTCATTTACTGGCCTGTCTCCCATCCTGAAGATGAGGCATGTGACTGAATTATTGACTTGGTATTGTGCTGTGCAGAAGTGGTGCTTCAGGGCAGGCAAGGGAAGGGGCTGGCCTCCAGAGATTCTGAGACCTTCTCTGAGGCAGTGGGTTACCAAACAGCTGCCTCAGGCTCACATTCCAAAGTTCCCATTTCTCTCAAGTCAATAGTCTGGAGCCTTTGCACTAGGGTGTAATAACATAGATCTCTGTGAAAATGGAACATGTCTCACTGCCACCATCACCGTGTGGCACGGAGCCTCAGTGCCTGAGTCTGTGGGGGAAAACAGGCTGGAAACGGGCTTCTCTCAATTCCCTCAGCTCCAGAGAAGCTGGGGCGTGTTGCAACGTGGTTGCCATCTCCACTTCCTGTGTCATCTTGTGGCTCTGCAGAAGTGAGCTGTGACTTGACGGAGTCCCTCCATAAGCTCCCATTCTGCGGAGGACTGTATGCTCCCTAACTATCCAAGACAAAACATCCAAAGTCTTCTGGATGCTTCAAGAGCCTTGAAGGAGCAAAACCAAATGCTGTAGATACAGTTTACTAGGGAATTTACATGTTTTGAAAAGCACAGTTCCTGACTCAGTGCACTAAAAAGTAGTTGATAAAAAAAAAAAAAATCCAACCAACCAAAGTGACTTAAAATCATAAAGAGTGGATGAGTATCACTATGGAGGTCACATACTTTGCAGACAACCCCAGCCTCCCATAACCTACTGTCTTTTCCTGACCACTTTTATGAGCCGGGGTGTCACCACATAGCCCAGGCTGGCCTCACATTCACAGTTTTTTACATTTTAAGAATCTTCCTTGAGGAAACAAGGTTTATAGGGGTGATCGATAGAGAAATATTTAAATAGCCAAGACTTTGGTAAAATAAATCTTGGCTTATTCTTAGAATGCCATATCTGAAGTGGCTATGTACAGATATCTTTAACAAAGAAAAAGGTTCTGAATATTGGGGAATTTACAATTTCCTTTTTTTGATTGAGCATTGTGCTTAGTGAAAAAATACTATGGAAAAGTTACTATGATTCAAGTTGGTTTTATAACATAATTATGCTTAGATGAAAGACTGGGACCAGGGAGATGACTCAGCGGTCATAGGTGTTTGCAGTGCACATCCGAGTTCAATCCCAAGAACTTGTAAAAAGGTGGGAAAAGAGAAGTGATTCCTCAAAGTTGTCCTCTGACTAAAACACAGCACACACACACACCAATAATAATAATAATAATAATAATAATAATAATAATAGATGATTGTGATGTTTGGAAAGATGTATACGCAATATTGACGGGGGGGGGGGGGGCTGGAGAGATGGCTGCAAGCTGGGTGTGGTGGCGCACACCTTTAATTCCAGCTCTTGGGAGGCAGAGGCAGGCAGATCTCTGGGGGCTGAAGGCCAGCCTGGTCTATATAGGAAGTTCCAGGACAGCCGGGGCTACATAGACCCTATCTAAGAGAAAGCACACACTGACTGCTCTTCCAGAGAACCTGGGTTAGAGTCACTGGGTGTCAGTCCCACATGACAGCTAAGAACCATCTATAACTTCACTTCCAGGGGATCTGGCCTCCATGGATACTGCAAACATGTGGCACACATACATACAAGCAAGCAAAACACCCATACACGTAAAATAAAAATAAATCCTAAAATATATTAACAGTGGTTAGATTATAGGAAATTTATATTTTAACTTTTTAAATTTATTTTATTTTATTTTTTGTCTTCAAGACAGGGTTTGTGTATCTTGTGTATCTCTGTGTATCCTTGGCTGTTCTGGACTCACTCTGTAGACAAGGCTAGCCTTGAACTCACAGAGATCCACCCACCTCTGCCTCTGGAGTGCTGGGATTAAAGGTGTGCACCACCACGCCCTGCAATTAGATAGCTGTGAACTGCCATGTAGGTGTTGGGATTTGAACCCAGGTCCTTTGGAAGAGCAGCCAGTGCTCTTAACCACTGAGTCATCTCTCTAGCTAGAAAACTTATATTTTAATGATTTTACTAATATGCCATTGTGGTTTTTGAGCAAAGTACATGGGTTATTTGATTAATAAAATAATTTCTATAATTTACTGATACTATAGTGGATAAATAAAATTTGTTAAGAAAGTATATCTTAACTGTTCTCACATATACACTCATGTAACTATGTGAGGTGAGAGATTTATCAACCAACTTGTTTGTAGTAATCATTTCATGAGAACTACACATGTCACATCACCATGTGGATACCTTCTATATATACAATGTTATTTGCCAGTTGTGCTTCAAAAGGATGGAAAAATAATTGTACAGTACAGTGAAAGCATTGATCTGGCATGTGTTTCTTTACACTGGGGTTTTCTCACTCGAAATTTTCTTTTTCTCCTCACTTTTCAGGGAGCAGGCTAGCCTGGGCTAAGCTGGCTTGGGCATTGAGAACTTCCCCAGGTCATGCGCCCCAGTTGCGTCAGCTGGATGAGGAAGGGCTGCACATAAGGAAGAGCACACACTATCCTGCTGAAGTTGAGACTGGCTCTTTGTTTGGGGACAGTCCCTCGAGGTCTAGAGTCTGTGATGGTTTATAGTGATTGTCAGCTCGACAAGGTCTAGAATCACCTTAGAGACAAATCCCTGGGCAACATCCTGAGAGATTTTGTAGATTAGGTTAATTGAAGTGGGTTGACCCATCCTAACTGCCAAACGGAACAAAGAGGAGAAAGCAAGCTGAGGACCAGGGTTCATGTCTCTCTCCTATACCATGATTAACTGCACTCTGGAAATGTGAACCCAAAAACCCTTTCTTCCCTAAGTTGCTTTTGTTGGTTTTGTTGTTGTTTGTTTGTTGTTTTGATTATATGTGTATGTGTGTATGTATGTATGTATGTATATGTGAGTGTATATATGTATGTGTGTATGTATGTATGTATATATGAGTGTATTATGAATGTATGTATGTAGTGTGTATGTGGGGGGTTGCACACATGAGTGCAGGTATACTCTGAGGCCAGAGGAAGGTGTCAGGTGCCCTGGAACTGGAGTTACAGGCAGCTGCCCACTAGAATGATGGGAACTGAACTAAAGTCCCCTGGGAGCACCACTTACTGTTAACAACTGAGCCATTGTCCAACCCCCTTGTCATGCGTTTTCATTACAGTAATGATAAAATTAACATCTTTCCTGTGGGTCAGAAACTTAGCCCGCTCTAATTTTTATTTGCTATCTTCTGTGCAGTCCTGGTCATTTCACCATCCAAGGTAGCCAAGGGAGCTCCAACTGTCTCAGCTTATTCTAGGCAGCAGAAAGGACTAGCAAGAAACAACACTGAAGCAGGCTGAAATGCAGACCCGAGAGGCATCTGTGTTCTTCAGGTGACTACTCTTTCTTGCTTTATTCCAGAATGCATTTCCATTGCATTTTAACTTGTAAAAGGAAGATATTTCCCTGCTCCATCTCTCTGTCTCCCCCACACCGTGTGTGTGTGTGTGTGTGTGTGTGTGTGTGTGTGTGTGTATGTGTGTGTGTGTGTGAGATATGTGTGCAGATGAGAGTGTGCAAGTGTGGGAGTGATTATGGAGTTTAGGGGATAGCCTTGGGTGTCATTTCTCAGATGCCTCTACCTTTTGTTGAGACACAGTTTCTCCCTGGCTTGGAACTTCAACAAGGAAGCCAGACTACCTGGCCAGTGAACTTCCAGGGATCTGCTTGTCTGCCTCTCACCTCTGGGATTATAGGCGCACTCTGCCAGGAGTGACTTTTTACATGGGTTCTGGTATTGGATTTAGGTCTTCATACATGTGAGGCAAGTGCTTTACCAGCTAAGTCATCTCCCCAGTCCCTCCCCATTTCCCATTCTCGATGGGTCAACTACCTTATTGTACCTTGAAGTCATTCCAATCAAGGTTGTCTCAGAATTCCATTTTGATTCCATCCAAAATCGTTGACTCTCTTCTTCCTCCCCCTACTATCCTTTTATTACTTTGTGTGTGTATGCGTGTGTGCATGTGCACACATGCCCATGGAGACCGTGTACTGTTTGGTTTTTGTTTTTGTTTTTAATCAACTTGAGACAAGCTAGGGTCATCTGGGAAGAGGGAACTTCAGTTGAGAAAATGCCAGTCCATCAGATTGGCCTATAGACAAGTCTGTGAGGGTATTTTCTTCATTAGTTATTGATGTGAGAGCACCCACTCCTGGGCAGGTGATTCTGAGTGGTGTAAAGCAGCTGAGCAAACCATAGGGAGCAAGCCTTACACCACACTCCTCCATGGCTCTGCTTCAGTTCCTGCCTCTAGGTTCATGGCTTGAAGTCCCTGCACTGACTTCCCTCAATGACAGACTGTGATGGGAAAGTATAAGCCAATAGACCCTTTCCTCCTAAGTTGCTTTTGGTATTGCTGTTAATTACAGCAATAGAAAAGAAGCAAATAACACTCCACTAGCAGGATTTTTTTTTCTAGCAATTCACTGAATGCCAGGGCTTGATGGAATAGATATGGAAGTTGCTGAGGAAGCACATTTACCCTCTTAAGGGGTCTCCATAGTAGAGTGTGTGCTTCAGGCTGCCTTTCACCCTGTGACAGATTTCCAGACTATAGTTTTCCCAAGGACCCTGTTTCCAGACAACTGGCTACAGGGTTGTGATTTGCATATCTTGACCAAAGGAGATGATCTGAACTTCTTATTTAGGAATGAGAGGGGGAGGGCACAGAGGTCAGCCCCAGCACCTGTGGATACTGTGTTGCTGTGTATGCCTCTAGAAATAGTCGGATTTTAACCATATAGCACAGGGTAACTATACTATAATCAATCCACCAAAGGGAACAGGAACATAGACTTTGTTACCTGTCAAGGAGACACTTTGCCCTAGTGGTGCTGCCTTGTAGGTCCCCAGTGTATGAGGAGGGTCTTGCCCTCATATGACTGCTGAACTGGGGTGGGGGACTGTTATGTAGGGACACTCCACTCCGGAGGAGTGGGAAGGAAGGGATGGGGGTGCAGGGTGGGTGGGAGGGACTGGGAGGGGTGGAAAGAGGACACTGTGATGGAGATGTAACCTAAAGTAATAAATAAATATTAAAAAAAAGAAATGGAGTACAGGGTAAGTCTTTGTATAGGTGAGCAAGGAAAGTAGCTGAAAGTAAGACAATGGAGCAGATGCCCACCCACCTCCTGAGGTGTGATGGGAAAGGGGAGGGAAGGGCTCTGTGGCCATCCATCTCTATAACCATACCAGCCTAGGCTGTGCTCATGGAAAGCTTCTCTCAGCTTATATGTGACCTGTCCAGGCTTAGTCCCTGTAAGGTATGAGGAAAGTCTTCTTGTTTGTGGTGACCATTATGGGGGACGTAGGGGGTTTCCCTAAGTCTGTACCTATCCTGAGGTACTCTGCAGACTGGACGGGGCTGCTAGAGGCAATGCCAGATAAAGTTTGAGTATGCAGCCTTGGAGAAAAAGCATGGTGAGCGTGCTGGGTTAGGTTGGGCTAGAAAGAATCATGGTCGAAGAGAGAGCTGCTTCCATCGCTCACAGACTTCAGAACTCTCCATCAGATGGATGAGTTTTCTAACATTGTGGGATTAGAGAAAATCCTACCACTATAAACAGGCTGGGAAGAGGTCAATCCATAAGATGACAGAAAGAGCTGGCTCAGTAGCCTAGGAGAGCTGGTCCCTGGCATTCTAAGACACCAGTCAAATGGCCTGCCCATGGTCTTTTAACTAAGTAGCTTGGGAAAAGTGAACCATCTAGAAACTCCCTTTATTCAGTAAGCATCTAGATGATCCTTTTAAAGAGCTAGAAACACTCTGGAAAAGGCACTGGAGCTTACTGCAAATGAGGACAGTGAATCTGGATTTGGCCAACTGTGTACTTACATGCGGGGCCGTTAGTTATGACACTAGCTGTAAGTAATGGAATCCACTGAATGACACTATTTATTCTACAAGTGTTACTGAGCATACAACTCCTGGAGGTACAAAGGAAAGATATTAATAAGAACCCTCAACAAAATAAGTAAATAATCACAATTGATGGAAAAATCAATGTTGATCAAGAACAGGACAGGAGGGCTGGAGAGATGGCTCAGAGGTTAAGAGCACTGGCTGTTCTTCCAAAGGTCTTGAGTTCAATTCCCAGCAACCACATGGTGGCTCACAATCATCTATCCTGAGATCTGGTGCCCTCTTCTAGAGTATAGGCATACATGCAGGCAGAATGCTGTATAAATGACAAATAAATAAACCTTAAAAAAAAAAGAACAGGACAGGACAGGATGAGGAAATGGTGGGGTGGGACTAGAGGACATAGTCTAGACTGGGTGTCTGGGTAAGTTCTCTTTGAAACATCCACATTAAGACTGAGACCTAGAAGGTGAGGAGGTGCTATGTGGGGAAGGGAACAGAAAATGGGACTTTCCTGAGGTAAGGCTGTGACAAGGTAAATGCGCAAGCAGGGCTAAAAGTGACAATTAAAAGGGGGCCTAGACCATGTGGATTCCTGAGGTATCCACATATGTCCTCTGTAACAAATTACCTCAAAGCTTAAAACAATAAAAATTTAATATTCTGGAAAGTTCTGTGGATCAGGAGTTTGGAAGCGGCTTTGCTGAGTGGTTTAGGCTTGGAGCCTCATTAGGTTTTAATCAGAATGTTGGCACTATTCCAAAAACATAGCCAGACTCATTTGTGTTGTCCTGCAATCTTGGAATTGATTGAATAGTAGTAAATTCACAAAGTTTGGCAATTTCAGTGACAGTGATTTGTCATCTGATTCTTCCTACCTTGGTAATCTAGCTAATATGAATACAATTTTTTTCCAAAGTCAATTACTATTGTCTCTTATATTACATATATATATGTGTGTGTATGTTTATCCATATGTGTATGTATGGTTTATTGAATGAGTAAAAGTTAAAGCCGTGGTCTTAGAGTCTGTATTGATAATGAACTAGATCAGTGTCAGGAGGTAGCTGCTGTTGGAGTTCCTACAATTAGAGTTTAAGAGAGAATCTGCAGAAGTGAGATGTGGCGGTACACGCCTTTAATCCCAGCACTAGGGAGAAAGAGGCAGGTGGATCTCTGAGTGCAAGGCCAGCCTGGTCTACAGAGTAAGTTCCAGGACAGCCAGGGCTACACAGAGAAACCCTGTCTCAAAAAACCAAGAGAGAGGTGGGGGCAGGCAGTCAAAGAGTTCCACTGTGAGGTGAGAGGTCAAACTGGCTGCAGAGCAGGAAACAGCAGGTTCAGGTCCAGGTTAGGATCAGTGAACACATAGATGGACAGGTAGTCAAGGACACCACGTCAGCAGCAGGGGACAGAACCAAGCCAAAGCCCCACAGAGAGTTGAGAAGTCCTCTGTTTGTCAGTCCTGGGAAGCACACAACTATGTACCAGATGACAGGTTGGTGTGGGGGCCATGCTGTCACAGAGTAAGGTGTCTATCACTTTATGAGGTCCAGGTGAGGCAGTTACATCCCTTCCTTGGTCTGGCATGTCAGGTAAGTTCCTGAGCCTGTTTCCGCTGATATGATTTTGGCACACCTGTGCTGGCTAGTTTTATGGCAGCTTGACAGGAGCTAGAGTCACCTAAGAGAAGTTAACCCCAATTGAGAAAATGCTTCCGTAAGATCCATCTGTAGGGCATTTTCTTAATTAGTGACTGATGGGGGAGGGCCCAGCCCATTGTGGGTGGTGCCAGCTCTGGACTGGTGGCCCTGGTTCTATAAGAAAGCAGGATGAGCAAGCCAGTAAGCAGCACCCCTCCATGGTCTCTGCTTCAGCTCCTGCCTCCAGGTTCCTGCCTCCTTGAATCCCAGTCTTGGCTTCCTTCAGTGATGAACACTGAGGTGGAAGTGTAAGCCCAATAAAACCTTTTCCTCCCCAGGATGCTTTTGGTTATGGTGTTTCCAAACGAAAGAGAGAAAGAAAGAAAGAAAGAAAGAAAGAAAGAAAGAAAGAAAGAAAGAAAGAAAGAAAGAAAGAAAGAAAGAAAGAAAGAAA
>CAJQZJ010032684.1:4213608-4235299 GCA_907164525.1 Lophiomys imhausi
AAAGAAAGAAAGAAAGAAAGAAAGAAAGAAAGAAAGAAAGAAAGAAATGACTGCTCCTAGTTATGGTGGAGGAGAAAGTTTATTGTAGATAAAAGGGAGAGTGTAGCTAGAGGCAGGAACAGCTCAGAGAGTCCAGAGTGAACATGACCCAAAACCGGGCCTTTGGAGAAGAGGGAGGAAGAGAGAGGGGAGAGCCAGACCACGAAGCTAGTAGGGTAAAGGGTAGACCAAAAGGACTAGGTAACCAAAGTGTCTGGATTATATAGGGAAGGGCAGCGCAGCACTTGGTATGGAAAAGTTTAGGGTAGGGGGTAGGGAATGCCAGCCAGGAGGGACTGAAACAGGTAGGGACTGAGGGTGGTGGCCTGTGTCTGCTTTGATATGTTAAATGGCATGTCAGCCATTGGTTCCAGGACTAATATCTTCTAGGGCAATGCATAGGCTGGAAAACTGCTTTCTACAATATGGAGTAATTTACAGTAGCGCCTGAACAAGGCCAGGCCTGCAGCCATCTAAAGGCATGGCTGGCAGGAAGGCCACCTTCTGAGGGCGTTCCTCAGATAATTGACAAGAGGAGCAGGCTGACGGGGAGGCCTCAGTGCCTTTCAAGCTGGGCATCTCCACAGACTGGGTAAGCGTCATGAGGTTACTGGCCTCTCTAGACCAGGGGAAGCACAGGAGGGCAAGGTGGAGTGATAGGGTGTGTGCCTCGCTTTTTTTCTGAACTGGCACCAAGAATCACACTCAATTCCAGCCTGTTCTAGCTGTGACCTGAGTCACATTCAAGGGGGTAGAAATTGTCAGCTTTCACCATTTGAAGGGAAGAGGGTCAACGAATGTGTAAATACATTTGAAGAGCACAAGGTAGACCTTGGGAAGGAGCCTTTTGGGCAGAACTGAGGACACGGGACTCAAGCACAGGAATGCAGAAAGCTGGCTTCAGCTAGGTTGGAAGGGACCCGGACAGACACTTGCCCTCTAGCTCTGTCTCCCAGACTCTCTCTTACTTCCCTTGTCCACTCGGAAGGAAGCACAAGATGCCCCAACTTCTCTGCTCCTGAGGTTGCCACACACAGAGACCAAATTCTTAGTCTCATTCCCAAATTCCTGAGACAAAGAATTGGACTGGGGAGACACTGGTCAGGTGTCCCCCCTCTGGTCCAATCTGCAGAGGCCGCCGCAGTGGTGATGTGAGGTGTAAACATGGCTGCCAACAGCCTGCTATGTGGGACTAGATGAGGAAGGGGACTGCAGAGCAGAACTATTGTCTGTTTTAACCTTTTGACTACTGGTGCGGGCATTTTGTCATTCTACCCCTCACAGGCAGTATATGTTTCTACAGGTAGGTTTTCCATCAGCTAGAGTGAATGACATTTTGCTCACGGGGATTTTGAAAAGGAAATAGGTCTTGCTTATGAAAATACCCCCAAGAAAGGACTCATGATGCATTTTATTGGGGTGCTTTTGGAGACTGTTAAATAAAATGGTGTAGTTGTAAAACAGTGGGAGTTAATCAGTGGAATAAAAATATAAGGGCCATTTAGGTGAGTGTAAGCCCTATTCAAATTAGAAATAGGAGTCACACTAACAGAGAGACAAAGATCTCAATGAACACAGTACACTGGTTTCTCAGGGCAACCTGCCAGTGAAAGGTAGGAGCTTTTATTTTGGAGTAGCTGCTACAGAAAAATGATGGCCTGGAAGATCATATCCTGATGCTGCGACTGTGCCTGCATTTAGAAAAGGAAGTCAAGACTGAGAGGGTTTGTTTGATTACACGCACAGCTGCAGGGAGGTAGCTTAGGAAGGGAATGCCTGCGACATCAGACTCTAAAGCCACTTGGCTCTCCCTGGTTGCCTTCCCACACCCCCTGTGATTTTAAGGAGCAGATATCAGTCTAGATGATGGCTTGATATGTGATAGCAAAGGCAAGCTTTCTTCTGTGGCATGGTCTAAAGGTGTGTGGAGGAAGAAACAGGGAGAAGGAGGGTCCCAGGACCAGAGTGATCTTCAGGTGCCTATTTTTTGAACAAGGAAACATGCATACTTTCAGTACAAAACATGTCTGGAGAAAGTCTACTATGGTCGAGCTTGAAAAAGAAAAACAGCAGAGGGACGATATTATCTCCAAGTTTTTAAATGTTACACCAATGTAGAGATGCTAAAGTTTATTTGTGCGTCTGTTTGACATGTGGGGGCTGACGCCACAGTGCATGTGTGGAGGTCAGAGGTCAACTTTCTGGACTTTGTTCTTTCCTTCCATTATGTGGGTCCCAGGGAACAAGCTCAGGTTGTCAGTCTTGGTGACAAGTACTGTTACCTGCTAAGCCATCTACCTGGCCCTTAATTTAAAGAATATTTTCTATGAGCATATGAAAATTCTATATAATAATGATTTTCGTTATGACAATTTCATATATATATATATATATATATATATATATATATAAAACAATGTATTTAGGTTATATTACCCCTTAGGTCATATTCTCTCTTGCTCCCTTCCCTCCTCCCCCATTCACTAATTTCCCTTTCTCTTCCTAAGTCATTCCTCTTCTAGTTTACTTCTTTCTCTTTTTTTCTTTCCTTCCTTTCCTTCTTCTCTTCCTCCTCTTCCTCCTCCTTCTTCAGTGTGGGAGAACCCAATGAATTTCATTTAGGTTGCTTACAGAAGCACAGACAGTCTTTCCTTCTTCTCTTCCTCCTCCTTCTTCAGTGTGGGAGAACCCAATGAGTTTCATTGAGGTTGCTTACAGAAGGACAGACAGGGATTTGCACACAGGAACTTGGCACTTTACCAGTGGTTATGCCACTGAAGAAAATGTCTCTCCACCCTCTATCGACTGTTAACTGCATATGAATCCTCAAGGAAGGGTGGGGCCCAATGAGCCCCTGCTCTTCCAAGACATGGTGTTGATGGGCCCAATCAGGTAATCACAGCCGCTTTGGGTTCAGAGTACAGCAGCCAAAACATGCCAGGAAGCCAGTGTTCCTTACCACACTACTTCCTGTTGCTAAATGTAAGAAATCGTTTAGTGGGCTTTATCTACAGAAAATAAAGGTTTTCTTGGAAGCAGGTTAGAGCAACAAAGTCTGATCCAGGATCAGGTTGTTGAGAGGGAATGGAAGTAGACTCATGAAGCTTTGATGGGAGGAGAGAGCTGAGTTCTGAGGTAGCACCAGACCCTGACTTAGAGTCATCTTTGCAGACCATTGTGGTTTTGCAGAATAAACTAAATCTCAGAAATCTTCCCTTTAATTTCACTTGTTCTAATAGCATCCGTGAGCTGGGGCAACTCATCTGATTAAGTGTACTTATATAGGCAGGTGTTCCCATTAGAGAAATAAAAATCAATGGAAGATTGTGTTAATTTTCACAGCTAACAATATTGGCCCACATTATGGACTGTTATATACTTAGTCTGCTGTCTACTTATCTGTTGGTAACTTTTTCTTTTAATGATACCATCAAGTGTAATTATCGAGTAATCTTCAGTGCATAAAAAGGAGCTTCATTCAGCTCCTTGGTAATAACAGCCATTACTGTACTCTCTGCAAACAACTGGATAGTTACTTGAACCATCGGAAGAGTTTCCCAATCCAGAGAACTGAAAATTATACAATAATGATTCTATGAACTCCAGTCGTAATTTCAGTATAATTGGTAGAGCATGAATAACTGAATTGTGGCACACACACATACAACCTATTTACAGGAAACTCAAACAGTTATGTGTGGTTATCTTAAGGTTTCTATTGCTGTTATGAAACACCATGACCAAGAAGCAAGTTGGAGAGGAAAGGGTTTGTTTGGCTTACCCTTCCACATTGTAGTCCATTGTTGAAGGAAACCAGAACAGAATCTCAAACAGAGCAGGAACCTGGAGGCAGGAGCCCATGCAGAGGCCCTGGAGGGCTTCTGCTTACTGGTTTGCCTACAGTTTCAAAGGCTTAGTCCATTATCATTATGGTAGGGAGAATGGCAGCATGCGGACACATACGGTGCTGGAGAAGTAGCTGAGAATTTTACATCCAGATCCACAGGCAGCAGGAAGAGAGGGCCACTGGGTCTGCCTTTGGATTTTGAAACCTCAAAGCCCACCCCCCATGACACACTTACTCTAACAAGGCCATATCTCCTAATCCTTCTCAAGTAGTGCCACTCCCTGATGACTAAGTATTCAAATATATGAATCAATGGGAGCCATTCTTATTCAACCTACCACAGTGGTATGCCCAGAAATGCAAACCCAGCATTGGATACTAATCTAAATAAACACTACTTTTGGACTCCTTTCTCATTGGAATGGATGCCATCTGTTTTGAGGTGCTACTGGGGAGTATAGTGAAACTGAACTTCAAAAATACATTTTTTTGTTGTTGTTGTTTTAAAGTAACTTGTTGTGGTTTGTTATGAAATGTTCCCTACGGCTCCACATTTTGAGGGTTTGGATACCAGCTAATGGGCTTCTGAGAAGCGACTGCATCCTGAGGGGTTCCTACCTAGTGAATAGATTAACCCCTTGATAGGTTCATAATATGATAGTGTTGTCAGGAGCTGAGGAAAGTTAGGAAGTGTGACTCAGTTGAGGAAACAAGTCACTGGTAAGAGGGTATCCTGAGTGGGGCTTGCTGGGGGCCTTCCCCACCATGGAGAGTCTGAGGGTCAACTGCAGAGGAGATAAGGAGTCAGAGAGGGGAGGGAGGGAATCAGGCCATGGTCAGGGGAATCTCACAGCTCTGACTTTCTAGCAATCAGGTTTCACAGAACAAAGACAGGCTAATGTCTATCCAAGTGGAACAAAGTATGTGTTTGATTTTTCATTACATGTCCAGGGTCACAAGTTCAGTTACAATGGGAAAATACAAACAGAGCAGATATTATTATTATTATTATTATTATTATCCCATAACTCCAATTTAAAGACTCTAAAGAGTGTCTTCTTCAAAGCAAACACATTTATTATATGACAGCCTGCTTTTAGGATGACAGTGTTTGTAGTTCGAGAACACTCCAGACAAACTGAAAATATCTGAACTGGTCTTTTTATGGGTAGCAATACTAATACCTAAATTCTTTTACTATATATTTCATCATTCATGCTGTAAAGTAGGAAAAATTTTAGTCAATCTATCTTGTTTAGTAAGTTTTATTTCCCCAGGGGTGTACTCTGGTCAACCCCCTATCTTTGAACTACATTTCTAAGTCTATAAAGAGACCTTGAATCTGTAGCCTATTCTCCTGGCTAGTCAGAATTTGCCAATTGTCTCTGTTTACTCTGCACCAATTACATTGTTAGAGTTAGCTCAGGGGCAGATACCCTAAGATTCCTAGAGTAATGGCCTCATCTAGTTATGTGTTTATCTCTGCTTAATGATTTCCCGGGCATAAGGAAGATTTCCAAATAGCGGCCAGATCAAGTTAATTTTAGAATTTTCCTAAAAAGACTCAGACATAATTTTTCTCAGGAAAAGACATACATTGAATCATAATGCAGAGAGTACCCAATAATGCAACACTCAGAGACCAAAACCTAACAGTTACTGATAGAAAGACAGTGAGTGTAACAATCCACGAAGCTTTGCTGGAACTGTGTCAAGCAGCTGTGCTGGCTTCCTGCCGTTAACCAGTGGATGTGGCTGTGCCAGGAGCTATATCTTACCTTGGTTTCTTCTTATGTCCCCTACTCTCTGCTTCCTGTGACAAGAACTACTTTGCCCTCCCCATCATGATGTACTGAATCCTTTGAAACAGTGAGCAAAATAAGCAACTCTTCCTTTAAAGTTCTTTTGGGTGTTTTTGTCTCAGAGGCAAGAAAAGCAACACAATGGTGAAAACTGAGGAGAATAAGAGAGCTTACTGGAGTGTGGTTTGCTAGAGCAGAGGGTTATCAAAGATGACAGACATTCACTACTATGAGGGTCTACATACTCCCCACCACCGTACTAACATGAGAAAACTCTTAGATTTCAATTTTAATTTGCAGATGTTTGGTCATTGTCCAAATTTAAGACTGCCCAGTAGTAAATTCAAGTCTAGGTTTGACCTCAGGTGGCTTATAAGAGAGGTGATCTCAGAAGCATCAGGAGAGACGTGAGATGAGGAAGTGAGGTCAGAAGGTGAGGAAGTGAATAAAATGTATGGCTATTGGCAGGTGACTGGGACTTGAGAGCACTGGGAACCTGGAGCCCTGTGAGGAACTGGACTCAGCGTTATCCCCCCAGAAGAGAAGAACCCAGACACTCACCTACTTGTGCTTCATGCGCAGCAGGTGGACATCCTTCAGAGCATCTTTCTGGGCTTGGCTGAGAGTGGACAAAATAGAAACAAAGGCTCCTCATCTATAAAATGATGGTTGTGGAGTGGATATGCTCACAAGTAAAACGCTAGGCTCCCAGTAAGTGGTCAGCGATGACTATCAAGTTTTTTCTTGTGTGGAGTTTCTATCTTTCTTCCTGTAACTTGTTTTTATGACTTCTATCCTGTTCCCTGAAAGCACCAACACCATTAAAAAGGCAGGCATTGTCTTCTTCCCTTCCTCAAGTCACATCCAAATAAAACATCCCCAGTCTCCTCAAATACTCCCATGTGGTGGCTTATTGAAGCACCTAGCCATCTGGGCTTGGTGTCAAGCTGTTTCAATTGTCTGGCCATTCCTTCCTCTCCATGGGGCTCCCATGTCCACACGTGGTTCTCACAGAGTGGAGAACAATGATGCTAGTGTCATTCTGTGCTGGACAGTGTACTCTGAAGCATTGGCCAGAGATTTACTGAGCACTGTGTCAGCTAAGACTCATGTCAAGTTCAGTCGCTGTGTTCTCGACATCTCACTTTTCTTACTGTCTGAACTTCTTTAAGCCTCATCCTCCTCTTTCTATGTACATTCTATGTATGAAGTACAGTTGATACATATTGTTAGCATCAACTCTATTAGCATCCCATCCCATTAGGGAATGAATGAATGAATCTATTTGCATTGACAGTTTTGCTGTGTTCTTTCAAGACAGGGTCTTACTCTGTAACCCTGGCTAGCCAGAAACTCACGCTGTAGACCAGGCTGACCTCAAACTCACAGAGATCTGCCTGCCTCTGCCTCCCGAGTGCTGGAATTAAAGATGTGTGCCACCATACTCAGCTTTCTCTTCCTTTAAAAACACTGTTGAAATGGGATGTTGGCTGAGAGTACTAGTGGGGCCCAGGAATTGGTGATTGGGCACAAAGATGCATTGGTTACCACACGTCCTAAAGGAGTCATCAGCCATTTAAGCTGTGGTTGTCTGACTCTTGTGCTTCATCCATCATTCAAGCCTTCAAGCCACAATCCCCACCCATCTCAACTAGTGATCACTGCTTTAGCCACAGCAGGCAGAAGGAATTCTCCTTCCCTCCTCCTCATCTTCCTCTTCCTTCTTTTTCTTTTTTTTTAACTTTTATCCTTCTCTCATACATTGCATCCCAACAGCAATTTCTCTCTCTCCACTCCTCCCAGTTCCTTTCCCCAACCAGTCCTTCTCTCCCAGATCAATTCCACTTGTTTCCCTTCCAAAAGAAAGGAATAAATAAATAAATAAATAAAGAAAGAAAGAAAGAAAGAAAGAAAGAGCAGACCTCCTAGGGATATCCACTGAACATGGCCTAACAAGATACAATAAGATTAGGAACAAATTCTTATACCCTTATATCATGGCTAGATGAGACAACCCAGTAGGAGGAAAAGGGTCCCAAGCACAAGTACAAGAGTCATACACCCCCCCCCACACACACACACATACTCCCATTGTTGGGAGTCCCACAAGAACACCACGCTAAACAACCTTCAGTATATGCAGAGGCCCTAGCTCAGACTCATGCAGGCCATGTTTGTTTTGCTTTAATTTCTGTGAGCCCTATGAGTCTTGCTCAGTTGACTCAGTGGCCTGAATTGTCATGATGTCTTTGGCCCCTCTGGCTCCTGTAATCCTTCCTCCTCCTCTTCTGTGGGGTTGCTCTGCTCCACTTAGTATTTTGCTGTAGAGCTCTGCATCTGCTCCCATTGGTTGCTGGATGATGCCCCTCTGATGCCAATCAGAATAGGCAATGACCTATGAGTGTAGCAGAATATGATTAGGAATCATTTCATTGATTTTTGTTTGTTTGTTTGTTTTTTAAGAACCAGTTATGTTTGATTCTATCCTGGGTCTCTGGGCTGTCCGGCCTTTGGTTCCTGGCCATCCAGGCATGGGCTACAAGTTGGACTAGTCAAGGGTTGGCCACTCCCACAAGTTCTGCACTCCTGAACCACTTGTGGGTGGGACCTATTGTGGATGTAAGGTTTTGTGATTAGGTTGATGTCCCAGTCCAACTGCTAGGAGCCTTACCTAGTTCTAGAAGATGTTCAGTTTGGGTTATGTATTCCTCTTTACTGAGAGAGTTTTTGAGGGTCATTCTCATAGATTCTAGGGAGTTTCCACTGCACTAGCTTCCACATTGCCCCCAAGTATCCCCCAATTCTAGTTGTCTCTCCCAGTACTCTGTCCCTTCTCTCTCCCATCCCTCACCTGTTCCCTCCTATTCCCAGCCCCACCTGCCCCTAGCCTACCAATAAAATATATTCTATTTCCTCTTCCCAGCGAGATCCTGAAGTAATCAAACTGAGGGCTGAAATCAAATATAAACAAAGAGAACAATACAAAGAATCAATTAAACAAAGAATTGGTTCTTTGAGAGAATCAACAATATAGACAAATCTTTATCCAAACTAAGTAAAGGAGAGACAACATTCAAATTAACAAAATCAGAAACAAAAATGGTAACATAACAACAGACATTGAGGAAATCCAAAGGATCATTAGGTCATACTTTAAAAACCTGTACTACACAAAATTGGAAAAATCTAAAAGAAATGGACAATTTTTGCAATGGATATCACCTACGAAAGTTAAATCAAGATCAGATAAATTCACCTTCTAAGCTAAATGATGGAGAAAAATTCTAAGAGATACACTCATAGACATTGGGGAAGCTTAACAAGGGGAGATGGCGGCTTAGGCCTAGACATGTGGATTAGTCCTGTATTATTCTAAGCAGGAGAAATGAGAATGGCAGAGTGATGGCAGGGTCAAAAGAAGAGGGTGACCGTAGAGGAGTCATTTCCATTGGTTAATGTGACCAGGATCTAACGGGTCAAATCCACTGGGATGAGGGTAAAATATGACTCAACAAAAGGGGTAATAGGAGCTGAGAGGAGCTAGGGAAGCAGTCATATGGGCAGCTGTGCATGGCAGAGGGTGGCCCTTGGTTTGAACTCATGTATTCTACCAAAGAGTCAGGGTCTACAGCCACCAGAGGGAAAGCCATGACAGCACCTACTTAAGTACAGGGAAAGGGGAGGATGGTACCCGAGGATAGGCCAGCCATGCTCTAGCCTTCCACGCCAGGAGAGACGAGAGGAAGGCTGAAGGAGCAGCCATGGCCTGCACTCCACTGCAGTCTGATGGGTGATTCTTTCAACCCAGTGTGATGCTGGAACTTAAGATTTATTAGACTTTTAGTAAATAGACATGACCAGGAGGTTGAAGAAATGACCCACGATATTGTTAGGATGTCCGTTACTCTGTGGGCAGTGAGATAAATCTTGACAGTTGGAGGAGAGGGGAACCATTCCAGATTGTACGGATTGACTTGAAACTCCTTCATAAAATGATTACACCTTGTGACTTTTAGGACACCCTCTGTGGCCTTCATCTTGGTTGGTGCTGGTTTTAGCGTCCTATTGCTGCATAATAGACTCTCATAACCATAGTAACTCACAGCCCACTCCTTCATCCTCTGATCAGAATTGTGTAGGCCAAAAGTCTCGGTGGGTTTGGCTGGACTATCCAGTTTCATTCTCACACTTGAGAGGACATCTGGGCTGGGCGCCTATTTGGATGCTCTTGACTTTAGAGATTCCCTTCCTGCTTGTTCTGGCTGTTGTAGGGATCCAGTCCCTTGCAGCCTTTATGTCTAAGGCCTCTGTTTCCTTGTTGTTGTCAGTGTAGGGATGTCTTTGTCTCCTGAGTCAATGAGCACCCTTTTAGACTAGACACCCCCTCCATGCTCAAAACAGTCACAATGCCCCGATTTCTCCCTCACCCGCATCTCCCCAAATTCTGCTTTTGAGGATTCAATTCAGGTATCTACAGCAGGGTCATCTGGATAATCCAAACTAGTCTCCTTATTTTTATATATTTACTATTTGTGTGTGTGTGTGTGTGTGTGTGTGTGTGTGTGTGTGTGTGTATGCACACATGGAGGCTAGAGGTTGACACCAGGATGTTTTCTATTGCTTTCTATATTATTTTTCGAGACAAAGGTCTCTTTAGACAAGGTCTCTCATTAGACCCAGAGTCACAGATTGTCCAGACTGGATGGCTAGCAAGTTTCAGAAAAATCTATCTTCCTCAGTTTGATCAATGCCAGGGTGACTGATATGTGCTACCACATCCAGCTTTTTATGCTAACGGATCTGAAGTCAGGGCCTTATGCGTGGGCAGCAAATATTTTACCCACAGAACCATCTTCCATCCCCTCCTATACCTATTTTAAGGTAAATTGATTGTCTAATTTGCTTGTTAGAATATGCACAGATGGACCACTCATGGGTGACCAGAAGGACACTGCTCCTGAGAATGGAGGTTGTGTCAGTTGTCACAAAATAGAGGAAGCCTGGATCTGTAGGGCTAACTGTAAAGTGGAGTCACCCTGGACTGCTCCTCTCTAGACTTCTGCACAGATAAGAAACACACTTCTTTTTGCATCTGCTGGCTCCTACACCCCGACTCTCCACTCCTGCACCTCAGCCCAATGCTAATGGATTTGTCCCTTGAGTCACAGCTCGATCACAAACTACAAATTCCTTTAGTGTTTCCTGGATGAAATTCTCAAGAGAAAGGTATTTCTTTGTAACTCCATCAGACACCAAAGGTAGATGCCCAGCCTGGAACTATATTTCCTAGTCTACCCTACAAAGAGGCAAATGTGTAGGTTTACAAACTAAAGACCTTGCTGGATGTGGTAGCGCACGCCTTTAATCCCAGCACTAGGGAGGCAGAGGCAGGCAGATCTTTGTGAGTTCGAGGCCAGCCTGGTCTACAAAGTGAGTCCAGGACAGCCAGCTCAGTACTGTTACATAGAGAAACCCTGTATGGAAAAACCAAAACCAAAACCGAAACAAATAAACAAACAAAACAAAGCAAAACTAAAGACCTTAAAGGGCCCCATTCTCACATTTCCCCCTTTCATTTCCCTGTTAGCCATCTGCAAGGCCATAGGAGGTGATGGAGCAATTACAAGGGAGAAGAATAGCATTTCCTAATACAATCAAATACGCATCTTAGGGCCTCCCCCTCGCCTGTAGACTGACTGCCTACGGTACTGGAAGGATTGCAATTGTGTTTCTGCCATGTTACACCTTCATAAAGATGTTCTGGGTATAACCAGTCTTTTAGAAAGGGCTGAGGGAGGTTGGTGGTGTGATCCTGTTTGTAGCTTCGATACCACTTAGTATCTGACCACTGCCATGCTCCCTAGTCCTGCACAGTAAATAGCAACTGTATTTTTGAACTTCTTCTTATTTTGGGGGGGGTTCTAGACAGGGTTTCTCTGTGTAGCCTTGGCTGTCCTGGAACTCACTCTATAGACCTGACTGACCTTGAACTCACAGAGAACCGCCTGCCTCTGCCTCCCTAGTGCTGGGATTAAAGGCGTGCACCACTACCACCTGGCTTTGGACATCTTTTAGTTTTATCATAAACTCACGTTGAACTTCATGACACAGTCCTTACGCTCAGATTCCAGTGGACCTTTGAGTCCCCTGAGGCCCAGAGCACACCCACCAGGTATGCAGGATTGCATAGGTCCAGGGCAGATAGAGCTTACAGGCAGTTTCAATGCTTATACTCCTGCCTTGGATAATAATGGCCTTCTAAAAGTCTCTCCCGAGCACCACTGAGATCCCACCTTCTTCCTCAGGCTCCCAGGGTTCCTGTCATCACCCACAAACAGCTGTAACTCCGGGCCAGTGTCTTGCCTTCTATTTCTAGCCTTGGGCTTGATGCTCTCTCCCACCTCTCAGGCTCCCTGCCACTTATGGGTGTCTTCCATCAATCCTGACCAGCCGACACATCTTCCCCAATGTGATAGGCAGTCTTCGATGCACTAAATCATGTCTCCACTCCGGTTTGTGGAGGATGTGATGTACCCTGTCAATCATAAGAGGGCTTGTTCAGACTGCCCATGGGTGGGTGGATCGTTTGCCCACTAGGTGGCGCCCTTGGAGCCGGAGGAAGAGAATGGAGTAGGGGTGGGGGTGGGGATGGGGATGGGGCGAGGAGGGTGGTGCACCTTTTCTATTAAGGAACAAAGGAAGGGTTATTTTACTTTGGTTTTCCCTATTTATCCCACCCTCCAACATCAAAGAACCATCAAAACAAGGCACCTTTCTAGTCTCTCTCCCAGGGGAAGCCCATGCCTACAGTAAAGCAAGAGACTGAAGTTTTGCCTCAGCCGGAAACCAGTTTCATTAGCTCTGGGGCTGTAATTGAAGCTCACAGGGCCCCTCCTTTCCATCCCCTCCTTTCAGCTGATTTTCTGTAAGACCAGGAGATTAAGATGCTTAGACAGGACCTCTTTTCTTTTGCTTCTCTGCCCCTTCTCTGTCTCTCTTTCAGCCTTCTTCATTCTCAATTTGCTTTGGAAGGAGGAACAGTGGGAGAAGAAAATGCCTACTGTGGATTAAGCAGGATTTCCCTGCAGGGACAGCACAGTGCATGAGTGGCCTGAAACTGAAAATTAATTAATTAATGTAGTTATTAGTAAGTATAAACTGTAAGATTAGGCAGGCGGAGTAGCCAGCGGCTTGGCAGGGGAGCAGGCGGCCTGGCCCGAGTGCCTTAACTGGTTGCCTAACTTATCCTGGAGTAAGAGCCCTGGGATCAAAGGTGGCCTACACCACCTGTAATCTAAACTCTGTTAATTAATACAAGTTGTTATATTAGGCCAGTAGAATTACCAGCAGCTTGGTGGGAGCTTCGCCTGGGCTCAAGGGGAGTCCAGGAGTCTGGAAGTCCGAAGGCCCGGGACTGCTTGGACTGAGGGCCTATAAGCCGTAGCAGTCTTTTCCCCAATAATTAAACACACCAAGACCTTTTAATGTTTTAACGCTTAGCCCTTAGCTGGGCAGACTCTCAATTAGCTACTCTAAGTTAACATGGATCACCTAATCCAAAACTGCCATGTGCCTGTGATTACCTTCCAGCATTCTCCAGACGTCTGTCTCCTTCTGGTGCTCCCAGCTTTACATGGTAGAACATAGTTTTGGAGTTTACAGTCCCCAAGGGTCACTTGATTCACACAGAGAAAAGCATGAAGGGACCCCACCAATTTCCCTTATTTCCTTCCAGTATGGGTGCCTAAGAAGGCCGACACAAGGCCATTTCTCTTCACTTGCCAAGGAAGTGATGGAGTCTTTGTCCCTTTTTGTGTGCTTTTGTTCTCCACAGGTTGGAGGGGAAACCCCACCAGCTTTTAGGCAGATTGACCAATACCACCAGGGAATGAAGATGCTGGCTAATTCTGCCATGGTTGTGAACTAGTTGTGAACGTGTTGAACAATTTCAATGGAGTGGGGTCAGAGCCAGACTGGCTCTGTCTCCCAGCCTTTGGAATTACTGAGTCTTTCTCAGTAGTAAGCAGCCCCTCCGGTGATGATTCCATAACCTCCTCCATAACCCCTGCTCACTCGACTAGCACAGATGTTCCAGGCTTTTAAAGCTGTCTGCTTTTCTGTCCCACCAGGCTCATGATTCAAGGGACATGAAGCAAGAGGGGCAGGGTCATGGACTGACTGTTCCTCTTCCTTTCCTCAGAGTGGAGACGCATGTCTTTCCTGGGGCCTCCTCCCTCAGCCTCCAGGCTCTAGCTGCCCCAGGTTATTGGATCATAGCTCACAACGGCGATCTCTCTGAGAAGGTGGTAGAGTTAAAAGGCTGGTTCAAGGCCATAGCTGTTGTTTGAAGGTTCAGCTTGACCTTCCCTGTAGGTTGGCATCACTTTTTAGAATGTGGGGCGCTGACCACCTTTTGGTCTCCAGTACCATATTCAAAACACCAATATGGGGGCACAGTGAACACCTCAGTGTCAACAAGCTTCTGAGTAAGAAACATTGTTTTTCATTTACCCCCTCCCCTGTGCTTTGAGGACTAGGATTACAGGAAGACCTTGCTGAGATGACCCACCACAACACTGAGGCAGGCAAGTACAGTGAATGGTTCCACAACCTGGGACTCCACTTGGTTTGGACTTCACACATGCCTCTTTTCTAGCCATGTTCTTGATGTCTTAGGACCCTCTACTGCATGTACTGTGAACTTACTCCTTCCTGAACAAGGCATCAAATGCCCTAGGACCCCCACCTGTGTTGAGCTACAGGCATACACTTCTTAAAACAAGGAAATAAGTTTCTCCTCTTTTTCATAATCATCCGACTTAAATATATTCTACTCAGTTATACTCTAGTTGTGTATGGGAATGAAAATAGGGAGACTGATCTGACCTGAACTGATTTTAGGTACTCAATAAGGCAAATTGTGTCCTCAAAGTGATAGGGAGAATCCTTTATTTACCTTCTTATGCCTATGTATAAATGGGGATAGTAATGATTATACTATGAGAGATCATTCTAGAGAACATTCACAGTAGAATGTCTTAGTTACTTTTCTATTGTGATAAAAACACCATGACCAAGGCAACTTGTAAAGGAAAGCATTAAATTTGGACTGTACCGTTTCAGAGGATAGGAGTCCTTGTACACCAGGGCAGGGAACATGGCAGCAAGCAGGCTGATGTAGCATTTAACACTGGGACAATAGCTGAGAGCTTACCTCTTGATCCACAGGTAGGAGGCAGAGAGAACTAACTAGGAATGATGTGGGTTTTAAAAACCTCAAAGCTGGCCCCACTGACACACATCTTCCAACAAGGCCACACCTCCTAATCCTTCCCAAACATTTCCACCAACTGAGGACTAAGCATTCAAATATATGAACCTATTGCGGGGGGGGGCATTTTTTTTAACCACCACAAGTACCGTCACTCATGTGGTCCACCATCAATCTTGATGTGTATTTCTTTTCTTTCTTTCTTTCTTTTTTTTAAGATTTTATTTATTTATTATGTATACAGTGTTCTGTCTGCAAGTATGCCTGCAGATCAGAAGAGGGCACCAGATCTCAGTATAGATGGTTGTGAGCCACCATGTGGTTGCTGGGAATTGAACTCAGGACCTCTGGAAGAGCAGCCAGTGCTCTTAACCTCTGAGACATCTCTCCAGCCATTTCTTTCTAATCAGTACTATTGCTTCACCTTGAATAAAGTTACCTGCTGCTTTTGCAAATTGTTCCAGTCCCTTGAATAAAAGGCCAAGAACCTGGGAACACCCAGTCTAGATCCTGACCTCTGGTAACACCCTGTCCTCATATCAGGTCTGACTAGTGTTCCTCTGCTTATACCTGCTGGAGTAGCCAGGGGGATGCCAAGAAGCCGGTGTTGTCCTGAACCTGAGCAGGAAGACCATATCCTTTTCACCTGGTTCTCTTCTCTTCAGGCCTGGAGTTATATTTATGAGTGGAAAAAACACATCCTCAAAAGTGAACTGCTTTGAAGCAATCATCATTAAAGGTTTAAAATAAAGAACCTTATCACCCAGTTGTGGTGGTGCATGCCTTTAATCCTAGCACTCAGGAGGCAGATGCAGGTGGATCTCTGTGAGTTCGAGGCCAGCCTGGTCTACAAAGTGAGTCCAGGACAGCCAGGGCTGTTACACAGAGAAACCCTGTCTCGAAAACAAAACAAAACAAAAACAACCCCTAAAACCACCCCCCCAAAAAAACCCCCAAAAACAAAAAAACTGATTTTAATTTAATAAAGCAAGTTCTAAGCAAGAAAATGCCCTTTTCAACAAAACCATTGGACTCAGTTCCCGAAGAGCCCTCACTATGGACTTTACTCCCACTGCGGCTCTAAAGCCAGGCCTCCACATTTCTCAGATCCTAGAGAAACAATGTTCTCACTCTCCAGTGAGAAACAAAATTCTCACTCTCCAGTCTTCACAGATTTTTGGTACTAATTCTTAGGCATAATCTGTCTTCCTCTTAAAAAAAAATCTTAGCAGGGTGTTTGCAGTTGATTATAATAGATTCCTGTCCGTGCTGACTAATCGTCCTGCACCATCAGGTAACTGAGTAACTGCATTTTCCTCAGATGAGTTTCCTGTCAGACAGTGCCTTGACCCTCTCTCTCTATGCCTGCTCATGTTGGGTGTCGTCAACAGGTCAGTAGACTGAGTAATGAGCACAAGGGTGCCACAGCATTATCCCTGGAACTGTGACTTCCAGAAGATACCACTGTGCATGGGGTGGCTAAAGTAAGGATTTAGAGATTATGAAATCTGGGAGATTAGTCTGGATTTTGTAGGTGATCCTAACATGACCACCTGGTCCTTATGATGAAAAGAGTCTGGAAGGGGTGCAGGGACTGCAGGATGAGCTAAAAGACACAGGCTGTCCCTGCAAGCTGCAAAGGACAAGGAAACAGAGCCTTCCCAAGGCCTTCCAAAGGAGCGTAGATCTTCAATATGGTGATTTTAGTCTGTGGGGACTGGTTTTAGGTTTCCTTACAGAATCACAAGAAAAGAAATGTTTTTGTGTTTTGGTTTTTGGTTTTTTGAGACAAGATTTCTCTGTGTAGTCCTGGCAGTCCTGGAGCTCACTCCAACTCACAGTGAACCACTTGCCTCTGTCTCCTAAATGCTGGGATTAAAGGCCTGCACTACCACTGTTTTAAATTAGTAAATTTGTGGCAATTAGTTGCAGCAAGAGCCTTCCAGATAAACCCAGTCCTTGTGGGAGAATGCTGGCATGAGTGGTGTGGATTTGCAAGTGGGAAATCACAGCTCCAATTTTCATCCCAAGCCCCAGGTCACTCAGTTCTCAAGTGTTGCTTGGTTCCTGGACTCCACTTAGGCCTGAGGCTTTGTGATTACAGGTCAAGAATGTCATCAGCCAGTGGGGGTGAAGTGTCCTGACTGACCACACCTGGAATCAGAGTGGGTTTGCCTTTCCAAATTTCTTTGGGAAAGAAGGAAGAATTTATGCAAAGTAAAGTGAAAATAATGTAACAACAATAACAATTCTCACTCAGACAGATCCGCCAAGGGGAACTGGGAAAGCAGAGGAGGTTTGAAGGACTTTTCCTAGAACAGGGAAGTATCTTGCATGCTAAATTGATGACATAAAGCCCATTCATCCGCTTCCATACGGTGAGGTCCCTTGCATTCATTTGCTGAATGAAGGAAGCATTCTTTACTGTGGTGAGAGATGTGAGATTCTGCCTGTGAGTGTGATGCGCATGCCTGGTTTCCTCTCTGTGTGACAGACAACAGAACCCCTCAGTGCCTAGAAGCAGAGCTTTTTGGTGAGACTAGAATGTTCCCTGCTGGAAAGAGTCTACACTAGCTAACAGTTTTATATTTTCCATCTGCCAGGTGACTGCTTCAAGCCTGCTTCACCTATAAGCTGGGAAGCAAATTCAGAGGCCCACCCTAAGGCAGAGGCTGCTAACAGGCATGTATAGAGCCAAGTTCAGACACATGAAGATCAAGGCAAAAGGAAACAGCCCACATGACAGGCCTGAGATCTAAGAGCGATCCCACAATCAAAGGGAGTGGGAAGGAATGGGTGCATCTAAGCAAAAACCAGCTCAACAAGATTGTTAATGTACAAATTGTAGGTTTAAAGAGACTTAAACTACCAGGTGACCCGGGCGTGTAGATGCGAGGCTCTCATCTATTTCTGAGGAGACAACAAAAACTATGAACCTGAGAACCTGCAACGAGACAGGCAATCATGTCTAGAGTAACCAGAGAAAGCCAGCATGCAACTGTGATGGTGATGGAGAACAGAAACAGCCGCCAAAAATAAATAGCAACTAATCTCAATCTTTGGACAAGAAAGGAGAAGGGAAAAAAGAAAAAAATACAGTCAATAAGATGGCCCAGCAGGTCTAAGGTTTATCTCCACACCTGACCACCTGAGTTCAATACCCAGGAGCCACAGGGTGGAAAAGGGAACAGACTTCTGTGATCTCACTCACGAGCTGTGGCAAGTGTGTGCATTTCTCCCTCCTCCCTCCTGTACATACCTGCTCTGCACACAAAAGAATTACATTTTTAAAATGCAATGAAAAAGGAATGGGAAAAGTAAAGGATGTGATACAAAACAAGAGTCTAATATATCAGAAATTGCACCAGATAATGTGAGTGACATCCTTCAGCTAAGAGATGAACATGGTGGAAAAATGAAAAATATCCAGCTATAAGCCATTTACACAAAGCAAACAAAAGCACAAGGTCATAGAAGTTAATATTCCTATAAAGAAAACATATCAGGCAAATACTGGCATGGAGAAATATGGGATAGCTGTAGCAATATCAGACTAAATAGATAAGAAAAAAAAGATTGGTTACTACACAAGTAATAAAGGTTGGTTTTTATTTTATTTTTAGATTGGGTTTCACTATACAGCCTTGACTGGCCTGAAGCTTATCATTCAGGCTGGCCTTGAACTCACTGTCTCCTTCTCCTGAGGGCCAGGATTAAAGACATGTGCCACCAAGCTCAACTGTGATAAAAGTTTTTATTCACTAGAAAAAAAATCAAAATTTAGAAACCTACTTATCACTAATAATGAAGCAAAATTAAGAAACTGTAAGGAAAATTTGACAAATTCATCATATTTAGAATAAAATAGTAAAAGACTATATGTGCCAAACTTGTAATGTATAAAGGGTGGGGTCCTGATAGGAAAATATGTGTGTGTATGTGTGTGTGTGTGTGTGTGTGTGTGTGTGTGTGTGTGTATACACATATAAGCAGACATTAAAATAAGAAAGCAAGTATAACAATCAGAAATCAATAGACAATAGTGTCATCACGTCTTGGTGGTACCAAGGCACTGGTGTATTACAAAACTTTCTGGCTCTAGGAATATTATCCCAATTGCAATTCTGTTCCTTTTGAGAACTTTTAGAGTTCTCCTTTAGAGAATTGTTGCTTTATGCAATTTTGAAAAGGTGTCAGTTTCCTTTAAATTGATACAGAGTCAATGAAATTCCACTAAAAATTCCAGCAGGAATAATTTTGTGCAACCTGATGAATTGGTTCTAAAATTTATATGAAAAACTAAAGGGCTCATCACAGGCCTTTCACCCTCAAAGAAGAACAAACACAAAAAACTAATTCAAGGTATCAAGGGAGACTAAAGATTTAAACACAAGGAGGCATCAACCCTCAAAGCCTAGATAGAAGTCAATACCTGGGGATGTCTTTGTGAATTTGGGACAGATTCTCCTTAAAGAACATGTACAAAACCAGAAACCACAAATAAAAGCATTGGAAACTTTATTAAATTAAATGCAAGAATGTATGCTTTTCAAAAGAGTATTAGCTGAGTGAAAGGCAAACCCCATATTAGAAGATATTTGCCAAACATATAATTCAGAAAAGAATTAGAAGCAAGGCCTAGTGTGGCTCATGCCTGCCATCCCAAAACTCTGTATGCAGAGACAGGAAGTTCATGAGTTTTAGGTCAGCCTGGGCTACATAGCAAGATCTTGTGTCAAAGCAAAAAAAAAAAAAAAAAAAAAAAAAACCGAAAAGCAAACAAACAAAAACAAAACAAAGCAACCCCCCCCCACGTATTGGAAAGATACAAAGACCACCTAAAATGAAAAGGAGAGGCCATCTCAATTGAAAACTGGGCAAAGATCAAGACTCAAGAGTCTTTTCGATCACAAGTGATTCACAATAATAATGGGGAAAGATGTCCACCTCTTTGTTGCCAAGGGAAGACTTTAAATCCACAGTGAAACACTATCTCAGACCCTGTATGGTCCAGGGAATTATCTACAGCAGGAAAACCTTTGCTTTCAGAAGAGTGCGTTTACTTAGCATGGCAAGCACAGTGAAAGAATAAATAGCAACTATGGATACATAGCAGACATCATTAAGTGAGGTGCCCACCACATCCAGCAGAAACGGCTGGAGCAGCCAGACAGACAGCAGTGCGCTGGACGGTTTAATGTCCATTTGACAAAGGCTAGAGTTACTGCAGAGGAGGGAACCTCAATTCAGAAAATGCCTCCATAAAACTTGGCTGCAAGCCATCTTCTTAATTAATGATTAATGGGGAAGGGCCCAGCCCATTGGGGGTGGTGCCATGCCTAGGCTCGTGGTCCTAGGTGCCATAAGAAAGCAGGCTGAGCAAGCCAGTAAGCAGCACTCCTCCAAGGCCTTTGCATCAGCTCTTGCCTCAGGTTCCTGACCTGTTTGAGTTCCTGCCTTGGCTTCCCTCAATGGACCCATGGTTTGTGAGCCAAATAAACGCTTTCCACCTCAAGCTGAGTTTGGACTTACTTGTTGCATCATGACAATAGTAACCCCGACTTAGACACTTGTAAAAGTAAAAACTAGAAAGCTCAAAGTGAGGGGCAAGAGGCAAGCTGCAGATGGTAACATCAAATGGAGCACTTGCAACATCTCACAGAAGTCAACTGAGGAAGTCCCATCAAAGCAATGGGCTGGAGTTTCTGACCGGGTCTTTGTCGGAGAGTTTTCTCGGGTGCACCAGCTTCCAGCGTCTTGTTCCCAATGCCAGCATTTGTATTCTGGGATAAACAAGTGACCTCTGTTGGAAATGGTTTGCTCTCTTGCCATCCTCAAGATATGATGTTCTTCAGACCCTTAGCCGTGTGCTTCTTTCCTAACTCCCTGTCTTAGACTTGGGGGTCCACACAGCTCCAGCGCAGAGGGCTCTTCAGGGTATTTGCAATAAACATGCCTGAGTCTGGAACGAGGGAGGGCCTCCTTGCTCGAGTCCACTTTCAAGAAGCTTAAACAGCACACAACAGCTGGCCTACCTAACGTATACTCTGTCTCAAGAGTGCAACAGTTCAGGTCATGTGCTGGTGAGGCCGTGCAGTGGGGCACACTGGAGCTGGACCTGTGAAGTTCAAGTGCACCGTGATCCAGCCATTTCCTTTCTAGAGTCGTCTTAGAAAAACCTTAGTCCATGCGCTGTATGAAACACAAACACTTAGAACAACATCCAAATAAAGGGAAAAAACAAACAAACAAAACAAAACTGGGAAAACTCATGGCATTTAGTCTCCAAAGCATGCTCAAGCCAACCGAAGTATACAGTATAATTCATTGAATAGCATCGGGGCCATGAAAATGAGTTATCAGGGCCAGAGGGATGCCTCAGGACTTAAGAGTACTTGCTGCTCTTTCGGAGGACCTGGGCTTCACAGCAATCATATGACCACTCACAGCCATCTGTAACTCCAGCTCCAGGACATGGTTCACAGACATGTATGTAGGCAAAACACCTATACACATAAAATAAAAAATAAACACATCTGTTAAAAATCAGTTAGCAGGAGCTGGAGTGATGGCTCCTTCAGAGGACCTGAGTTCAGTTCCCAGCACCCATGTTGGGTGACTCACAACCACCTGTGACTCCAGCTCAGGGAAATCTGACACCTTTGGCCTCCTCTGGAAGCTGCACCACACACACACACACACACACACACACACACACACACACACACACAC